>JACEVL010000148.1:1850000-1882500 GCA_020284085.1 Aporrectodea caliginosa | reverse complement strand
ATCATATTTTATAGCCAGTTGCTATCATTTCATTTCTATGTACATGCATACCCTGTCAGCGGGACTTCTGTCCCTTTAGGGTCTCTTTCCCATTGCGACCTGTAAACCAACGAATGTTTTGATTTTGACGGCTATTTTATTTTGTGCAAAAAGAGGCAATAAAATGTATGGTGGTGGTGTGATATTTATATATATGTATATATATATCACAAGCGGTAAGTCTATATATATATTCATATAATTATATATTCTTACCAATTCAAAATCCTAGGAAAGCTTTACATCAATTACGGGTGACAGAACATTTTACGACACAACTGCTTTTCATATTTTTAATGACGTTTTCAGTGCGTCATAGACTCTGGTTGTTAGCGAGCACGGACAGAAAGATGTCTCGAGATGGTGCCTCGTTGCCCCCCCCCCACCCCGTAGGAACCCGGCTGTATGAAGAAGATCCTTAACAAAGACTGTCCGTTTTAAGAGTCCTACCGGCGAGAGAGAGAGAGAGAGAGAGAGACAGACAGACAGACAGACAGACAGACAGACAGACAGACAGAAAGACAGACAGACAGACAGACAGACAGACAGACAGAGAGAGAGACAGAGAGACAGAGAGACAGAGAGAGAGACAGAGAGAGAGAGACAGAGAGAGAGAGAGAGAGACAGAGAGAGAGAGAGAGAGCTGGTCACCCGCCCTCATATGCCGAGGCTGAGAAAGTCAAAGTTATCGCAATCATAATCATAAATTCTAAATTTCTAAAGCGCCACTTGAAAGCCAAGCGCAGGGCACCAGCCTATTCACGAGCGCTGCATTTACCAATCGCCCGCATACGCCCGAGGCTAAGAAAATTTACGTTGAATTCATTCGTTCGTCTGAAATTTCATCAACGTTAACCGTATTGAACTGATGAACTGCACGCGTTGTATGAGGGATTACCAAAAGGTACACACATACAAATGGAGCGCCGATTGCACAAAGCCTGTGAAATGCTGAATGTTTATCTATCCAATCAGGTCGTTGTATCGTTCAATCTGCTTCTCCTTTTTCTGCCTCGTCCTCGTCCTCCTCCTTCACTTCCTTCTCTTCATCGTCTCGCGTTTTCTCCTAGTTCCGGTGTCACGAAATAGAGTATCCCCCATACATGAGTATCCCCTTAGCGAAATGGAGTATTCGGTTTAGTTTGCATTTTTGGCGGTTACTAAGCGCATTCACTCGTACTGTTTGGATTTATTGTACATTATAAAATATTTTAAGTTGCGTATCTTTAGTTTGTACGTCGACCTGAAATTAATTTACTTCGTTTTTGGTGATTTTGACTGGATTTTCGTTTTGCCTATCGTGATGCGTATGACGATGGGGATAGAATGGTTTACGCCCCCCCCCCACGGATACTCTAAACCGGTTTATTCCATCCGGGGGATATGCTTTAGGGGGGGATAGAATATTTCGGGACACCGGACTATGTCGCTGCCTGAATCTGAGTTCTGCCCTACCGAAGCTCAGATGAAGGAGTATGTATGCATGTATATATGATATATGTATGTATGCATACATCTATATTTATGTACATAGCTATAATATTATGTGTATGCTATTTATGTCTGTATGCATTATTTTTGTTATCATCATCAGTATTAAATATGAACTGATTAGACAAGGTGTACCTGCCCTGATTAACTAATCGATTAAACACAAAATCTTCCTCTTTTTTTACAGCAGTCGAAATATTTAAGCTGAGATGAATCAATGTCATGTGGGTTTGAGTCATCCTATTGATCAAAACAGTCACTCTATCATGACAAAGTCTCATATTATGGGGCGCGGTGGTGTAGGGGTATGTTCGGTGCCTTGCAGCCGGAGGGTTGCGGGTTCGAATCCACCTCAAGCCGCCGCGTAGGGACCATGGGCAAGTCCTTCACTCGCAATTGCTCATGCGCTTCGGCGTGAAACTCCGATTCAGTGTCCGCGCTGTAGTCGGGAGCGTCTCTGAGTAGAAATCTTGAAGGGGCGATATAACAAGTGCTCATACATACATACATACATACATACATACATACATACATACATACATACATACATACATACATACATACATACATACATACATACATACATACATACACGGTGACGATTTTCTGGTGACTTTCGGTAAAGATAGTCACTGTGTATACGAGAACTGCCATATAGCATGACTGATAGATATCACCATAATTATGACTAACAGCTATTAGTCAACAGGAATCGGACTGCACATACTATAGTCAGTCTGCAAATATGTGAAATGAATCAATCAATACATATTGATATAGCGCCCCTAAGAGGCTTTCCAGACCTAGTGCGGCTGAAAAGAACGGCTTTTACAGATGAATAAAAAAGGCCAAGGAATTTGTCTTTAAGTAACAAACGTCGCTCCATTGTAAGGCCGTTCCACAAGTGCTTGCAAAGGGAACAAGCAAGTCGCCATGTACCGCAGAACCAGAGATCGGCGACCACTGCTGTATGCAATCGTAGAAGAAACGATGAAAGTAACTGGATACGTATTAGAGAAACCTATACATAATATGGGATTGCGAGATTTTGGGATCAACTGTATATTTGTCTTCTTTGTATAGGTGCAGGTGATGCCAAATGAAAGGCAGACTAAGATATTAAGGGGCAGACAGCTATATCTGCACTTTAAGAAAAGCTCGTGCAATATAAAAGAATATATCCTCCCGGAAAACGGAACAATCATTTTACCCAACTTCCGACTTAGCGTCAAACTGCAGGAAGCGTTTTGTCAAAGACGGATGCCAAGTGTAGTTCGTCTTCTGCTCAAATACCTCACCCTGCTTCTTCTTCTCCTCTTCCCTCTTCTGTTCCTCCTCCTCCTTTTCCTATTCCTTCCCTAGTTCCTCTCCTCTTCTAGAGGTCTGCAGGTAGACCATTTTTACTACCCGACCCGTACCCGTAACACAGAACCGTTACCCGTACCCGTACCCGACCCGTACTCAAAATTGCTACCCGACCCTACCCGTACCCGCGGGTATACCCGTACCCGTAAAGTACCCGTCACGTCATTAGCACGCCTTCCCATAGCCTCTGTCCCTGCCAGGCCAATAGGCTTACAACTCAGCATGTAGTAGTAGTAGTAGTAGTAGTAGTAGTAGTAGTAGTAGTAATAATAATAATAATAATAATAATAATAATAATAATAATAATAATAATAATAATAATAATAGTAATAATAATAATAATAATAATAATAATAATAATAATAATAATAATAATAATAATAATAATAATAATAATAATAATATTGAATAGGATAATGATGATGATGATGATAGTAGTGGTAGTAGTAGTAGTTGTAGTAGTAGCAGTAGTAGTAGTAGTAGTAGTAGTAGTAGTAGTAGTAGTAGCAGCAGCAGCAGCAGCAGCAGCAGCAGCAGCAGCAGCAGCAGCTATTGTAGTATTGTAGTAGTAATAATAAGTCATTAGTCAACTTATAAAACTTGTCACATGAAACTCAGTGTTGTGCTGTCTCAATTGCATTGTACATTTTATATCCATGGTCTATATACTGTCACCAAGAGCACTAAAAAACTGTTAATAGTACGTTGCAGACCCGGTCAGGTCCATTGTGCTCCTACATTCTATATTATATGTAACGGTGACATTGTAACCTTAAAACTTCACGTCGGTACGGGTAAAACCGGGTATACCCGTACCCGTGATGACCCTACCCGTACCCGACCCGACCCGTGAAACGTGTACCCGACCCGTACCCGACCCGCGGGTACGGGTCGGGTACGGGTCGGGTACGGGTAAACCCGCGGGTACGGGTATACCCGCAGACCCCTATCCTCTTCCACTACCTGATCTTAACCCTCCTCCGCTTCTTCCACTTCTTACTCCACATCATTCCTCTCCTCTTTCCTCTCCTTTTCTTTCTTCTTCAATTTATATTCTTCCTCTTCTTCCTCTTCCTCATCTCTTCCATCTCCGTCTTCCTTAATTCCTTCTCTTCTTCTTCCTGTTCTTCTTCTTCCTCCGTCTCCTCATCCCTTACCTCTTCCTTCTCATTTCCTATTTCCCTTCCATCTCCATCTTCTATTCCTCTAACTCTTCTTTCTCTTCCACTTCTTCCACCTGTTCGTCCTCCTCCTCCGTCTCCTCATCCCTTTCCTCTTCCTCTTAATTCCTATTCCACTTACTTCTAATTTCATAATCCTCTTCCATCTCATTCTTCTCTTCTTCCTCCCTCCTCTCCTACCTGCTTCTCCTCAACACCCTCCTCTTCCGTCTAACTGCCCTGCCCTCTCTCTTCCTCTGCGCTAGTTGTTTTTCCTCCAAAGTCTTCCTCTTTCTTCATTTCGTGTTCCGTCTTCAAAAGCGACGGGAGTTCTCCTCTGAAGATTCCTCCAAGTAGATGCTTAGTCACGCAGTCTTCCACCTCCTGTCGCCTCCTTTTGATGGAGCTCTCCGCCCTCGCAGTCCATCAATAAAACCCTTCAGACTGTTTTCGCTTTTAGTCGGCCACAGTCAGTCCGCCCTCAACTGTCAAACACGTCTGACTCCGACTTAAAGACAACACATTCCGCTGTTCTGTGCATGTGTGTATTTATGCATGTATGTATGTATGTAAGTATGTAGTTATCTATGTATGTATGTATGTATGTATGTATGTATGTATTTATGTATGTATGTATGTATGTATGTATGTATGTATGTATGTATGTATGTATCAGGGATGGGCAGTAATTTAATTGATGTAATTGAAATTACGTAATTTGAATTACAATTGTAATTGGTAATTTGTAATTTGTTGCTCTGGATCAATGTAATTTGTAATTTGTAATTGAATTACATTTTTTCATGTAATTTGTAATTTAAAATTACATCTGTAAAATCAAATTACTTTTGAAAAGAAAACTAGAGACTCCACAACCAGAGCAGTTTTGAAAGCATCTTTTCCTTATCTTGATCACCATCACTATAGTATCTCTGATATGAACGATAGCAACACTGAATTCTTTGAATGCTTTCTCAAAATTGGAGCCAATGTCGGAAATGGTATACAATTTTGTCATGTGTCAGACCGAGCTCATAACGTGTTACATAGATGAGTTGCGCTACTCCATCACACGCTCAGTTGTCTTAACATCCAAGAAAATATCTGCATGCTAAGACAACTGAGCGTCGATCAAATGTACATGCATCGATCCAGTGACAGGTTACTCCCATGTAGGCTTAACTAATGAATCTTCATAGCTACGTAACTGATAAGATGTTATTTATACAATCGAATTCAGCACTTCCTTCATCTGCTCTGGTACACAAACTCATTAGGCTTGTAGTTTTGCAAGCCTGATTGTAAGGTCAAACAGGCGCCAATTATCGGACACGTTGTTCGAACAGTTGCTACTTCTTAGAGAAATTTAAAGAAACTGTTTCAAACAGTGTAATACAAATAACAGTGGAAATAAAGCATGTGTTTCCTGACTGAATTTCCTGATCCCAACTATGCATGTAATTTGTAATTTGATGTAATTTAAATTACGTAATTTGTAATTTGTAATTTTAAACAAATTTCTAAAGTAATTTGTAATTTGTAATTCAATTACATTTTACTGTGCAATTTGCCCATCCCTGGTATGTATGTATGTATGTATGTATGTATGTATGTATGTATGTATGTATGTATGTATGTATGTATGTATGTATGTAAGTAAGTATGTAGTTATCTATCTATGTATGTTTGTAACTTTGTATGTATGTATGTGTGTTTCTCTTTCATTACAAAACTTCCTTTCTCCATGTCTGTCTGTCTGTCTGTCTGTCTGTCTGTCTATCTGTACCTTACCTGCCTGGCCGTCCTTCTTCCCTTGTGCATATAAGTGACCCTGCTTAGCGGGACTCTGGTCCCTTTAGGTCCTCCTTTTATTATGCCAACTTAGTATTTATATGCAATCTGATCATGTGTTATTGTATTTCTTGTTTTGGAGCCATATAGAACCTATGTTATGTTATGTTCTGTTATGTGTGTGCGTGTGTGCGTGTGTGTGCGTGCGTGTGTGTGTGTGTGTGTGTGTGTGTGTGTGTGTGTGTGTGTGTGTGTGTGTGTGTGTGTGTGTGTGTGTGTGTGTGTGTGTGTGTGTGTGTGTGTGTGTGTGTGTGTGTGTGTGTGTGTGGGGTGTGCGTGTGCGTGCGTGTTTCTTTTTGTTGTCTCTGAAGCCTCTAGATGCGTCAATCCAGACTGATGACATGCCATCTGATATGTGCCGTTGCTTAAACTGCACAGTAGTCAATATCAAGCTTCCTTTCTCCGTGTCTATCTCCGTGTCTGTATGTCTGTCTGTTTGCCTGCCTGTCTGTGTGTGTGTGTGTCTCTCTCTCTCTCTCTCTCTCTCTCTCTCTCTCTCTCTCTCTCTCTCTCTCTCTCTCTCTCTCTCTCCTTGTGCATGCCAGCCTGCCATTGTCTGTCTATGCCTCCGTATGCGCCTTTTACGTCAGTACAGGGTGGGCCAATAGGAATGCAACTACTTTGAATGGATATAACTTGAACAATTGTTATCCGAACATCGTGCCCAATATACTAAATTGACCCACTCTACTAGGCTACTGTGTCAAATCTTGCGCTGATATACGGCACCGTTGTTATACAATTTCTGTGCGGTGCACACCTCTCAATTTTGAATGTAAATATTAAACATCATGGCGCCGCTCACGGAAGAGGATAGAATTTTAATCCGAATTTTAAGAGCAGAAAAAGGATACAATGCACATCAGATGATGATAGAATTCCCTTCTAGAAAATGGAATAAATATGCTCTATATCGAATGATTAAACAAATTGATGCTACGGGAACTTCTAACAGCCGCAACTGTGGTCGCAAACGTTCTGCGCGCACAGCAGCGAACATTGCACAAGTCCAAGAGTTAATTTGCAGCCAAGACAGCAATCCAGGGACGAGTAAGAGTCCGAGAGAAATTGAGCGTGCGACCGGAATTTCACGTAGTACTGTTAGGCGCATTGCGAAACATGACCTCAACCTCAAAGTCTATCGTCGACGTGAGGTTCAGAAATTGTCTGATGCCGATTCGATAAAACGTCTAGCCGCCTGCAGACGACTGAAGAAGCGAATGACAGATGAAAAGATCGACAGAACATGGTTCACAGACGAGAAGATCTTCACGGTTCAGACGCCAACAAACACTCAGAACGACCGTGTGTATGCAAACGTTAGCTTTAAGCGTGAGGTTGCGCCTGCTCGGCTTCTGAAGGGCAGGAAGCACTTCTCGCAAAGTGTGATGGTGTCGTTGGCTGTTTCAAAGCTTGGAAAGACGGCGCCATTCTTTGTTACTCCAAAGGCTAAGGTGAACAGTGTTTATTACTGCGATAAAGTACTCGCAAGAGGACTGCTACGTGATATTCGCCAACTGTCTGGAGTTTATGGTTACATCTTTCAGCAAGATGGAGCGCCGGCGCATCGTTCACGTCATACGGTTGCCTATCTGAACGCTAACGTACCTGAGTTAATTGAACCGGAGAACTGGCCACCGAACAGTCCGGATTTAAACCCGGTTGACTATTCGATCTGGGGTTGTCTTCAGCAACTGGTCTATCGTGAACCGATACGTGACGTTGAACATTTGAAAGAAGTGATTCTTTGCTGCTGGGCTGAGATAACCCAAGCACTGGTGGACTCAGCCATCGATCAGTGGTCGTCTCGTGTTGATGCAGTCATTAAAGCACGTGGTGGACATATTGAGTATTTGTTTGACTGATGGTAAATTCACTCAAGGTGTTAATTGTTAGTACTAAGTGATTGTTTAGAATTGACATCTTTAGTTTCAGACTTTTGTTTTTTCTTGCAGTTTTATGGCTGGAAAATGGCACATCGAATATTAATAGCATTATCTCAAAACATCGTAATAGTATCTTGTAGATATTTTTCGGAATGATACGATGGATAATTATCTTCAAACTGATATATTGGACAAGACTATCAGATAAAAAATGTTCAAGTTATAAGGCGTCAAAGTTGTTGCATTCCTATTGGCCCACCCTGTACATGTCTCTCTGTCTGTCTCTTTCTCTACCCGTCTGTCTGTCTTTCTGTCTGTTGTCCAGCCTGCGTGTGACTGTACATCTATCTACCTTCCTCTCTGGACACCCGCATGTCTAACCATCCATCACCCTTGTTTAGATATCTGTTGCCTTCCGGTCTCTATACCTCCGCATACCATCCATGCAGTCGGCCTTTCAACGAGCACCGCGTGCATTGGCACCGATCGCAGGTGGGAGAGGAGGAGGAGGACTGGGCCATGGGAAGCCAGACCGGGCGGACACGCGTCTGTAGCCGATGACGCCACAACCGCTGCTGGTCGTACTCCGTCGTAGAACAACAGGCATCAAAAGCCTTACATATGACTGTTTGCTGTGCATGTATGCCGCGTGGCACTGGACGCCCTATAGACGCATAGAAATACAGAAATCTTGAATCGCGTTTCATCGACGAATGAGTTTGATTATCGTGTAGGATCTGTCGTTTATCGTGGATATATCAAGTTGTAGACTAGTAGTTCAATTCAGGCTTACTGAACGGAATGGACTTATGTACGTCTCCATGTATCTGAACTTATACGTAAGTGTGTGCGTGAATGTGTGTGGGTGTGTGTCTTAGATATCGTCTGGTTGCCAATGATTCCTATTCTCCTTGTGAGTGGAGGTAGATAAGCGCATTAGGAATTATCGGATGCTATATTTAATTATTGCAAACTTAGAGAGATCGCTTAGATTAAACAAATATCATTGTCAATACCTTAGGGTTTAATCATGTTGTAATCAAGCAGCAGCTTAATCACATAATGCCATACGACTTAAACTCATTTTAATCACCAGAGAGCTTAATCGCGTAATACTATACAGGGTTTAATCTATCGTAATCACTACAGTGCTTAATTGCATAATGCTATTATTGGGATTAATCACATTTTAATCAGTGTAGAGCTAAATAATCAAATAAGACTATTTGGCTTGATCTTATTTTAATGTCACAGACTTCATTGGTGTAGACATCTACATGTATAACTCGAATGCAGTTCAATGTGATCTGTATTATTTTTGTTGCTATACATGTTCAAATTGATCTCAATGAAATGTTGACGCTAACGCAGCGACACCTTAAGAAAAATTCCTTAAACGCCGCTGCATGCAACAGGCATCATGTCTTCCCGTTTCCCTACTAGTTGGGAATTAGAGAAGAGGCGTCAAAACGGTTGAGATACATACATACTTACATGCATACATACAAACACATATACACATGCAAACATACACACACATACACACATACACACATGCATACATACACACATACACACACATACACACATGCATACCTGCATGCATACACACACATACACACATACACACACATACACACATACACACATGCATACATACACACATGCAAACATACACACATACACACACATACACACATATACACATGCAAACATACACACATACACACACATACACACATGCATACATACACACATACACACACATACACACATATACACATGCAAACATACACACATACACACGCATACACACATACACACGCATACACACATACACACATACACACATGCTGTATATGTATGCATACAATGTTATGCATGCATACCGTCATACTTCCATATATACGTGCATGTACATGTGCATACTTCCTTACATACACACATTAAAACACATAGAATTATTATTAAATTATCATATTCCTCATTTATTTTGACATCTCTGTACAACCCCTCTGACGCAAACTGCCTCTTGCACATAGCTTTAGAGTAGCCATTCAAAAAATTTAAAATGTACGATTACTAAATTTTAAATTGTAACGGTAATTAGACAAAGATGTTTTGACGTAATAAGTGTGTAATGCAACTGATGTCTGCTGCTGTAGCAGGAAGTGAACGGAACTGATGATGCCGCTGTTGACGAGGGCAGCCATGCAGAACCATCAGAAGAAATGGACAACCTGAGACGCTTCTCCGAATGGTACGCCGACTTCCACGGCTACCTCAGCCTCATCGTCTGCATCATCGGGGTCCTCTGTAACGTCTTTAACATCGTCGTTCTGACCCGCAAGGAACTCATCAACACGACCAGCTACCTACTGACCGCCCTCGCCGTCGCCGATCTCCTCACGATGCTGTCCTACATCCCGTACGCCCTTCACTTCCACGTCCTCTACGGAAATCCCTCTTCCCCGGACCGCAACTGCTACCCGTGGATCGTATTCCTCTGGTTCCACGTCAACTTCTCCCTGACGACGCACACGGCCTCCATCTGGTTCGGCGTCCTCATCTCCGCCTTCCGCTACTCCTACATCCGCTCGACGACCGACACGGCGTCCGTGACCTTGATCCGACGCCAGATGAGGCGAGTCCGCTGGGCGCTTGGGATCGTGTGCACCCTGACGGTCGTCGTTCTCCTGCCCAACTACGTCTCGCTGAGAATCGTCGAGGAACTGCACCCGGCCACGAATCGAACGCTATACGAAGTAACGAGCGTCAATTCATCCGAGTGGATCCTGGACGAGGTGATGACGCAGCTGAACTTCTGGACGCACGCCCTCGTCATCAAGATCGTCCCGTGCGGACTGATGTCGATCTTCGGGTTCCTGCTCATACAGACGATGACGATGTCCCATCGGAAGGGCACGGAGCTGGGGGGCGCCTCCGCCGGGCAGAAGAACCGCCGAGCGCGGAGACATCAGCGAACGACTGCGATGCTGGTCACCATCATTCTGTTGTTTCTCGCGACGGAACTGCCGCAGGGGGTGCTCGCTCTCTGTAGTGGACTGAACTCCGATTTCTTTGAGAAGTACTACGTTCCGCTGGGGGATATCATGGACATCGTGGCCTTGGTCAACAACGGAATCAACTTCGCGCTCTACTGCTCGATGAGCAAGCGCTTTCGACTCACCTTTCTCGCGCTGTTCTGCCCGTGCTTCTGCAAGAAAATGCCGAAACCGTAGTAATCGAAACGGAAACGGTTCGAAACTTCTCTATCCGGGTTGGCTACTTTGGGCGATTATTGCAGGTCAAGGCGAGGTCAAGAGAAACAAATATCAGCCGGAACTGCTTTCGTCCTGCTTGTCGACACGCGCATGTATATATAATCCGGTTTAACGACAATTTCAGATACAGAGGAAGTCGAGGAAACGGGAATGAGCGAGACGAGACGCCTGTTCGGGACTGTCTTTAAAGTACGATTGCGAAAGGAAGATGATGGGTGTATCTTCGCATTACGTCGGCCTAAGTTATGACCTTTTTTGCGCGAATCACGTGGATCGGCCTATGGGAAAGAAGGCTTCCACTGAAAGTACATGTAGGCTATATCCGTCCTTTGCGACTGCGAGGAATTTCGAGTCTTGCCACCGATCTAGTTAAGCAGCTTCTGACGATCGGTGCAGCAAGAGAACAATTGACTGCTGCACTAATTGAAACGTGACTACTTCGAAAACATCTGAGTTGTTGTATGTACACTACTGACTTACTGACTGACTAACTGGTCTAGGTGTGTGTTCATTTGAAAGACAGAATAGTCGACTCATCCGCTGCTTGTGTTGATACTGCAACGCTGCAGCCGTATTAACTAACACACGATCGTCAAATCAGTTTGTCATTTACACGGCTCGTTTGCGATTTTCATCAGTCAGGGCAAAGAGGCCAACGATCGGACTACTTTGTCTCACCTATCGGACTTCGATCTGGGTTTTCCAATAATATATGACCTATGCTTGTTGATTATGATTTCACTTGAAGCAAATATTGGTAGATTAGATTAGATTGAATTAGATTAGATTAGATTAGATTAGATTAGATTAGATTAGATTAGATTAGATTAGATTAGATTAGATTAGATTAGATTAGATTAGATTAGATTAGATTAGATTAGATTAGATTATATTGAATTATATTAGATTAGATTTTAATAGATTAGATTAGATTATATTGAATTATATTAGATTAGATTAGATTAGATTAGATTAGATTAGATTAGATTAGATTAGATTAGATTAGATTAGATTAGATTAGATTAGATTAGATTAGATTAGATTAGATTATATTGAATTATATTAGATTAGATTTTAATAGATTAGATTAGATTAGATTAGATTAGATTAGATTATATTGAATTATATTAGATTAGATTTTAATAGATTAGATTAGATTATATTGAATTATATTAGATTAGATTTTAATAGATTAGATTAGATTATATTGAATTATATTAGATTAGATTTTAATAGATTAGATTAGATTATATTGAATTATATTAGATTAGACTAGGGTAGTCAGAAGGAGGTCCGAGTCCGGTTGCCAGTGGATCAGAGGGGACAGAACAGATGTTAGGGTGGGCTACACTAGCAGCTGTTAAGGTTTATTGTATAGTAAACTAACAGACCGATATGAATAATTATGAGAAAAATTGACGAATTAGATGGATTATTGTAACTCTAAGTTGTTACAATTTGATGAAACCAGTGACAGTCTTAGACTGTGTGTTGTTCTTTTGTTAATTGTCATGTGACGTTCTTTGGTTAATTGTCGTTCTTAATTGATCGTCTGTTCAGTTTATTGATGAAAGTAAAACAGCTTGATTAAATAAACAGTAATTAAACAGAGTGGCTGATTTAACCGAATCAATTCGTTGTTTTATTTTTACATATCCGACATCTGTTCCATAGCTACCACTTGGCACTTGAACATTGCCATTTGCAGTACTATTTATGTTAACCCAAGCCACATCTGTTATTTTTGGAGCAGCGGATACTCATGCCTACCACTTGGGGTAGGTATGAGTGGGGTGCGGTGGTGTAGGGGTATGTTCGGTGCCTTGCAGCCGGAGGGTTGCGGGTTCGAATCCACCTCAAGCCGCCGCGTAGAGACCTTGAGCAAGTCCTTCACTCGCAATTGCTCATGCTCTGCGGCGTGAAACTCCGATTCAGCGTCCGCTCTGTAGTTGGGAGTGCCTCTGAGTAGAAATCTTGAAAGAGCGCTATAACAAGTGCTCATACAAACATCATACATACATACTTTTTGGACTGGGGTACTTATCCCATTTTTAGACTGGGGAACTGTACCCCATTTTTAGACTGGGGTACTGTACCCCATTTTTTGACTGAGGTACTGTACTTCCACTTCTTGCACTGTGGCGTTGTACCCCATTTTTGGACCTGGGGTGCTGTACTCTGACTTTTTGGATTGTGACAGTGTATCCCATTTTTTAGACTGGGGTACTGTACCGGGTACCCTAACTTTTTGGACTGTGACATTGTACCCCATTTTTAGAGTGGAGTACTGTACCTTAACTTTTTGTCTGGGTACTGTACTCCCATTTTTTCACACTCAGAATGTAAGCAATACATTGTGATGTAGGGGTATGTTCGGTGCCTTGCAGCTGGAGGGTTGCGGGTTCGAATCCACCTCAAGCCGCCGCGTAGGGACCCTGGGCAAGTCCTTCACTCGCAATTGCTCATGCGCTTCGGCGTGAAACTCCGATTCAGCGTTCGCGCAGTAGTCGGGAGCGCCTCTGAATGGGCAATCTGTTAGGGGCGCTATAACAAGTGTTCAAATACAATACAATACAATACAATACCATTCTAATGTAGTAGCTCTGTCTTTAATACTGTTTCCCTGTGTATTAGGCTACCTCATTTATTAAGCGCCACTATCTAATATGACCAAGTATCAGTCGATGTCGCTAGCAATTGAGTGAGTCACAGTCTTGCTCAGGGTCCTTACACACTAACAGTTTCAGGAATGGAGGCTCGAACCCGTACACTCCGCGTCACAAGGCATGTACTCTAACCATTCGGCTCCGTATCACGCTTATGGTTTTAGAAGTTCCACAGAAGCAGCGTTGTGTAATTAATAATTATTCTCAGTCACTACTTACAGTTACAATAATATAGACAGGGCCGGATCAAGACTTCCGGGACCCTAAGCCAAGAGCCGGGTTAAGACATCCGGGGCCCTATAGCCCCCAAAGCAAAGCCAATTGCTAATGGATATCTGAACACAAAGTTCTAAACGTACCTGTACAAGTGTACATGATAAGCTATGTTTTTCTAATGAAATATAGGCCTGTACAGACTGTGAGTGTGAGTCTGTGACAAGGGTCAGTGTTCAGTAAGTAGGGCCTAAGTAGTAACTAAACTTACTAGCGCTGAAAAACGTTTCAGGTAAAGCGGTAGATTATATAAAATTATACCAAAGTTAATTAGGAATTTCCTACAACAATTTGATTTAATTTCTCCGGATTTTGGAGCCCTCAAAACGTTGTGGAACTTGTGGGTTCCTAAGCCATGGCTCAGTTGGCTTATGCCTTTATCCGGCATTGATTACAGAGAAGGAATCGGACTCTGGTTACTACCGTTGAATACAAGACTCTTCTTGTGGCGTTGGTGCAATTAATATTGCTGTTGTTTTGCTTGCTATTCATGATTGTAGTCGTAAATGTCAAATTTCTAAAGTGCTATTCTAGAGCTAAGCGCAGGGCACCAGCTTATTCACGAGCGCTTATTCGGTCTTAAATATGGCCTCATATAAAGCGATTGAAAGCGATCGTCGTGTAATCGTTTTAGCCGCTGGTACATTAGTGTATACGATCGCTCAAGAAAGACGAAGCTATTACAGTGCGATGGAAGAATGGAACCTACTGTCTGGGCAAGACTCACTGTCTTTGTTATCTAAGGAAGATTAAACGCCTTCCACTGGGACAGGGATGCGACGGAGATCGGCGAGAAGGGTGATCTCTACGTGAGAGGGACGATGACACTGGCCGTTGGTCGCGCTTTTTCGGTCGCTGGCCCTATAGATGCTGGAACAATCGCCCGGCTTTGATCCGTTCAGCCGCGGCTCAGTTGAGTCCTTCACGACTAAACTTAAAACCTATTTGTTTGCTAAGGCTTACTCTGCTTGACGTCGTGGATTTAGTGTTGGTGACGTTGTAACGGAAAGGCTGTGTTACGGCGACATAGAAATCGTCGTTGACTCGTTGTTATTACTATCATAAGGCAAGGGACGGACGGACGGACGGTCAGTGTTTGGGTGTATTTGCTGGATCGGTCACTCGATATGTGCGAGTGGGTGAGGAGATTGCTTGACCGGTGGTGGGTAAGTGCATGGGTGAATTGCTTAACCGGTGGTGGGTGAGTGGGGTGAATTGTTTGACTGTTAAGTGGGTGGGTGAGTGAGGAGATTGCTTGGTCGGTTAGAAGGTGAGTGCGTCGGTGCATTGCTTGACCCATGGTGGGTCAGTGGGTGGGTGAATTACTTAACCGGTTTTGGGTGAATGGGGGTGAATTGCTTGATTGAAAAGTAGGTCAGTGGGTGGGTGGATAGCTTGCTCGTGTGTGTGTGTGTGTGTGTGTGTGTGTGTGTGTGTGTGTGTGTGTGTGTGTGTGTGTGTGTGTGTGTGTGTGTGTGTGTGTGTGTGTGTGTGTGTGTGTGTGTGTGTGTGTGTGTGTGTGTGTGTGTGTGTGTGTGTGTGTGTGTGTGTGTGTGTGTGTGTGTGTGTGTGTGTGTGAATTGCTTGACCGACGGTGAGCAAGTGGGTAGGTTTCTTAACAGATGAAGACTGGGCAAATTGCATGGGCAAATTGCTTGACCGCCCTGTGGGGGTGGAGGAGGGAGGGGGTGGCGAATAGTTCCTTCGAGGAAATTTCTCTCCCGTTTGCAACAAACAGAAACGCCTGTTTGTCGTCGAAATCCCAGAAGAGAAGCAAAGACGGCGCTCATCAGAAAAGCACATCATCTCAGATTACTAGAACTTGGCCTCCCTGTAAAAATAGCAAGTAATATATATATAATGTGTATACATACATGATATGACAACCAATATATATATATATATATATATATATATATATATATATATATATATATATATATATATATATATTTATATATATATATATTCTCAGTCTCTCTTTCTCTCTCTCTCTCCCCTCTCTCCCTCTGTCTCCCTCTCCCTCTGTCTCCTCTTTCTCTCACTCCAAGCATCTCCCCCTCTCTTTCCCTCTCTCTCTCTCTCTCTCTCTCTCTCTCTCTCTCTCTCTCTCTCTCTCTCTCTGCCTCTTTCTATGCTTCCCTTCTCTCTCTCTCTGTCTGTCTGTCTCTCTCTTCGTGTCTCTCTCTCCTCCCTTTCTCTCACCCTTTCTCTCTCCTTCTCTTCCTCTCCTCCTCTCTTTCTCCCTTCTCTCTCTCTCACACTCCCTCTTTCTCCCTTTTTCTCTCCTTCTCTTCCTCTCCCTCTCCCTTCCTTTCCCTCTCCCTATCTCTCTCCTTCTCCTTCTCCCTCTCCTCCCTTCCCTCCCTCCCTCCCTCCCTCCCTCCCTCCCTCCCTCCCTCCCTCCCTCCCTCCCTCCCTCCCTCCCTCCCTCCCTCCCTCCCTCCCTCCCTCTCTCTCTCTCTCTCTCTCTCTCGCTCTGTCTCTCTCTCACTCCCCTCTCTCTATCCCTATACATATATATATATATTGCTTGCTGTCTTCACAGTGATGATAATATATATGCGCATGCATGCATATACATATATATATATTTATATATACATAGAAATTTTTGGTGAAGACCTTTGATGCGCATGGACTATACATACATTCTTTTCAGGTTATGCAAAGCATCTCAAGCAAATATTAGCGCCATATAAATGCATAGAAATAGAAATAAATCAAACAGACCGCAAGCGGTTAACAGTCACAATCCTCATATCGTTTCGTACCAATAATACTCTACGTCTAGCCCTAATATTAACATAACCTCAGTTTCACCCTAACCATAATATTAAACTCCAAACCCTATAATTTAACTCTAACCCTAATATTAAACTCTAACCATAGTTTAATCTGATCCTAATATTAAACCCTAACTCTAGTTCAACTGTAACTCTAAAAGTTTGTTCGTAGTAACCTTAACCCTTATATTAAACCCTAACCACAAGGCTTAACCCTCGCTCCCACCATGACCCTATCCCAGCACTAATTCTAGCTCTATCCGTACTCTTGAAACTACCTTGGTCATAACCTTAAATCTGGCCCTAACCCTAACTCTATTTATACAACTTTACCCTATCCTTTACAAAGGCACCAACTACGCCGATATTCTCGATTACGAAGCAGACATATCGATCAATGCTGTGACCTCTGTTTCGAGATTTGTATACAGAACTATAATTATAGGTTCCAGGAAATGGAATCAGAAAGCCTGACTTTTAGTTCGGTTATAATATTGCCGTAGGCCTACATCATTTCCTGAACTACTTCAGTCAACGTTATGCAGTTGTACACCGCTCGAGAATAAGCTGGTGCTTTACGCTCAGCTTTAGAGTAGCGCTTTAGAAATTTGTGGTTAACGATTACGATTACGATTACGATTTATTGTAATTTACCCTACCCCATAGGGATGAACGAAATTTTATAGCCCGTATCCTACTTGAAAATATTTATTAAATACCGGCATAATTCTGAATAGCCTTCTCACAGTGTTATCGATACTCTATATTATTGTAAGCATGATTCGTCTATGTCTTGAAAGAATAAACGAAAATTGAATGAATGATTGATTGAAATGTGTACTGCACTGCATCCAGAGAAATAGATCAGAGGCGGCTCGACCTGACAAAGCAAATCCACGATCATATAGAATGGCTTTCAATCGCTAACAGAAATGAAGCAAAGTAAAAGCCATGAAGGCAAAGTCTCACGTTCCTAGGTAAATATCTCATTCCAGAAATATGGATCGTCGATGCAGAGAACGACTTGCAGTGAACGACTCTGTCTGTCTGTCTGTCTGTCTGTCTCCATTCTCTCTCCATTTTCTCTCGCGTCTCTCTCTCTCCTCCCTCCCTTCCTCCCTTCCTTCCTCTCTCTCTCTTCCTCTCTCTCTCCCTCCCTCTCCCTCCCTCTCTCTCCCTCCTCTCCCTTTCTCTCTCACTCTCTCTCTCCCTCTCTCTCTCTTTCTCTGTCTCAGAAGGTCACCTACGGAGACTTGGTTGTCCCTGACATATTCCGTGATCAGACCAACGACATGGAATGGACTTCCCCCTGGAGATGTGTCTCCTCCCTAGGGTCCCCTCCTCTTCGTTGTATCAGTCGCTTAAGACTGCTCTCCTCCTTCGGGAGCGCCTCTGAGAAGATATCTTGAAGAGGTGTTATATAAATTTAAATTGATTGATTGATTGACTGCCTGGGGCTTTGATAGTATCACTGGCGACTCTAATACTCACATTCCCTGATCTCCAGTCAATCATGATTTTCGATTGCGAATCCAGTTGATGTGGCCATCTATTGATGACCTGGTCATTATAAAAATAGCGCCATAGAAATCATAGGATTTGAGTAGACTATAGATAACAGGCTAATATCCACTTGCTGTCAGACGAACGGTTAGCCAAATTGGAATCTTCTGGAGGGGGGGGGGGCGATAGCGCATTGGATAACACACTGGCATAGAGAGCGAGAGGTACCGAGATCGAGCTCCGTAGGCGGACATGCTCTGTAGGCTGCTATTAGCGCCGTTGTATTGCAGGCTGTCTGTTCTGTTAGTAGTTAAGATTTATGTCTTCTGTCATTTGTGTTCTTGTGAGTTGTTTCAATTGCATAACATGTAAATGTACAGCGCAGTGCGTTTGTCAGGTGCTTCATTAAACAAAAGATATTATATTATAATATATTATATTATTATTATAAAACCTGCGGCGATGCAATATATTTGAGTTCAATATATCTGAGTGTTACTGTTTGGTCACGTCTTTGTCTCATCTTGCCAGACATGATTTATAGTAGACGGTTTTAGCCAATAAGTTGTTATCTTATTAAGATTACAAAATATCTATACGGAGATTAACGTAATCCAGAGATAACGTATTATTAATCCGTAATCTTCGGATTTGCTTCAGCTCCCAAGAAAACAAAGACGTGAGAATCAGCTTATTCAGCTCGCTTTGTCAAAACGCAATCGTTGAGGCGTTAAGTCCGATTAAATTTCGGAACGAGATCCAAAGGCCAGGCAGAGACGAAAGCTGACGTTGGTCATGGTGGATACTGTTTGGTCGTTTGAATAACCGTCTTGTGGTGTTCGGATCGTTTTTGTAATTCGGTATTTATATAGCACCTCTTCAAGATAAGAGGCACTTCGAGATACATGTACATGTACGGTGGCGCATTGGATAACATCTGGCACAGAGACCGAGGGGTACCGAGTTCGAGCCCCCGTTGGGCGGATATGCTTTGTAGGCTGCTATTAGCGCCGTTGTATTGCAGGCTGTCTGTTCTGTTAGTAGTTAAGATTTAAATTGCATAACATGTAAATGTACAGCGCAGTGCGTTTGTCAGGCGCTTATTAAAGAAAAGATATTATTATTATTATTATTATTAAGTACTGTATAAGAAGCGCTTGGGAGGGGGATTTAGGTGAATTGTAACACTCTGGCGCGAAGTGCAGAAGATCAGCACGGACCCGGGATCGATTCCCGCTACCATCCCAAAGGTCGAATCAGCCTTTCATTCGCAAGGTTGCGTTGGTAAAATGAGCATTAGGCGCCTTGCATGGCTGCCGTAAGTTAAATTCGACTCCTGTAATAACTTGTAATCATCCGTTATAACTTATAATCATACAAGTTTCAATAATAAACACGAAAATATTATGTTATGATATAAGTGTAGTCTGTTAGAGGCGCTGGATTGATAATAATAGTAATGATATTCTTTAATATTTCAAACCGATAAACGCAGTATGATTACAATTCAGTATGAACGGATGATCACCATGTTATTACAGGAGTCGAATTTAACTGCAGCCATGCAAGGCGCCCATCACGCCCTACTACTCATTTCACCAACGCGATCTACGAATGATAGGCTGAGTGGACCTTTGGGAGGGTTGCGGGAAGCGATCCCGCTTCCTACTGCTCTTCACGCCAGTGATGTTACCACTACTCTACGGACATTACACATAATTTTGATCTTAAAAAATAAATCCTACGTTGCAGCTAAAGGCCACTAAAGGGCGCTTCCAATATAGATGTTGACAACAATAAAACAAACTATACAAAACCATTATAACCTGTGATTACAGAGAAACGAATAGAACGGTACTTTAACAGACTGTGTAATCTTTATGTGACGTAAGGCGTGACGATCGCTGGAACGGTTTGGTGCTAAACACAGAAAACCAATTTCCTGGAAATTGCGAATATTCAGGTTCACAAGGTTTTACGGCAGAACACGAAATGAAACGCAAAGTAATACACTGACAAATAAAACTATCCGTGACTATCAATGACTAGAAAACTTGCATAACGTCACACGGACAGGGTTGGTCACGTTCATTCGTTCATAAAAAGAAAGTATGTATGTTATGGGATATATATGCCCAACGCTATTGATAGGCTCTTGAAATGCGCTATATAAATCTTCATAGATACATAAACGGAATGGAAATACATTCGCATAAGGTCACCAAAACAGATAGAGTGGGTCCCGATCAATCATAAAATAAAGGCATATAGAATATAACTTATATAAGTTATTCACAACGTTTTTGTTAGGTTCTTGAAAAAACGCTATATAAATGTTTCGATAAATCGTAATCGTAAACTCGATATTTCTAGAGCGCCCACAAAAGCGAAATCGCGGGAACCAGCTTATTCACATACGGTAAGGACAAGTTTATGCAGACATATATTTAATCTCATATTCACTTCATTTAATTCAGTGGTCCCAAAAAAACAGACATTACATAATGCAGTGTACAAATATGTTTCAGGGATAAAAAAAAAGGCAGACCAGATGGAGCCCAAGTCCCTGTAGAGGCGGCGCCAGTCGTTTTGTAACCAGAACATATAGCCAGGGCAGTCAGAGGAGTAACTAGTGCAGACGACGATCTATGTCCCAAATAAATTTTCGACACGGCATAAATTCTGGCAGCCTTTTGGCAGGGCAACGACAAGGGCACAGGCTTTTTTACCAGCTCATTTGCCCTGGCTTGTTGTATTGTATTGTATGTATAAATTTATAAAGCGCTTCTCACAGTGAACACCAATCGGAGGCGCTCCCAGTGCGAAAGACTCCGAGCGAAAAGAGTGGTCTTAAGACAACGAAAAGAAGCACCTGGCCCACCAGATACCATCAAAGAACGAGTTGATGAAGGGAGTTGGTTCCATAGTGAAGGGCCAATGAAGGCAAAAGCTCGAGATTTAGCCATAGTAGTCCTCACTCGGCTTGCCCTGTTGTAGCACCGTCACGGCAAGTCCCGCTTATATATATAGGGTCACCTATTTGGGTAACCTAAGGTGACCTGTTTGACAGCAAATTTATGTGAAATGACGAGTGATTAACATAGTAGTCTTACAATGCTTCAACACAGCAGAATAAAAGAATCAGAACTAAAAATCTTAACAAACAAGAGCTAAAATTTATAAAAATTTGTGTTAATTCAAATATGAGCGAATAGACATTTTTAATAGTCCCATAGTTGGTATTTTACGAATAAAGTACATACATTCATGCATACATGCATGCATGCATACATACATACATACATATACAAACATACATGGGGCGCGGTGTGTAGGGGTATGTTCGGTGCCTTGCAGCCGGAGGGTTGCGGGTTCGAATCAGCCTCAAACCGCGGCGTTGGGACCCTGGTCAAGTCCTTCGCTCGCAATTGCTCATGCGCTTCGGCGTGAAACTCCGATTCAGTGTCCGCGCTGTAGTCGGGAGCGCCTCTGAGTAGAAATCTTGAAGGGACGCTATAACAAGTGCTTATACATACATACATACATACATACATACATACATACATACATACATACATACATACATACATACATACATACATACATACATACATACATACATATATATGAATGTGGTGTTTTTGGTTTAAGTATACGCTTATCCCCATACATACATACATGCATACACACATTCATATATACGGATCTTTACTGCGGGTGGCTCGGTCGCATTATAAACGTGGAGTACAATACAACACACAATACAACACATCACAATACAACTGGGGCGCGGTGGTTTAGGGGTATGTTCGGTGCCTTGCAGCTGGAGGGTTGCGGGTTCGAATCCACCTCAAAGTCGCCGCGTAGGGACCCTGGGCAAGTCCTTCACTCGCAATTGCTCATGCGCTTCGGCGTGAAACTCCGATTCAGCGTTCGCGCAGTAGTCGGGAGCGCCTCTGAATGGGAAATCTGGTTGGGGCGCTATAACAAATGTTCAAATACAATACAAATACAATATATACATACATAGGTACATACATACATACATACATACTTACATACATACATACTTACATACATACATACATACATACATACATACATGCATACACACATTCATATATTTGTACATCCATATATAAATACATGCATATATATACATGTACGTACATAGATGCACGCGTATGTTCACACATACATACACACACACACACACACACACACACACGAATCTGCAAAAACATTACCGAACAAAAAACTAGAACACAAATTGAGGAAATCAGAAAAGCGAAATTTGATCTATTCCTTCCGATCTGTAACTGACAGCCGCGAACGAAGGAGATAAGTCTTTCCCATCTCCTTCCCTCCTTCCACCTGCAGCATCAACCACCGCAGAGCTAAAGGATGCTCGCGGCCAGTATACGCTTATCCCCATCAATGCGCTTTCAGACAGATTTTTCCAGTAGATAATGAACATACATTGTGAAAAATGCCGACACGAATATAGATATTCAATAATAGTTGAGACATTTAGACGTAAATACACACCCACCCACACTCCCACAGGCACCCCGCACACACACAGACATTCACGCACGCACACACGCACATAATATATGCAGTTGTATGTTGAGAATAATGTATGTATATCAGTATTTGGAATAATAGGTGGAGAATGTATTTGTATGAATATCAGATAACAAATGAATGTATACGCTAAATATTTTCGAGAGAAAATATGTAGAGAGAAGTGTATACGCTATACTGTATGTATTCATGTATCTATTCTATATACCAAGGCCGTATTTAGGGGGTGTTTTGGGTGTTTGAACACCCCCCGAAATTAAATAGTGTATAACATAAATTTTGCATTTACTAACATATACGGTTTAAGAACTCATGCACTCATGACATTGTGAACTTAGATGAAGCAGCTCTACAGTGCTTAGAGAGCTCACAACGCTCCTCCAAACCCCTTGACTTGCATGGTTGCTCGTCGGCTTGTTCAAGAACGAGTAAACACCCCCGAAACAAAATCCTGGCTACGGCCTTGCTATATACGGCATGTTTGCATGTATGTATGCATGTTTGTACGACATTCCATACATGTATATATGTATGCATAGGCCCTATATGTATGCCTGAAATTGTATGTAAGTATATATGTATGTTTGGATGGATTGATGGACGGATATACTTGTAAACAGATATCAATATATATTCATATACATTTTCTCCACCTATTATTCCATGTACTGATATACATTCAACCTACGACTCCATATATATATAACATATACGTATGTGTGTATATGACAATGTCTATACATATGGAGCTAAGACCCAGTGTCTTATAACAGCGAATAATCACCTTCCGAAGTAGACTATAATAAGTCTTTTAAGACAGTTTGGTGAAGTGACATGCCGACAAAAAGCTGAAGAGAGTCTGCATGCATTGGATGCGCGCTCTGCTCATGGGCGGATACAGGAAAAAATTTCGGAGGGGGTTTAAGATTTCGGGGGAGGGGATTCCATTGGAGATAGTCGCAAAAATCAAGTTTTTTTGGTATTTCACATGTAAAAGCATAAAAACAATTTTCCGGAAACTTATTTCGAAGGGGAAGGGTTCGAACCCAAAAAACTCCCCCCTAAATACGCCCATGGCCCTGCTACACAAAACTGCTTACTTCTGCCACAAACAACGCATTGCTTTTAAGCATGCTTCTGACAGCGCTTCAATATTTCTCACGTTGAACGCCTCAGACAGTCAGACGTCGTCACTTCTGAACGGTTGTTGACTTGTTTTCGCCATCTCTGCGCTCCAGATGGAGGTGGAACAACCCTCGAATGACGCCATCTGTTTTACGGCGGAGATTTGAACCCTAATTGCTTGTCTATAATAATACAGCGATTGTTCTGAGTACAATGGAGCTTTGTTTTGTTTTGTTTTCTTTGTTTGATTGTCTCGGTGGACAACGTCTCTAGTTAAAAAGTCAAATTGAAAACGAGATTTAAGCCTTCCTTCGAGCTCAGAAACTTGTTACATCTTAGAAGTCGTAAAGTATACGTGTGAGTGTGCGTGTGTGCATGTGTGTGTGTGTGTGTGTGTGTTTGTGTGTGTGTGTGTTTGTGTGTGTGCGTGTGTGTGTGTGTGTGTGTGTGTGTGTGTGTGTGTGTGTGTGTGTGTGTGTGTGTGTGTGTGTGTGTGTGTGTGTGTGTGTGTGTGTGTGTGTGTGTGTGTGTGTGTGTGTGTGTGTGTGTGTGTGTGTGTGTGTGTGTGTGTGTGTGTGTTTGTGAGTGCGCGCCTGTGTGTATTTATATATAGAGATAGATAGATAGATAGGTGGATGGATAGATAGATAGATGGATGGATGGATGGATGGATGGATGGATGGATGGATGGATGGATGGATGGATGGATGGATGGATGGATGGATGGATGGATGGATGGATGGATGGATGGATGGATGGATGGATGGATGGATGGATGGATGGATGGATGGATGGATGGATGGATGGATGGATGGATGGATGGATGGATGGATGGATGGATGGATGGATGGATGGATGGATGGATGGATGGATGGATGGATGGATGGATGGATGGATGGATGGATGGATGGATGGATGGATGGATGGATGGATGGATGGATGGATGGATGGATGGATGGATGGATGGATGGATGGATCGATGGATGGATGGATGGATCGATGGATGGATGGATGGATGGATGGATGGATGGATGGATGGATGGATGGATGGATGGATGGAGGCACAGAGAGACATAGACACAGAGACAGAGACAGAGACATATGTCTTAGTAGGACATCTTAGATTATTAGGTTTCCATAAAAAAATTATGGGAACACAGGTTACATAATTGGTTATTTGATCGTTCAGAGACATGCATTGACACTTTATGCGATAAGAATGATGCAATAAGACGCAAGGACATTTTTAAATCAATTGGACTGAAGCCACATTTAAAGCGGTTTTAAGAGCGTCTTAAAACAAGCCCTGTAAAAGCCAAGATACAGGCACACACAAAATTGATTGTTAAGTTCCCGTGGTTAAGACGTCATGCCAAAGATAATTAACTTCACCCTCATCATATATCCAGGCTTTGGACTGGAGCTACCACAGTACGGGCAACTTCAGAGTTCGTGATACAATTGTCAACTTCTAAACTTCAAACGGGAGCGCATAATCAACTCCATTAATTTTGTATTATTTTGCATTATGGAACAATCTGCGACATGAGCTCCTTAACCCTTCAATCCTTCATGTGTGTTATCACGTCATGCTGAGTAAGTCATGCCACGTAATATATTATTCAGTCATGTCATGACTTGTCGTATCATACACATAATGCTGGGTCAGAGCCGCCATTTTCCGGCAAGACGGTCGTGAACGTTGTACATGACCTATTAGCACGCTATAGATCGCCTGAGCCGCGCTTAAACAGCCTCGAGGGATAGGGTTAGGTCAGCGCGATGAACAGGTGTGCACTGTGAAGATGGGCAGTATGCGAAGAAATGGCCGCTCCTTGGGTGGAGTTGTCCAGCTGAGACAGGTGCTTGGACGGTCAGCGACTGACCGCGTAACCTCTGTCGAGGGAGGAAGAGTGTCCAATTGGCCGCACCGGATATTGCTTGGAAGATGGAAAAATGAAACGGAAGGAAGAAAATAAGACAAAGACAGAGACAAGCAATAGCAGGAAGACAGATATACCCGTTGTATGTATGTATGTATGTATGCAAGTATTTTTGTCTGCCGCTATGCATGGATGTATGTGCGCACGTACGTCTGCATGTATGAATGTATGTATATATGCATATGAATGTGTGCATGTATGTACATGTATGTGCATATGTATAAATCTATGTATGGATGTATAAATGAATGAATGAATGTACGTGTGTTTGAATGAATGTATGTATGTACGTATGTATGTATGTATGTATGTATGTATGTATGTATGTATGTATGTATGTATGTATGTATGGATGTATGGATGTATGTCTGCATGTATGTATGAATGCATGCATGTATGAATGTATGTATGTATTATATGCATATATATATATATATATACATGCATATATATATAATCCCTTTTCTGCTAAGCAACTTAAAAATACTAGCGCTGCTTTGGTCTAATCAGTTTATAATAGTACCGAATGATTTTTGAAGAGAGCCTGTAATTGCAAAAGTCTGCGCTTGAAGGCAGTAATGGTTCTGACAATAGCGGACGGTTGGCTCCGAAAAGGGATCAATAGGCTTCGAGAAAGGCCAGTGCAGGCTAATTAATGTTCTGAAGTGAGACTTGATCTTATCATCTGCTCTGCCGTAGACCAATTAGTTAATGACAACCGTTAATATATTATAGAAGGCGTCTGTAAAAGCGACCAAAGGAAGAAAAATGTCCATTGCTTTACTTTTGAACCATACATTTTTAAAGCAATGCGAAGTTATCTTTGCTGTTTTTATCTGCAGGTTTCATCTCGCGTTTTCTCATATCGAAAAACAGAATGATTGAAAACATATTTTCTGTTAGGCCTATTATTATATCGAAAAGGAATGGACAAGCCCTGCATCTGTTACCAATTCTACAAAAAATATTGGCACATTTGGCAACAGATATTTGTTACTTATCAAAAAGACTTTTTCGTTTTCTTTTTGTCGTATTTTGGATCCTTGTCGTTTGAAAACAAGATCTTGTAGACACAGTTAATTAAGTTCGGTTATTCTTTATCGCAAAGAAATAGAGAACTCCTGCACAGCTGGTTCTAGCCGGTTTAGACCAGTGAGAACTGGTTCGGAACAGCAGCACTGCTATATAGTGTAAGTGGGTATATTCTTTATTAGACCGGTTGCAGAAGAGCCGCACTTCGATGTACAAGCATCGAAGGACAAATACAAAATCAATAGTACAGCATTCCTCTTATAAATGTTTTCCTCATATTATTGTTTATAAGAGTCAGGACCCTGTCATGAGACCGTGGACGGAGGGTATAGGCAGTTGATTTCCTTGGGGGGAGCAACTTATGTAAAACATGCCCCGGGTTTTTAGAACATATCCCTTTCCAGACAATGCTGCGCTCGTCTAATTAACGTTGAAGTCCCTTATGGTTTCTGTTTACCCATGGGTCAAAAAAGATAACTGCTACGATCTTATTTTATCCTTTAGGGCTGTCCTGTTGACGGCATCAGCAGATTAACATTTCTTTTAAAATGACTGATTGTTAATTAATTGTGCTGTTGTTGATTCAATAAACGGCTGATTGTATTGTATATCTTGTCTTCTGCTTTTAGAAACGACTTCTTAACGCCTCACGCTCTTGTTGTTCTGAAGAGAATTTAATATTTTTTTGCGTCCTGCAAATGGGCGGAAACGTTTGACAAGCGCAACTTCAATCAGCATTTTAAACGCTGCAAGTACGCTTCTCCATTTCACCGGCAAAGTTCGGTTTGAAACTAATATCTTTAAGTCGCTTTTCTGGATAGAACGAATCATCGTTAGGCTATTTGCCAAGAAATCTGTCGCCATTACACTCGCTAAGCCTGACGTTCAAAGGTAAACAGAACGGCGTTTTGTCTGCATTGCCGATACTTACCGTGAATCAGTATCAAGTACCATAAGCGTGCGTCACTTGACGTTATCAGGGTTTCTTATGGCTTAGATGTACCGCTTACATAGAACCATAAAAGCTGTGTGGCCAACTACACCGTTCGTAACAACTTAACATGTCGAATAGCATACCGAGTTTAATACGTAAAAAGAAACAAAGGCAGATCAAGACAACGCTGCATAGATAATATAAATGAGGACATAACATCACTTTTAATAGGCCTACTAACAATAAGGAAGCAATGGACTTGTCAAACTCAAACGACCGAGGACAATGGATATCATTTATTCGTGCCCATCGCCGCCAAATGACTGGTGTCAGGAACTGATGATGATGCTGCTGATGATGATAATGATGGTGATAGAATTGCAGTTTCTTAACACTTTAAAGGCGAGAGTGTACTAAAATTGACTGGAAAGCCAAAGCTGCTCGTCGCTGAAGAGTTAAGCTAACCCCGATGGTACGAAGCGTTAGCGACTTCATTTTCTTAGCCTCGGTTGACCCACCTTTCCTTCGACGTCTGATCTTCCTACCGATAGTGTACGGTCAATGTGCTCATTTTATTAACGAGAAATATCGAGACTTGTCTCTGCCTGGAAAGAAACGTTTGGAATGAAGAGCGCTAAGATAATTGACCGCTTTGTGTTCACGGTGGCCCGCGCAGGTAGTTCAAGACAAATGGAATTCTGTTGGTACTTGTACTAGTGAGAGTGACGGTGGAATAACAGGCACTTGGCTCCCACTCAGCCTTCCATTCATGAGCGGTAGATAGATAAGTACATACGTACATTGGGAGGTTAAGAAGCTGTCTAGGTGTTGGATTGCAGTGGAAGCGTTATCGCTATGGCCCAACGATGTTTCAACGTCAGAACCAGGTGTCTAACGAGCATCTATAGTTACGTTTAATCACCACGAAGTTAGAAATTACAGAAAAAAATTAAGTGCAGACAGATGCTAAACTGGCATGCGTTCCTAGGTAGGCATGCAGGAGGGCCCTTGTGAGTTGCATGTACATAAAGGGTTCTAAATACAAGTGCTCTCATACATACATACATACATACATACATACATACATACATACATACATGCATACATGCATACATGCATACATGCATACATGCATACATGCATACATGCATACATGCATACATGCATACATGCATACATGCATACATGCATACATGCATACATGCATACATGCATACATACATACATACATACATACATACGTACGTACGTACATACGTACGTACATAGTACTAGATACGTAGTTACGTACATACATACATACATACAAGTCATACATACATACATACATACATACATACATACATACATACATACATACATACATACATACATACATACATACATACATACATACATACATACATACATACATACATACATACATACATACATACATACATACATACACACATACAGGAGATGATCACTTCTGTGATTTAACATAGGTACGCCTATATCAATATCATAATCACTTCTATGGTTGCTTTTTTTGTATTCCGATGACATTATTTTTTACCCACCCCCACCCCCCGCCCTCCCCCTAAGTAAATGGTCTCCTGGTCACGCTGAATGTTGCTGCCCGACCAGCAGTGCACTTTGCTTAGTTTAACTGCTCTAAATCTGACACTGTACAATTTGCCAAAGGGTGTTCCAAGTCAATTGACTTGGAACCTTTGGGTGATAACTCAATTTCCTGGGTTGATTCCTTTAAGTATTTGGGTGTACATTTAATGGGTGGTCGTAGACAGGTAATATTTCATGTTGATCCTTTGAAGCGGTCATTCTACGGGGATTGCAACTGTATTGCTTCCGTGCCTCCATTTTAATTGAAATGTTGCATGTCCACTTACAAGAGATCTACTCTTTGCCCCTTCTGACTTTATCAGCAAGACAATCTAATGAATTAAATGTGTGCTGGAATTGTGTAGATCGTCTTATATTTGGGTTTAAGAGATGGGAAATGCTAAAGGTTTCATTAATGGACTGGGCAGGCTGAGTTTCACTTTTCTGGCGAAAACGCGTCGTTGCAAATTGCATTTCCATTTGATATATTCTGAAAATGGTGCTCTTCATAATATGTTGTGGACACACAGTACATGTACTTATGAGATAATTGCAATAATGATGATTGCCATGCTGTGGCATTCATGAGATAATATCCATAATGATAATTGTCATGCTTTGGTATTCATGAAGACACACGATGCCATTGCTCCCAATTTCACTCCGATACCTGAAATTTTGCTTGACAGTTTAAGCTTGACAGTTTAAGCTTGACAGTTTAAGCTTGACAGTTTAAGCTTGACAGTTTAAGCTCGACAGTTTGAGGAAGAATGTGCAGTTCAGTTTGATCTTTTCGGAGTATTTTAGGCCTGTTTAGAGCCAAAGTCAACGCTGGCTTATTCGTGCTATGCACATAGGAGAGAGATCATGTAACGTGGCTCAGTGCAGTGGTTCTAACACAGACTAAACGTCTTCTGAACCACTTAAACCCCTTGTTATGCTATGTTATGTTATCGAGTCGCTTTCTAAATGTATATCTCTGAGCATACGCAATGCTGTCTGTGTACCTGGCTTAAAGTGCTCGTGCTAGTGGCGTAGGTCAGAACGACCTATCATCTTCAGTGGAGCCGTGCAGAAAGAGTATCTGTGTATCTAGATGCTCGAAATGGATGCTATATGACTCCAGCCACATCAAATCACAGTAAACGAAATTAAAATGCATCACATATGATCACCCCATATCAAAGTACAGTACAGCGTGTTAATCGCGTCAAACAATACTTTTGTTTTCCTGCCATTTTGGTCAGAATCAGAGGTGTTTATTACAGGTTCCAGTGACCGTATATAGTTATAAAATCTGTTATTTCGGTCGGATAAGTGTTTCAGGTGTCAGAAAAAAATGAACGTGTCGAAAATCTTACAGATTACCAAAGAACACGAGCGCAAGTCAAGATCTAATGTTGCTAATGTGTTGCACACGAAATAACTGACGACTCAGGCGCTATTTCAGGCTTCCGACCCCTCAACATCTTTTCAGTTACTTAGCTGAGGCGACTCAAAGAAGAGCCCCATAACCCTTGAGAACAAAAACATTGGGTAGGATTAACTTCGCTGGAGCTGCGCGTGTTGGTCTTCCATGATAAACGTTATCAGGTTGCAGATAATGTTGCGAGCACGATCTCATAAGACGACTGGAGGAGGAATTATGGATCTAAATATGACATCGTGTCTGATTACAGACGCAATATATATGGCATCAATTTCGTCGGGATTGAAAAGTAACATAAGACACTGTGTCGTGTTCTCTATTGCTCTGTCTTTCTCTCTGTCTCTGTCTGTCTCTCTCTATGTGTCTCTCTTTGTCTATATTTCTGTCTCTAACTCTGCCTGTCTGTTTGTCTGTCTCTGTCTTTGTCACTGTCTTTGTGTCTTTCTCTGCCGGTCCATCAATAGCCTCAATAAAAAATAATAAAATAGCGGTCAATAGCCACATAAAAATAAAATCAAACAGTCAATCAATCAATCAGTCGCTCCATCAATCCATAGAATAATCAAACCAAAACAAACCATCCATCCATCCATCCATCCATCCATCCATCCATCCATCCATCCATCCATCCATCCATCCATCCATCCATCCATCCATCCATCCATCCATCCATCCATCCACCCATCCACCCACCCACCCACCCACCCACCCACCCACAAATCAAATCAAATCAAATCATTTTATTTTGTAACCAAACCAAACAATCATCTTACAATTACAGAGTTACAAAGTACACAAACGATAGGAGATGGCCACAAGGAGAGGCCCTGAAGGGATCATTAATCCCACCCACCCACCCATCCACCCATCCATCCATCCATCCATCCATCCATCCATCCATCCATCCATCCATCCATCCATCCATCCATCCATCCATCCATCCATCCATCCATCCATCCATCCATCCATCTATCAATCAATCGATCACAAACTCGTCGACACAAACGCAAAAAGATTAGAAAATCTGCAGTTTGGATATTGATTAGACAAACATAATCTGGCTTCAATTTTTTTATCAATCTATCCCTTTGCCCATGTATTCTGCTCTATTCTAATATTCTATTCGATTATTTTCTATTCTATACTATTCCATGCTGCCTGTCCGTCTGTCCGTTTGTCAAAGTAAGACACAATATAAGTCTGCTTCTGTTGAATTCAAGTTGTCGTTAGAGCGCTCCATTAATCATGCATAATTATAGCTCTCGGACAGAGCAGATAACGATTCCGTCGCCAAAGAGTCTGAGCCAACGATTTAATTTTTATCGGAGCAGTTGCCAAGACTTCTCTGCCGATTGTTTCTTCTTTCAACTTCAAACTTTAAAAGTCAAGAAAAGACTACATCAGTGCTTCCCAAAGTGGTGGTCCGCGGACCGGTGCCGGTCCGCGAGCTGTCAGTTGCCAGTCCGCAGAGTGAGTCAAGAAACTGGTCAAATTTTCTCGGAATAAAGAAATGGCTATTGTATTTTTAAAAGTCATAACGA
>JACEVL010000148.1:1830000-1845000 GCA_020284085.1 Aporrectodea caliginosa | reverse complement strand
AAATGGTCTTTTACGATTGAATGAAATAAATGATCTTGAAGTTGTCTCTGTTGCTGTAGGTTAATTTCACTTAATGTAGCGCACATAGCTGAGCACTGACCTCTTCCAGAGCTCGATAATCCTTCACCTTTTAGGCTACCTCTTCCTCTGATCGATTATAGTGTCTAATTTCTGTCAGTGTTTGCAATAGACATTGTATTGTATTGTATTGTATTGTATTTGGCTATTTATAAAGCGCTTCTCACAGCAAAAGCCTTTCAGAAGCGCTCCCATTGCGAGCAACCCGTTACATTGACGTAACCTTCTGTCAAACAACGGTTAATTCGAATCCCGCCAGAATATAAGATTTAGTCGCCATGCCTGCTATTGTTTGAGGCTGCTGACTCAACTTGGGAGGCTTAGAAAAATTGAATCCTGCCGTTCTGTTACCGTGGTCGTCTCTTAGCCTCAGCCGTGTAAACGAGTAGATTACTTGCACCTTTTGCGATGGGGGGGGCGATAGCGCATTGGATAACACACTGGCATAGAGAGCGATAGGTACCGAGTTAGAGTGCCGTAGGCGGACATGTTTTGTAGGCTGCTATTAGTGCCGTGTATTGCAGGCTGTCTGTTCTGTTAGTAGTTAAGATTTATGTCTTCTGTCATTTGTGTTCTTGTGAATTGTTTAATTGTCATAGCATGTACATGTGCAGCACAGTGCGTTTGTCAGGCGCTTCAATAAAGAAAAGATTATTATTATTATTATTATTATTATTGTGTTACATTACAAGAGGTCTATGAGTAAGCGTTTACTTTGACAAATGGCTGCCTCTTTCAAGGTCCAGACCTCCTTTCTAGACATTATAGGAGTGAAAATGTAAAACGTCCTACGCCTCGTTTCGCCGCCGAACTGTGTCAGCTCGCGTGTGAAGGGCACATCAAGGACTTGAAGTTACGGTTATTGGCTGGCAAAGCATTAGCCTGCAAGCACGCCAAGGTTACTTGGGCAAACATCCCTTACGGCTCTCTCATCAGTTCAATCCGTTACGGCGTCAAGCGACTGTGTACAGGCCTCGGACATTTACTATGGCTCTCCTTGGACCAGTTATAACGGTCAGTTTGCTGCGCTTCCGAAAGACTCTGTTCAATCTGCCAGTTAGTGGCGGTCGAAGAGGCCGTACAAAACAGCAATGGAAGAAACTCTCCACTTTACTTCTTTGCAGTCCGTTTGATTAGCAACATAACGACGCCTGACTGACAATCAGTAGAATAAGACATTGGCGTTCCTATAACAATATATAAGACATTGGCGTTCCTATAATATATGTATATATATATATATATATATGGCACCTATAATATAAGCTATATATATTTATTTATAGGAACGCCATATATATTCACGTCACACAATTGAATTTTATGCTCGCTTCTGTGCGATTGTTTCGTTAAGAGTATTTCCCTACACGGAGACAAAGCAACCGCCTGCAAACATAAATCAACCACTTCCGTTTTCCAGCCGTCCTCACAAGCATCTGAAAACTGTTCTTTGTCTGCGGAGTTCGACTGGGGGCACCTCAGAGTAGGTATCTTTGAAGGGCGCTATATAAATCCTCTGAATGACTGAATGAATGAATGAATGAATGAATGAATTAATGAATGAATGAATTAATTAATTAATCTCACAATCATCTGAAAACTGTTCTTTGTCGCCGGAGTTGGACTGGGGGCACCTCAGAGTAGGTATCTTTGAAGGGGCGCTATATAAATCCTCTGAATGACTGAATGAATGAATTAATTAATTAATGAATGAATGAATTAATTAATTAATTAATCTCACAATCATCTGAAAACTGGTCGCCGGAGTTGGACTACCTAGTAGGTATCTTTGAAGGGCGCTATATAAATCCTCTGAATGACTGAATGAATTAATGAACTAATTAATCCATCCACCCATTTCCCTCTCCGTCCGGTCCATAAATCCTTCCGTCTGTTTCTTCCATGTCTTCCCTTTCCATTGTCCATCCATTCGTCCGTTACTCCGTCTGTCCGTAGTATCCGTAAATGTAAATCTTCGAAATTTCTCAGCGCTGCACCAAAGCCGCGTAAGGGAGATCAGCCTATCTACCGGCGCTATAAAAATTATAAGAATAGTTCTGCAAGAACCAGGTTCGTTGGTCGTTTTGAGTGTAGAGGAAGGTATCAAGACAGATAGAATGACACCAAGCTGGAAATGAAGTCCGTCCATCTATATGTTCGTCCATCTGACAAATTATCGTCCGATTTCAATCCTTCCTTACTTTTCAAAAATACTTGAAAAAATAACGTATAATAGACTATATGACTTTGTAACGAAAACTGACATCCTTTTCCCCTCGCATCATGGCTTTCAGTCAGGTCACTCCCCGTATATGTCCTTGTTATCTATGCAAGATAGAATCTCGAATGCTATAGAAAATAATGAATATTCCCTAGGCATATTTTTCGATCTGGCAAAAGCTTTCGACACTGTAAATCATAAAATCCTATTGCATAAGTTAGAAAATTATGGTATACGTGGTATGCAACTCAGTTGGTTTGCCAGCTATTTGGATGGACGCCAACAATGTGTCGAAAATAACGGCAAACGCTCCACTTTAAAAAATATTCTATATGGAGTTCCTCAAGGTTCTAATCTAGGGCCCCTGTTGTTCCTCCTCTATATTAATGACCTCCCGAACGTTTCCAATCGTCTGTTCTTCATCTTGTTTGCCGATGATACGAACGTTTTTTATTCCCACACTTGCATAAAGCCATAAACCCCTGTTTCAAATCGTAGGCTTAAACGTGGAACTTGCACTCGTTGCCGAATGGTATAGAGCCAATAGATTGTCGTTAAACTTGGAGAAAACTAATTATATCTTGTTTAAATCGCATAGGAAAAAATCCCTCTGGGTCAAATCGAGTTAAAAATTAATAATAATTCTCTTAAAGCTGTTGACTCTACTAAATTCTTAGGTGTCTACGTTGATTGTCATTTGACATGGAAAGAACACATAGCCTACATTGCATCAAATATAGCAAAAAATTGGAGTGATAGCACGGACTGCATACATTTTGCCCTCTAATATTAGAATTGATATTCGTTAGTATATCCATACCTCTCTTATTGTAATATAGTATGGGCTTCCACATATGCTACTAGATTACACAGATTAAATGTTTTGCAAAAGAGAGCTGTCCGTCTGGTTGCAGGGGTTTCATATGGCTCTCACACTGCTCACATCTTCACAACCCTTAAAATTTAAAAAATTGGCCAAATTGGCATTTTTCAAATTGGGGAATTTATGTATCGTTTTGTAGCCGTGTTGAAATTTATATGTAAACCTGATGATTTTGTTAATTTGGTTGCAAAATAAACATGTTGATTGATTGATTGATTGATCCGTCCTTCCGTCCGTCCGTCCTTCCGTCCGTCCGTCCGTCCGTCCGACTGCCTATCCGTCCGTCCGTCCGTCCTTCCGTCCGTATGCCTATCCGTCTGCCTATCCATCCGACCGTCCTTTCGTCCGTCTGCCTATCCTTCCGTCCTTCCGTCCGTCCTTTCGTCCGTATGCCTATCCGTCTGCCTATCCTTCCGTCATTTCGTCCGTATGCCTGTCCGTCTGCCTATCCATCCGACCGTCCTTTCGTCCGTCTGCCTATCCTTCCGTCCTTTCGTCCGTCTGCCTATCCGTCCGTCCGTCCGTTCTTCCGTCTGAGCAGAGCATTTCAATCTTCCAGTTTTCAGGACCGATGGAATAATTATCCGTAAAATAGGAGAGATGTACTTCGCCGATTGAACAATTCTTTTTCTCTGCAGACAGTCAAATGGACCGGCGGACTTTATTTCCTTTGTCAGTCTGCCTGTTCGTCTGTCTGTCTGTCCCGTCGCCCACGTGTCTTCCTCTCCCTCCGCTCAATCCATAGCCTTCCTGTCCAGCGAATACTCGATCGGCCATGTCTATAAAACGTTTGCAATAATTTCAGTGTCAGCCGACCCGGTTAAATTGTTCATAGATATTATTATTAGTCATATTAATTTTCTATGCCTCCAGTGTGAGCGTGTGTGTGCGTGCCTGTGTGTGTTTCTGTGTTTGTGTGTGTGTGTGTCTCTCTCTCTTTCTCTGTGTGCGTGCGTGTGCGTGTGCGTTTTCGTGGAAGATGTAGAAGCCAATTATAGGTTTCGGGTGCGAGGACTACGTGCTTAAATGACAGTGTCATGTTATGGGAATGGATTATGACAAGGCAGCTGCTGATGATGACGATGATCATGAAGTCTTCATGATGTCGATTCAATTGCCGACTGGATGTGTGGGCGTGAGAGGAAGGGAGACAGAGACAGACACAGACACAGACACAGAGTTAGACAGATTTAGAGAGCTTTAGAGAGATTTAGAGATTTAGAGATTTAGAGAGAGAGAGAGAGATTTAGAGATTTAGAGAGAGAGAGAGAGAGAGAGAGAGAGAGAGAGAGAGAGAGAGAGAGAGAGAGAGACAGAGACAGAGACAGAGACAGAGACAGAGACAGAGACAGAGACAGAGACAGAGAGACAGAGACAGAGACAGACACAGACACAGAGACAGAGACAGTGACAGAGACAGAGAGACAGAGACAGAGACAGAGACAGAGACAGAGACAGAGACAGAGACAGAGACAGAGACAGAGACAGAGACAGAGACAGAGACAGAGACAGAGACAGAGACAGAGACAGAGACAGAGACAGAGACAGAGACAGAGACAGAGACAGAGACAGAGACAGAGACAGAGACAGAGACAGAGAGACAGAGACAGAGACAGAGACAGAGACAGAGACAGAGACAGAGACAGAGACAGAGACAGAGACAGAGACAGAGACAGAGACAGAGACAGAGACAGAGACAGAGACAGAGACAGAGACAGAGACAGAGACAGAGACAGAGACAGAGAGGACAGAGAGACAGAGAGACAGAGAGACAGAGAGACAGAGAGACAGAGAGACAGAGAGACAGAGAGACAGAGAGACAGAGAGAGAGAGAGACAGAGAGACAGAGAGACAGAGAGACAGAGAGACAGAGAGACAGAGAGACAGAGAGACAGAGAGACAGAGAGAGGGGGGAACTACATCACAATGACTTTATCGGTTCGTCAACTACTTTATCGCTACGTCACTAACTTTTCGGGTCGTCAATAACTTGATGGGTTCTTCAACAAGTATTGTATTATGATGTGATGTGATGTTATGTAATGTGATGCGATGCAATGTAATGTAACGTAATGTAACGTAATGTAATGTACCGTGATGTACTGTGATGTAAAGTAATGTAATGTGATGTGATGTGATGGAATGCGATGCGACGCGACGCGATGCGATGCGATGCGATATGGAATGGTATGGTATGGAATGGTATGATATATGATATGATTTGATTATAATGTGATGCAAAACTTTAGGAAGATGGTACTCTGTGTCTCTGGAGTTTGCCCAACATTTGGGAAACAAGATCTCACGAGCAGTGTGACCCGGGCGATACCCTCCATTTGATCCCCAGCGCCTATCAAAATGGGAAGCGCCTACGCTGTTTTTGAGCACATAAAATGCGAATGAATACGTTCTTATATAACGCTCGTTTGGCCTCGACCCGTCCTCATTTTTCAAAGAACTGATCGGGAGAGATCCTTCATCACCGCTGCCCGTTTGAATGGGTGCCACGTCTTTTAAGCCCCCCGTTTACGGACCGTGCTAGATCGAGAGTCTCTGAAACAAGACACCATCGGTAAGCGAACCGCGTACCACACGCGCAGAGGAAGCATGGGACGTACACGCGAACCAATGTAGCTAACAGAGGATGGGAAAAAATCAGGGGACCGATGGCAGCCCAGGCAATGTAACGGATTATAATGCTCCTGTTTACTGAAAGCATGCAGTTAATTTATTGAATTAGTCTCTTTATTGTTTGGTTTTGTAAATTAATAAAGAAAGCAATCATACAAAAACAATAATAATTGGTAAAAAAAACTTACAATGAAATAATACGGTGCCGACGAAAATTGTTTGTTCGGAAGTTGATTTATGTTTATACCACAATTAAACGACAAAGCATGATTGGGCTGTTGACGGAAGATAGCGGGAGATTGGTAGAGCGACAAGCAGATATTGAAAGTGATAGAAAGAGATGGAAAGAGAGACAGAGAGATAGAGATAGAGATAAAGAAAGAGATGGCGAGAGACACAGAGAGGCACAGAGAGACACAGAGACAAAGAGAGACACAGAGAGAGACAGAGAGAGAGGGAGAGAGAGGGAGGGAGAGATAGACAGACAGACAGAGAGACAGACAAATAGAGAGATAAGAGATAGATAAAGATAAAGAGAGAGACAGACAGACAGACAGACAGAGACAGACAGACAGATAGACAGACAGATAGACTGTCAGACAGAGAGAGGCATAGATAGACAGACAGAGAAAGACAGAGAGAAACAGAGAGACAGGCAGACATATAGAAAGACAGAGACAGACAGAGACAGACATACACACAGAGAGTCTGCATTTATATACAGTTATCAAAAACGGGTTGAATATCAATCATTGACCTCCGTGAACCCGTCACTCTTCACGGGTGATTTGTTTTGGGATTTGATAAAAGAAATGCAAAACATTCGCTGTCGTAACCTCTCCGTCGATCGACTTAAACACATCGACATTTACATTCGTTTAGGGTGTACATGAAAACTGAACCCGTAATTCGTAAACGATTCTAAGCTTAAGTGCTGCTCTAAAGCTAAACGCAGGGAATCCGCTTATTCACGAGCGTTGCATCAAGTCAAAGTGATGTCCAGAGATGTTCAAGGAAAGTTCCAAGGCCAGAGAGACCAGGGAGAGGAGGTAGAGCGGCTGCGAAGTCGGGTTTCATTGAGGACGAAAAGGCGTGTAAGGCGGATGATTGCATGGATTAGGGTAGGAATTCTTGAAGAGGTGACACCCGAATCTGCATAAGTCTCCAAGCACCGTCTGAATCTCATCACAGCGTTTCTATCATTGCTCTCTCTCTCTTTAGGGACGCTTGCTAATGAGCGTAGAAAAGGTTCGCGTAGAAAGGTTCGCGACAATCATATAATATCTGCGACGTTTTGTCTAAAACAAGAGCAGTAAACTGAATGAATTGTCACGGTGGAAGAGTTGCATTTGTAAATTTCGTGGATGATAGATCAATAATAAAGAAATTAAGAACAATAATAAAGAAATTAGTATCACTACCAATTAAATTCGGAGCAATAGTAAAGAAATTCATATAAATAATAAAGAAATTCAGATCAATAATAAAGAGATTCAGATCAATAATAAATTAATTTATATCTATACTAAAGAAATTCAGATAAGGAATTAAGATATTCATATAAAAATAATGAAAGTCATATAAATAATTAAAGAAAATCAGGTTAATAATGAAGAAATTCAGATCAATAATAAAGAAATTCTTATCAATAATGATGAAATTCACATCAATAATAAAGAAATTCACATCAAAAAGAAAGAAATTCTGATAATTAATAAAGGAAAATTCCTATCAATAATAAATTAATTTAAATCAATAATAAATTAATTTACATCAATAATACAGAAATTCAGATTAGTACTAAAAATATTCACATCAATAATAAAGAAATTCATATCTGCCATACAGACGACATCTTCTACTGTTACATTGCAGAGTTGCCTTCGCAAAGAAAGATGCGCCAGGATTAACACCGAATGTTTGTCCAACGAAGGATAATCTCAAAGCCAAACAATCGCTATAATCCATAATGCTTCGGCTTAATGGAGTTCGGTGATAATAATGGCTTCCGATATCTTTACAGGGCCATTGCGAGCGTCTCGACAAAAGGCGAAATCTTCAATTTCTTCTAAAACATCGCGAAATACAAAAAGTCGAAGATAATACGAAAGCATAATTACCCAAATGTAAGTCTTTTCCCCCGCGTCACACAAGAGACCAACTTACTGGCGAGCGCAATAACAAATCAAATCCAAAATGGCTAGGTTGGTTGATTTGTTTGGTCAACTTCGGCGCCAGGTCAGGGTACGGGGAGGGGTCAAGACGGGGAGGCTACGTACGTTTTGCTGTACAGTTTATAGGCTGAGGACTATTTCGGTAAGACACAGAATGATCACAGAGAAGAAATTGTAGATTTGCAATCAATCGTAACAACGAGATTTCTACAGCGCAAAAATCGAAGTCGTTGGAATCGGCTTACTCACAGGTGCTCAGTCAAAACAAAATCCATAGGCAGGTAGGGTCAAAATCGGTTCCAGGTCAAGATCCAAGAGTGAGGCAGGTAGACAGTCAGACGACTGCGATGGATAGTGCATAGAATTGGAGTGGAGCGAGAGAGTTATGGCGAAGTGGCAGGGTAGATGTAGGGATCAGTTATATGGGATGGTCAGCAGAGCTATCTATTTCGGGACTACCCAGTGGCACATTGCATTAAGACTCATTTAAGTAAGTAAGTAAGTATATCCTTTATTATACCAATTGCTAACCGCATTTTGGTTTACAAGAGAATCACATTTATGTGTTGGGCTAACCTAACATGTCATAAAAGTTTTGGTGTGCTGTCTATCCTCGGCATTAAACGCATGCATAAGGATCCTGAGTGGCCGAGTGGGTTGGTGCCCGCTCGCCGCGCCGGCGCCCCGGGTTCGCTTCCCGGTCGGGTCGGATTATCAGAGATTAATTTCTCGGATCTTTACTGCGGGTGGCTCGGTCGCATTATAAACGTGGAGTACAATACAACACACAATACAACACATCACAATACAACTGGGGCGCGGTGGTTTAGGGGTATGTTCGGTGCCTTGCAGCTGGAGGGTTGCGGGTTCGGATCCGCCTCAAAGTCGCCGCGTAGGGACCCTGGGCAAGTCCTTCACTCGCAATTGCTCATGCGCTTCGGCGTGAAACTCCTATTCAGTGTCCGCGCAGTAGTCGGGAGCGCCTCTGAATGGGAAATCTGGTTGGGGCGCTATAACAAGTGTTCAAATACAATACAATACAATACAATAAATCATCCGTAATATGAATGTCTTACGTGCCAGAGTGTCCGCTTGTGGTATTGCCCTATTGTGGGCTCTTGGGCGCAGTAGGTATGGGGTCTGTTTTATCTGGGGCAGCAGTCCGTGTAGAACGTGCGATGGGAAAATATGTATACATGTATGTATGTATGTGTTTATGTATTTGTGTATAAGACTCATATTCAGACGCCTCTGAGTAAGAAAATCGCTCACTTACTTAAGCCGAATATGTCGTTGGTACACTTGTGGGTCGTTCGCCTGTAACGTCCGTTTAAGACGTTTTCTTAGATAGGTCCTGGAGCGACAGATTGCTCTCCCTGGAAACGTCCCTTGGGTGGAGAGTGTAGCGTTACATATGGCATGTCATCAGAATGATAACCGCTGAGTTAAGAGAGGAGGAGTTGATAAGAACAGACATTGATATGCTGTTTTATGTATGTATATGTATGTAAACATCGCTTGTATATTTTGTACGTTTGTATGCATATATGTATGTATGTATGTTTGTACGTTAGTATGCATGTATGTATGTGTATAAATATATATGTATGAATGTAATGTATGTATGTATGTATGTATGTTTGTATGTATATGCATGTGCCCACGTATGTATGTATGTATGTAGGCCTATGTATGTATGTATGTATGTATGTAAATATGTATGTATGTATGTATGTATGTATGTATGTATGTACATCTATGTGTGTATTTACGTCGGTTTGTATGTTTGCATTCATATATATATACAGGGTGGGCCAGTAGGAATGCAACAACTTTGACGCCTTATAACTTCAATACTTAGCGTCTTGTCCAATATATCAGATTGAAGCTAATTATCCATTTTATCATTCTGCAAAATTTCCACGAGATACTTTTACGAGGTTTTGAGATACCGGTAATGCTATTAATATTCGATGTGCCATTTTCTTGCCATAAAACTGCAAGAAAAAACAAAAGTCTGAAACTGAAGATGTCAATTCTAAACAATTACTTAACAATTAATATCTTGAGTGAATTTACCATCAGTCAAACAAATACCACGTGCTTTAAGGACTGCATCAACACGAGATGACCACTGATCGATGGCTGAGTCCACGAGTGCTTGGGCTATCTCAGCCCAGCAGCAAAGAATCACTGCTTTCAAATGTTCAACGTCACGTATCGGTTCACGATAAACCAGTTGCTGAAGACAACCCCAGATCGAATAGTCAACCGGATTTAAATCCGGACTGTTCGGTGGCCAGTTCTCCGGTTCAATTAACTCTGGCACGTTAGCGTTCAGATAGGCAACTCTTGGACTTGTGCAATGTTCGCTGCTCTGCGCGCTGAACGTTTGCGACCACAGTTGCGGCTGTTAGACGTTCTCGTAGCATCAGTTTGTTTAATTAATCGATGTAGAGCATATTTATTCCATTTTCTAGAAGGGAATTCTATCATCATCTGATGTGCATTGTATCCTTTTTCTGCTCTTAAAATTCTGATTAAAATTCTATCCTCTTCCGTGAGAGGCGCCATGATGTTCAATATTTACGTTCAAAATTGAGAGGTGTGCACCGCACCGAAATTTTATAACAACGGTGCCGTATATCAGTGCAAGATTTGACACAGTAGTAGAGTAGATGATTACTTTCAATTCAGTATATTGGGCACGATGTTCGGATAACAATTGTTCAAGTTATATCCATTCAAAGTAGTTGCATTCCTACTGGCCCACCCTGTATATATATATATATGTGTGTGTTTATGTATTTGTGTATGCGTGCATGTTTGCATGTAATGTGCCACGTGTGTATATTTATATGTATCTATGTGTACATATATATATTCATGTATATAGGTGTATATATATATATACATTCTGAATAGCCCCCAGAGGTAGAGAGATTAACGTTACGCAAGAGTAAAAAGTAGTTCCAACGACTAGGAATTTTTTCCCTGCGACTCGTTGCCAGACAGGGAAGCGGTGGAGCGAGCGATAACAGACGGCCGCCTGCAGGGCTGAACAGACGGAGGAAGGGAGGATGGACGTAGGGACTCCACAGGGGGGTGGACTACATTCAATGACCACCATAAGAGGTCCCTGTCCACTCCTGCACGATCCTGTCCACCACTTCTGGACATCGGTCCACGCCAGCTGCCATTATCTCACTAACAGAGCGCCATTTTGTCTTTTCAGCGACTAAAAAAATTCGCCGGATCCGGCGATAAACTGTGATGTATCAGACGGATGAATGGGAATGGATGGGACGGAGAGAGGCACAAGGAGGGATGGACGCATACGGAGAAGGATGGAGGGACTCCACGTTCGACGCTGCGTGTGTGGTTTTCCACTTGCTGTTTCCGCTCTTCCGTCGTTGCGGCTGACGGCGGATGTGGAAGAGGCAGGGTGGAGAGATGATGGAGAGAGCGAGAGAGAGAGGCAGACAGGCAGACGGAAAGACAGATGGACCGACTGACTGACTGACTAAATCTATGGGTCAATGAATGAATGAATGAATGAATGAATGAATGAATGAATGCTAGCCTTCTTTTTGGCCGTGCGGGAGTCGGGAGTACCTCTGATTAGGTGCTATATAAACTCACCGAATGACTGACTGATTGACTGACTGGTTGACTGACTGACTGACTGACTGACTGACTGACTGACTGGCCGACTGACTGACTAACTGGCTGGCTGTCTGACTTACTGGCTGACTGGCTGAGTGACTGACTGACTGACTGGCTGACTGACTGACTGGCTGACTGACTGACTGACTGACTGACTGACTGGCTGACTGACTGACTGACTGACTGACTGACTGACTGGCTGGCTGACTGACTGACTGACTGACTGACTGGCTGGCTGACTGACTGACTGACTGACTGACTGACTTGCCAAACGATTGACTGAGCCACTGCGATTCAGACTGACATTCAGATTGATTGATTGAGTGACTGACTGACTACTAGTTTTACTCCGAGCACTTACATATGTAGTATTAAAAATTGTCATTATTGTGCATTTTGGTGCTACAAGCAAAAAATGATATTTTATGAGTTCAGGAAGAAATTCTGATCAAAATCTGATACTGTGCCATTTGAAAAATTTTAATTAATTTTCCAGTTTTTTCCAGTTTTTCCATTATTTAGTCATTCCAGCTAATAGGCCAAGAGCAAAAAGGTGGAAATAGCTCATAAGAAGCTGAATTTTTCAGGATAGGACTAGGAATATCAGTACAATAACATACTAAAAGTCTCAGGCAATCACCATGGAGCTTCTTCAGAAATCCAAGATGGCGTCCAAAAGGGCCGTCATTTTTCCATTAGCATTAGCTACAAGCATGGGCTTCGTTTATATTTAGGTCGTGGATAGAGTCACGCCCGACGTGAGCCGATACCTGGGACTAGGATCACGCCCGCCTCGCAATTGGTCATTGCATGTCACATGATTGTGTGTACCTGAAACGAACCGACCGATAAACATTGCCGTTTGCGGTGGAAGTTTGTTCACCGTGTTTTCTAAAGACGAAACTAACCCTAACCCTGACCCTAACCGACCCTCACGACGCCTAATCTGACCCTAAACGACCCCGACGACGCCTAATTTTACCCTAAACGACCCCACGAATCCTAACCTGGCCCTAACCGGCCCTCAAGTTGTCCGCCATATCAAAATTCCACGGGAAGACAACAAGTTCACGTGACAGGCTTTAGCCAATAACGCGACGGACGTGACTGTAGTACTGGGGATCCGATAACGCCCGGGGCGTGAACGGATCCACTACGTTATATTTAATCTACATTGTCATAAGTCATCCTCATTTTGGCTACTTTGAGTTTTGGACACCAGTCTTCCTTGGGACATAAAACATTGTTTGAACACTTCCATTGTGATTCTAACTTCTAAGGTAGCAAAATTATGATAATAATGGCTTGTAACTAATGCTAATGGAAAAATGACGGCCATTTTGGCTGACTGCCTTGCTAAACGATTGACTGACCCACTGACATTAAGATTAATTGACTGTGGACTAACTGACTTGCAGCCTGGCAATCGGGCGGGCAGGCAGCAATCTAGAAACATGCATGTGCGTAGAAAAATCGAGATGAAAGGATGAGAATCGAACGAATAAGCGAAAGATTAGAGAGAGAGAGAGAGAGAGACACAGACAGACAGACAGACAGACAGACAGAGACAGACACAGACACAGACAGACAGAGACAGACAGAGACAGAGAAAGAGACACAGAGAGACGAACAGACAGATAGACAGACAGAGGGAGAGAGATAGAGAGGAAAAGAGATTGGCATGAGGCGGAAGAAATCGCCAGCAATGAGGAAGTTCGGATCGTGGGAACAGGAGACAGGAAGGGGTTGAAAAGAAATAGCGAGAAGGAGGAGAGCTGAGGGGAGAGTGGTGAGAGTATGATCAACACCAACGGGAGCCTTTCATACACACAGGACCGACGAACGTATCTCGTTGGTTCCCGGATGCAAAGAGACGATGATAAATCGAAACATCGACAACGGAATCAGGTAGACTCAGGTAGATACAGAGGAAATTGATCGAATCAAAGACGGATCTGACGTTGCTGCTTCCGAGTCCATCGTACTCGCGAATTCCGACAACTCCTCGGGCTGTTAATCCAGACATTCTGATCAGCATAGAGATCACCACAGACACACAGACGTCGGGGAAATTTGAGTGGTGGAGGGGGGGGGCAAAAAGCCGCAAGCTTTTACTTCTCCCAGAAACAAAAACTAATCTAGAATAATTGGCGCTGTGCGTATGATGATGTGTGAGATAAGTAGGCTATGAATGTAGACGGAATACGATCTATAGTATACCGTACTATAATTTTGTTGTTGTTATACCTAACCAGTAAACAACTTTTTGTGCAAAGTGAATTCTGGCATAATATTCCTTCTCCTTCTCTTTCTCCCGAAAAACATGAACGCCTGAATTTGGGGTGACAAAATTAATGACCTCCCGACTCCAACGCCTATGGTCAGACACACAGACAGGCATACAGACAGGCATACGGGCGGCCGGAGAGACAGACAGATTAATCTGAGAGACGGACAGACACATGGAAATAGGTCTATCATGTACGTGTGTCTGTCTGTGTGTTCTCCTGTCTGTCTGTTTGTGTGTCTGTCTGTCTGTTTATGTGTGTGTGTCTGTCTGCATGTCTGTCTGTCTGTCTGTGTGTTCTCCTGTCTGTCTGTCTGCCTGTCTGTCTGCCTGTCTGTCTGCCTGTCTGTCTGCCTGTCTGTCTGCCTGTCTGTGTGTCTGTCTGTCTGTCTGTCTGTCTGCCTGTCTGTCTGTCTGTCTGTCTGTCTGTCTGTCTGTGAAGAATGCTGAAACGCTGATAATAAGTTGAAATATTGTTTTACAAGCAAACGCGAATAGGCCGCTACAATAATACTAATAATACCCTGGAACAAAACTTTAAGTAACGATCGCTATAAACTGTGGGGCAATCGAAGGACGGATCTTGTGGAAAAGGTCTCGATGGAGGAAAACACTCCGGGTCATCTGGAAGATTCTTCCTTCGTCTAGTCACGTAATCCACTTGTCTCCTGGTCCGGTTCTCTTCGGCTCTCGATGGCTCCAAATAAATCATGTCTTATCATCGAATACAGAGACCAAAGGAATAACAGGAAGCCCGATGATTTAATCAGGTAATCAAAAGACTTCAAAGGACAAAGCCGTCACCATCCTCCGCTGATATAAGTAACTAAGTATGTATGTATGTATGAACGAATGTATATATATATGTATATATATGCAGACTTGTATTTAAATATGCACACATGTAGGCCCTATATATGTACTGTGTATGCATGCACGTGTATGTATATATGAATGTGTGTATGTATGTATGCATGTATGTATGTATGTATGTATGTATGTATGTATGTATGTATGTATGTATGTATGTATGTATGTATGTATGTATGTATGTATGTAT
>JACEVL010000148.1:1460000-1822500 GCA_020284085.1 Aporrectodea caliginosa | reverse complement strand
AGAATAATAATATTTTTCACTAATTTCCCAACCAGATGGAGGAAATTCGCGCTATACAAGTCGGGAGAATGGATGCTGGACCATTAATTCTGTGTCCTTTGTATACTAATCCTCAGCGAGGTTAGATTGGGTAATTTTAGGATTCTCATCAGCAACAAACCGCTGTCCTCTTCCTCTTCTTCTCCTCCTCTTCTCCATGTCCTCCTCCTCCTCCTCCTCCTCCTCTTCTCCTCCTCCTCTTGTCCACCTTCTCCTCCTCCTCTCCTCCTCTCCTCCTCTTCTCCACCTCCTCCGCCTCCTCCTTCTTAATAGTTACTAAATTTTATCAGCTCTATGAAGGTCACAGTTTAGTTTTTATATGTCTATTTATTGAATCGACTAAGTCTACAGCGTTTCCCAAACTGTGGGTCGCGACCCACTGGTGGGTGGCGAGCCGATTTTTGGTGGGTCGAGAAAAGTTTTTGAAATGTGAGTTTTAAATATATAGCAATCATAAAAATGTGAAAGTGAGAAAACAAAAAAAATGTGAAAAATAAAAAATAATGGTGAAAAATGAAGGCACATAAATAATAGGAATATATACGTAATTCTGGATTCGACAACACCCACAGTGATAGGCAATCGGCCGCAGCTCAGTGTTGCCATCCATGATCCAACGACCATAGCGCGCATCTAACTCGAGAAATGAAAATGTAAATGTTCGCGGTTTTTCGTAGCGACCATATAATTATGGCCTCGACCCTGCTCATATTTGATAAATTTATCGGGTGAGATCCTTCACCACCGCTCGCCCGTTTGAATGGACGCCACGCCATTTAGTATCCCCGTGCAAGGACCGTGCTATCCCAAGATTTAAATCTCTGAAATAAGCCAGCATTGGGAAGGGAACCGCAATCCACATGCTTTACAGAGGCGCATGAGACGCGCATTACGCTCGTACCAACGTAGCTAACTGGGCCATCGAGAACTCTATCTTCTTCATCCAGTACCGGTACGTGACTCGAGTTATATGGACGCTATGGTTGTTAGGAACGTCCAACTTCCATCATATACAACGGTGTGTGCGCCAGCTTCAAAGCGATTTCTCATGATCAGCGTTACTCGCATTGTTTTTTGTATTGTATCCTCTAAGTTTATAATGGACCCGTGGGCGCAGGTGGGAGAAGACGACTTTGACCGACGGGAGCAGGTCATGTAGTACATGGCCCCCATCCACCAGGACAACAGTAAAGAGGCTGGAATTCACCACAGCACATAGCTGTTCAACGGCGCTCGTGAATAAGCTTGTGCCCTGTGCTTGGCTTTCTATTGGTGCTCTAGAAGTTTGGAGCTTACTATTACTACTAGATGTTTGCCCGTCCTAAGACGTTTGAAAAGAATTTCAAAATGTGAAGAGATGCGTCGTCACGTGATATGTGATTGACGTCAATCCTCTCCCTCCCTCCCCACCCTCCCTCCCACCATCCGTCCCTCCCTCCGTCCCTCCCTGTTATGGCATTGACGGATGTTACACCCATGCTATTGTCTCCCTAATTTGTTGTTCGTTTCTCTCGCCTCCGCGGTTTAATGCACGAAGTAAGCTATAGCTATGAGTAGGCCTAGATATTCTATCTTTCTCGCCGCCTTCGTGCATAATCTGACTGTATATCTCGTTGCATTTATTTGGCGGTTATTATCTCTGACTATGGACAATAATATAACGGGCACACACGACAATGAAACATAGTAATTTGGCGATAACTGCGAACAATGAACCTATTCTGTAAGAGAATAAGTAATCTGTATTTACGTAAGACGCAAACTGTAGACGCAGAACAATTCGCAAACAAGGCAGTAAACTAAGCCTTAATAGCCAGTTACGTAAATTTGTCTTCTCATTCAAAATGCGCAGAGGCATTGGATTCCACATTGATGGTCCAATATGGATGATGATGACAACGACGACGATGACGTTTATTGTTTTTTATGTCCCAAGGCCCAAGGTACATATGCTCCCTCGGGACTTAAATATTAATTGAGAGACAGACAGACAGACAGACAGGAAGACACAGAGGCAGAGACAGAAACATATGGAACGGCCACTATAATTTGTCAGGTTATTTTGTTGTCAACATCATTATTATTGTCATTATTAGGGGACGGGGAGACGGTTGAATGGTAGCACGCTGGCAAGAAGATCAGAAGGACGCGGGTTCGATACCCGCTAGCTCTATAAGGTTGGCTCAGTCTTCCACTCCCTAGGGGCGACTGAGAAAACGAGCAGTCGGACGATGCAGGTTGCCATACAGTTAAATTCAACTCCTGTTAAACTTGTATTCATCTGTTACTAGTTTTACTACTATACCCTGTAATCATACCGTGTACTTGTCAGTTTGAATTAATAAACGACGATTTCTACTATTACTATTATTATTATTATTATTATTATTATTATTATTATTATTATTATTATTATTATTATTATTATTATTATTATTATTATTATTATTATTATTATTATCATCATCATCATCATCATCATCATCATCATCATCATCATTATCGTTCATCATCATCATCATCACCATCATCATCATCATCATCATCATCATCATCATCATCATCATCATCATCATCATCGTTCAACATCATCATCATCATCATCATTTTCACATTTTTAACATGGCATGGTCACACAGAAATGCTGAAGTTCGGTTACTCAGTTGCCAGACGAAATGCTGTGCTAAATACTCTGCTGTTTGAAATCCGGTGAGAAAGTGCGAATTTTGAGGCGTTTCTATATGGTAGAAAATGGGTTGAGCTCCAGCGAAATGTTGGCATTGCGTTCCATAGCTATTGAAGCGGACAGCAGGTTGTGAAAGATCTGCACCCGATGGATTCACTGAGAAATTAGTAGCAAGGTCGAGAACATAATTATTAATATACGGTCGCTATAATGAAACACGTGCGAGTATTTACATATTGCAGCGGCGTGAAGTGCCCGAAAGTCTCTGACAGCTGTGATAAGGCAAAAGACCCATGCTCGAAACTAGCAGGGAATGTTAGTTAGCTAATTGGGTGGCTACCCGCTGGTCTGGATATACATGTATCTCTGTCCTTCTGTCTCTCTCCCTATGTGTCTGTCTGACTGTCAAACTGGCTATATGACTGGCTGCCTGCCTGTCAGTCTGTCTGTCTGTCTGTCTGTCTGTCTGTCTGTCTGTCTATCTGTCTGTCTGTCTGTCTGTCTGTTTGTATGTCTGTCTGTCTATCTTTCTGTCTGGTTATACTTTTTTCTTTCTGTACGTCTTTCTATACGTACGTCTGACTGTCCAACTGGCTAACTGGCTGTATGTTTGTCTGTGTGTTTGAATGTCTATCTGTCTGTCTGTCTCTTCGTCTGTCTCTCTATCTGCGCTGTCCTTTCAGATAGATGAGAATTAATCTGTCTGTCTCTCTGTGTGGTCGGTGTCTATCATCAGGAGTGGCAGACAGCATAGTAGCACTTTCGTTTTTTCCTCCAAGCAACGAAAAACAGTACATGATATATTCACCTCCGGCTGACAGTAGATAATTATAGGCTATAACTTTTAAGCTAGCCGGATATATTCGCCGTATATATTATAAGGCTTCAGCATATTTCGCATATGTATGTATATTGTATAAGCTTAATGTATATATATATATATATATATATATATATCCATATATAGTGGGGCGCGATGGCGTAGGGGTATGTTCGGTGCCTTGCAGCCGGAGGGTTGCGGGTGCGAATCCACCTCGAGGCTCAAGCCGCCGCGTAGGGACCCTGGGCAAGTCCTTCACTTGCAATTGCTCATGCGCTTCGGCGTGAAACTCCGATTCAGTGTCCGCGCTGTATACTCGGGAGCGCCTCTGAGTAGAAATCTTGAAGTGGCGCTATAACAAGTGCTCATACATACATACATACATACATACATACATACATGCATTACTGATTAATAATTTACACAACACACGCACATATGTGCACATAAATATGACGATAGTAGCTAAATTGAAGTTAAGAGAGTCCTTCATTTTGTATCGATCGGTAAACGAATGTCGACGCAATTTGGAAGGGATACGTCTTAAAAGCCTGTTCCGCTGTTTAATACATGTATACATGTGGTCGTTTTATACATAAACCCAATGACCCTTTGACCTAATGATCATTCGACATGCTGACACTTTGACCTCTCGACCCTTTACCTAATGACCGCTTGACCTCATGACCCCTTGGCCCCTAGTGACACGTTGGCGTAATGACACTTTGACCTCAACCCTCAGACCTAATGACCTCTTGACCTCATGACTCTTTGACTTCGTGACCTTTCGACCTCGTTTCTGCAGAGCTTATCTAGAGGCTTTTCTACCTTTTCCTTGTCCTTTTTTTTACCGCCTACCCATATTAACCGGTGATTTATCTGCAATCGATAACAGTTTTCGGTCTTCCCTGGAAAAATTCACGCAGTGTCTATCTTCTGATTTGGTCGGGACAAGACCGCGGAAGATAAACGACCCAACAGTATAATTATTGACAAGGCATGGACAAAACGGTCAGATTGAACGCTCGTGAAGGCCCATTTCAAAGGTACCGGTAATTCAAATCTGTCGCGGTCCATCGGACTCTGTGCAATACTCACGATAGAAGTAACCATCGGTAATTATATCTAGACCCAGGCCAGTGCAGTAACGTAGCCAGTAAACAATTTCCTGGGTTTCCATTGGACATGGTCGTAAAAGTTAAGTGTTTTGTACATTGCATATGAAAACATATAATAAAATTCGGCAATTTATTTGTGGGGTTGAACCCGTAAAACTCCATGCGCCAGTAATTCACATAAAATGAACAACGGAACTAATGTCGCTTTTTGCGTTAGCACTTTTATGTTCCCTGTACGGCGGTCAATTTGACGGAATTGGCAAAATTCATTGAACGCTTAGCCTAATGGGTTTTTCTAGCGGTGCTAGCTGCAAAGTAAATCCGGGCTTATGGAATTGCCTGGCCAGGACGGGAATCCGGGCTTATAATAGTATAACTCGGCTGTAATCCTGGGTTTATGTTATAACCGAGCTGTAAAATGCGTACTTAAAATTATGGTATATAATGTTACTTGGCTGTAATTTTAGAGCGGTGGTAGTCTATGTTGTTTGAGCAAAGTGGATGATTTCGACAACGCCGCAACTGGCAATAATATTGGACGCTTAAATCAGTTTCATGTACGAACAGAATGACCGTAATATTATTATTTATAATCTATCTATCTATCTATCTATCTATCTATCTATCTATCTATCTATCTATCTATCTATCTATCTATCTATCTATCTATCTATCTATCTATCTATCTATCTATCTATCTATCTATCTATCTATCTATCTATCTATCTATCTATCTATCTATCTATCTATCTATCTATCTATCTATCTATCTATCTATCTATCTATCTATCTCTCTATCTGTCTATCTATCTATCTATCTATCTATATATCTATCTATCTATCTCTCTCTCTCTCTCTATATATATATATATATATATATATATATATACATATATATTTATATATATATATATAGATATATATATATAATATTGTCGCAAACCCGGGTTCGCCATCATAATCCAAGGTTGCCTCGGGGCTCGGAGTGCAGGTGATCTTGCAAGTGTCCTCGACTAAGCCCTGGAAAGAGGAATGTTTGAGTGAGTTCGACTCCCGAAGTATCGCAGGAGGCTCAAGAGCACATAGGATAACTTCTACTTCAACGTCTTTATTCACACTCAAGAGTTCCTCCCTCACAGACAGAAATCACTGTAGAAACTAAACCAACGCAACTCTACACTACTAACGAACTATTCGAACATTGTTCTTCAATCGCCTTCGCAGAAAGCTTTGCTTCTTATCTTCTCGTATACCACAAGTTCTGGCGTCCTTAAAGTCTAATGTCTAATGTTCTTTTTGAATGCAATAATCAACTTCCTTTTATACCCCTAAAATAAATGGTCCCACTTCCCTAAGTGGTGAAAGGAATTTCACTTAGGGGCCCTAAGGAAAACGTCACCGCAATACTAAAAGGTTGGGCGAACCCGGTGTAAATTTACTAAAACGTCACCATTTAATAATTACCAGACTGCGTTCACCCATAAATCGTCATCGGACACCGGTGTCAATCTAACTTCCGATCCCATAGGATCTAAGGCTAAGGTCGGTCTAAATCGTCACCAAAAAGTTAGTTGGCGCGCAAATCGGTGTCAGGCCACCGTTGCCGATTTGATTATTAACATCTGTGTCAGTTTTAGGACGTTACTGGCAATTTATTTAAGCCTATCAAATGCCTTAATAATTTAAAGCGATATCAGCCAAAAATTATCACCAGTGGCGTAAATCATGGCGGACAGAGTGGGACTGTCCCCCCAAAGGACTGCGGCCCATCTTTCTCCCAAAATGCAAAAATCCGGCACACGAAAAATTCTGTCCCCAAAAGCGATGTAGGCCTACAGATTTCCGCCTCTGATCATAACCCCATGACAATTTAACTGAAAACATAATTATCCATAAGCGACAATCTTCCACAATATATATATATATATATATATATATATATATATATATATATATATATATATATATATAATATGCATTTATTGCCAAGTTAAACAATTTCTAAAGAAGGATTCAGTCTGCAGGGGTGTCATTTCAGCTTTTTTCAGGGGGGCAAAACATTTTCAGGGGAAGGGCAAAACTTGGCCATCTCGTTAAGTTTTGTATTTAATCTAAATGTGCAAAACCGTGGTTAAATGCTCTAACATGTTTTCTTCTTGTTCTTATTTATTTCTTACTATGTTTCGTTTTCTGCTGTCCTAGATGCCTAGTGATGAATAGAGATAATATTATTTAATCAAATATGCACTGGCATACATATAAATAGTTGATTTCATCATCAAATCGAGGGGTTATTTACCCCTGTCCCACCCCAAATGACGTCCCTGCCAATCTCTAGGAGGTCCATCTCATATGCTTTAAAGGGTAATGATGATGTTTATCCATATGCTACGCATAATATTTATCAATGAGATCTTACATCGAAATGAAATGATCATGCAGACAAAATGGTCGTAAATACTACAACATCTAAGACATTGTTTACAAATAAGTCATAAGGTTTGCGTCGACAACACGTCTATTAATTACGCAAATAAAATGATTATTATGTATATATTATATATATAATATATATATATATAATTATATATATATAACGTACAGCGGCTACAGCCATAGATATTTAACGCATAATATTTAGAGATGGGGTTTCACGTCGATAGGAAATGCATGATAGATATGCGAACGAAATGCTCGCGTGTACTATTGTCTTCAGCGCAGCATTTAGTACACGGCCATACATACATCCACAGCATGTTCACCGGATAATACGGAATAAATGGTCCTAGCATATTGCCGCACTTGACGATTAATAACGGAGGTCATAAACTTCGCCATGTTCAGCACTTAATGTAGTACTAAGACACGAGGCGGTTGTTCGGCATGTTGTCTATTCATTCCAGAGACGAGAGGAAAGAGGAAGAAAAGGAAAAAATAAGTATATCTCCAGAAGGGAAATGGTTTATTGAACTGAGCGCAGCAGCTGTTCTGAGCGGCCGGATAGCTTAAAAACAGCGATTTACAATAAGTCGACGGGTGTATTATAATACCCTATTCACCGCATGTCTCATAAATAAGGTTCTAAAAAGGACATTATACAGGTGCCAGTGGGTGGGTTAAAACCAGTCCTTGTTCCAGTATTTATGCATTCCGTTATTCACGGAGGTCCTCTGGTTGCTTCTCTCTGGTCATATTATTATTATTAAATATCATTATTTTTAAATATTACTACTACTGCTACTACTACTGCTGCTACTGCTACTGCTACTGCTGCTGCTGCTACTGCTTCTACTACTACTACTACTACTACTACTACTACTACTACTACTACTACTACTACTACTACTACTACTACTACTACTACTACTACTACTACTACTACTACTACTACTACTACTACTGACTAGCCTACTGCTACTGCTACTGCTACTACTACTACAACTACTACTACTATACTGCTGCTACTACTACTACTACTACTACTACTACTACTACTACTACTACTACTACTACTACTACTACCACTACTACTACTACTACTGCTACTACTACTACTACTACTACTACTATACTGCTAGTGTTGCTGCTGCAGACACTGCTACTGCTACTGCTACTACTACTACAACTACTACTACTACTACTACTAGCCTACTGCTACTGCTACTGCTACTACTACTACAACTACTACTACTATACTGCTAGTGTTGCTGCTGCAGACACTGCTACTGCTACTGCTACTACTACTACAACTACTACTACTACTACTACTAGCCTACTGCTACTGCTACTGCTACTACTACTACAACTACTACTACTATACTGCTAGTGTTGCTGCTGCAGACACTGCTACTGCTACTGCTACTACTACTACCACCACCACCACCACCACCATAATCATCATCATCATCATCGCCATCTTCATCACCATTATTATTATTATTATTACTATTATTATTATTATTATTATTATTATTATTATTATTATTATTATTATTATTATTATTATTATTATTATTACCATCATCATCATCATCATCGAAGGTAGAGCTGGGACTAACTATACTATAGGTCTATAGCCTAAACATGGTTGCTAATGCTTCTGTGGAGAGACAATAGGTTGCCAAGGAAACCGCCAGCCGCCAGAAAATTCAAAAACTTCGGAATCCGTGAAACGTGAGAGTGTCGAGAGATGGGAGGAATTCTGCCGACGAGGTCTAGAGACACTAGCCATTCCAGCCGGGCCGCGAAGGAGAACCGACGGCTGCTGTCGGAGGGTCGCATGAACAAGCGAATGCTTGCGATGTTGCTCGATGAAAATGAACCGATTCGACTGTCCCTTGACGATCAGGCATTCGTCTTTCTCGATGGCACGTGGCTACCAGGTATGGGACAGTCGTATAACCTCATAGACCTAGAAACTATCAGGACACGGTTGTACAATAGTGTAACTTTATCGTGGTGAATATTTTGTACCTACCTGATACAGGCGGTAATTTGCTTTCACATACTGTATAGGCCTAGATGCGAACTAGAGTATGTCACTGTATCATGTGTGAAATGAGAGGCAAATTCTACAAATCTTTCAACTGTTTTTATAGTAAATGTTGCAAATTCATTGAGCCAGTATTCACTGTATCTTAATTGTCATTGTGCATTGCAAACCATTCTTGCTGTACGAAATGGAGGCTGTGAACCTCAGTAACAGTGAACTGAACACGCTGAAGGACACCTACAGCAATGCGATCTGTAAGATATTCAACGTCAGCCACTGCAGTGTTGAAGATATTCTGCATTTTACACAGGAACTCAAGGATTGTTGGTTGTCAAGAAGAACAAGACTCTTTCGATGAGGCCCAATTACAGGGAACACTGTTGTAAATTTTGCGCGTGATCTCCTGTGCACAGAGTATAATTTCTATTAACTTAAGGAAACTTAGACTACCGGGTATGTAATATTGTGTGTGCTGGTAATAGACGTGATGTTGGTAATTACTTTGTAGATTTCAGTGCCAGAGACTACCGCAAGTTGAGCAAGCAGAACCAGTTTTTAGTTGCAGAGAACGGTCTACTTAAAGTTAAAGTCGACATTCTTCTTGAGCTGGTAAATCTTTTAGAATTAGGCCTACGCGCGGCATATTATACTAAAGTTAGGCAAAGGTAGCGCTGAGGAAGAACTTGTATCTGAACTATACATCTATTATGTATTATACATCTAATATATTAGGCCTATCTATTATTTTGCTAACTGGTGTAATACATTCGTTTGCAATGACATTTAATATCATAAAGGCTAGCGCAGAGTGCGTCTCTGAGTAGATACCTTGAAGGGGCGCTATATAAATGTTAAATTGCATTACATTAATAATTATGATCAATTTTTATAGTAGCATATTAAAATTAAAACAATCTAAATAATATTGTAAGTCTTAAATTTATTCGCGAGCGTTCATGCGAAGAAATGCCGATATCGTCCTAAAAACCCAGCGAAATTCTGGCTCGCGAGTAGTGTGCGTGTCAGAGACTTGTACTCAGAAAAGTCAATCAGCCTACCAGTGATATGTTGTTATTTGATGGATTTAGATAACCGGCCGAACTGCGGAAAAGCCGAAGAAGCTGCTGACCAACAGAAGAGACTCAGTTATCAAGACTCTTCACCAAGGTAACAGCTTTTTTTGGGTCGGGGGAAAAAAAATTCGGGGAGGGGCAAAACTTGGCCAGCTTGTTAAAACTTTTCTGTTTCCTCGGAGTGCTCATGCTTGGAGCGCCTCTGAATAGTCATTGCTGCTAGAGGCGCTTTATAAATGCCTAGATACAATACAAAACAATACTTTTAACAATTGCAAATGAAGGACTTGCTCAAGGTCCCTATATACAAAGCTACAGTCTCAGTGGAGGTTCGAGTCTGTACTATGCGCTAACAAGGTGAGCGCTCTAAGCAATCGCTTAGCGATCGCTCAATATCCTACAATCTAAATAAAATCAGTGTATTAAGTTCTTTATAAGTAGGCTAAGTATATTCTTTATTATGCCAATTGCATATCCGCACTTTGGTGTACATACATTTGTACAAAGTATAACATTCTTATTATGGCGATCGTTTTAACAGAAGGCTACGGAGCGGAGGCCTCTTCAAGCAACATTGAATTGGCGATGCCGCATAGAAACGATGACGCGAAAAGCACGTTGGCTTCGACCGACCTCGAGGGAATTCTCTTTGCAATCGGTGATCCACTCCTCGACATCGTCGTGGCCGACGTTCCGAGCACAGTCCTTCAGAAACACCGCCTGGATGCGGACTCCGGAACCCTGATGGGTGAGGAACAGGAGGGACTGGTGGAGGAACTACTCAGCGGTTCCTACGAAACCGCCTACGTTCCCGGAGGATCGGAACAGAACTGTCTGAAGGTGGTCCAGAGACTCGTCGGCGTTCCACACGCAACGACCTACCTAGGCTGCATCGGAAGAGACCGCAACGGAGAGATATTGGAGAGCGCGATGAAGGAGTGTGGTATCAATGCCCGGTACCAACTGGTTGACCAGCCGACCGGACTGTGCTATATCTGCCTGACGGGGGTCAAACGATCCCTCGTCACGAACCTCGGAGCCGCTCAGAATCCGGTGCTCGACCTCCTGAAGACACCCGCGATCTGGGAGCTCGTCGAAAAGGCGAAGTACTTTTACGTCGAAGCCTACTCCGTCGCTAATCGCTTCGAGGAGACGTTGCTGATCGCGAGGCACGCCCTTCAGCAGAACAAGGTCTTCGCCATGAACCTGTCCTGTCCGTATCTCAGCTCCAAGTACAAGGAGCAGCTCAACGAAGTCCTTCCCTACGTCGACCTGCTCTTCGGCAGCGAGCTGGAGGCGCTGGCTTTCGGCGACGCTCGCGGCCTTGACACGAGCGAGATCGGCGACATCGCGCTCAGTCTGGCCCGCATGTCGAAGGCGAACGGAAGACGCGGTCGGCTCGTCATCCTGACGCGGGGCAAGAATCCAGTGGTTGCCGTCAACGACGGGCAAGTCCGGCTCTTCCCCGTAATTCCCGTCCCAGCCGAGGACATCCAGGACACGGTCGGCGCCGGGGATTCGTTCGCCGGGGGGTACCTGGCCGCCCTCGTCACGGGTCACAAGCACGATGAGTGCATGCGAGCTGCGCTTGGGGCGGCGCACTACGTCATCCGACTGCGCGGCTGCGAAATTCTGCCCAACTTCAACGAGAGTCTGGGACTTCATCTTTCGCCAGAAAGTCTAAACGTAGCGACGACAGAACCGTCGAGTTAGTCGTAGAACTTCTACGATTACTCGTAGTGTATGCCAAATGTTGAAACTGGTTGATCAGCCAATTCAACGTCTGATGTTGATCCAAAGTCTGATTTTGTAGGTGTTTAGCGAGTTAGATGTTCTTGCGTGAAACGCTATTCAAAAGTTACAGTGCTTATCAGGTGATTAATCCTGTTTTAGTTTCGGATTTTAAAAACTGGACTGATATCACTGAAGCGTGGAAAATAATATTATATGCCTACATTTTCTCGGGCTACGTAGACGCGTCTTTCCATTATAAATATCTTTTTGTCCATTTCCGTATGTAGGATTGTTTCGTTGCAAACTCAAGAAACACTATAGTAGAAGCTATAGTTAGTTAATCTTGGTTAGTAAACTCACAATTTCTAAGGTGCCACTCAAAAGCCAAGCGCAGGGCACCAGCTTATTCACGAGCGCTGCGTTGAGTCAGAGGGATTGCCCAAAGGGTAGTCCGAAGGAGGTCCGAGTCCGGTGGTCAGAGGTTCAGAGGAGGCAGAGTAGTTGCTAAGGCGGGTGTGGTTTAGATCAGCTAGCTGATGCCTCTTCTCATCTTTTTCGTGTTCTTCGAAACCCCAGAACCTCCAACCTTAGCTCAGTTGTACGCAGCACAATCAATCAATCAATCGATCGATCGATCGATCAGTCAGTCAGTCAGTCAGTCAATCAACCAATCAAACAGTCAATCAATCAATCAGTCAATCAATCAATCGATCGATCGATCGATCAGTCAGTCAGTTAATCAATCAATCAAAGTCAGTTAGTTAATCAATCAATCAAAGTCAGTCAGTAAATCAATCGATCGATCGATCGATCAGTCAGTCAATCAACCAATCAAACAGTCAATCAATCAATCAATCAATCGATCGATCTATCGATCGGTCAGTCAGTTAATCAATCAATCAATCAAACAGTCAGTAAATCAATCAGTCAATCAATCAGTCAATCAATCAATCGGTCAGTGAGTCAATCAATCAGTCAGTCAATCAATCAGTACATCAGTCAGTAAATCAATCAATCAGTCAATTAATTAATTAATCAATCAATCAATCGAAATGTATAGGCAATGGTCTATTCGGTAGCGTGCTGGGTGCTTCATCCAACGACTGCTGCTTCGAACCTACTCAGCCAATTCCATGTTTAGACTATGGACAATTTGTTTGTACACATTTGTATCATATGCCTCCTCACTTTTGACGAGATGTAGACCTACCCCTTTGTTTACGGAGTGGACGACGTCTGTGCTAAGTGTGCTTAGTATGCAACCACCCTCAACCGATGCCTTGAGTATTATTATGCTGGCGCTATACAAGTCCTTGAATCTATTGATTATCACTGATTTAATATGTGCAATAAACACATAAATTCATTGCCCTGTTTGTCCAGTCGATAAGCATAATTGTGAACTCCAGATTTCTAAAGCATCACTCGAAAACCAAGTGCAGGGCAACAGCTTATTCACGAGCGCTCATTACTCTGGTAGCACTGACTTATGCTACGTATATAAGTGTACACGTGTGCTTTTACAGTTTCTATTAAGAACATATTGTTTTCTTTGCTGTTAAATTCGCTGTTATTTGCTGTTACCAATTAATCGCCTGCCTCTCAAAACACAAAGCACTCAACAAACAATAGAAGTCGGCTACAACAAAGTAGATTTATTAGACGATGTAAACTGTGCAATAATAACAAATTGGATGGTTATTCCACTAGGATGCCTTCCCCAAATACATTCTTCCATCTCTAGCACAGGGTGCAATCACTTGGCAAATTCCACCCATACGAATCGTGATCTTGAGATGTAGGCTACTATAACTCAGTCTCCAAAAGGGAAAATGCCGGGAGCCAGCGTATTCACTAGCGCTCAGTCAATCAAAATTGATACGCATATTTGAAATATGGAGGACATAATTCGTAATCGTAATCTCCAAATTTCTAAAGCACCACTTGAAAGCCAGGCGCAGGGCACCAGCTTATTCACGAGCAACTAGTAATGTAGAAACAAGTACAGAACAGTTCAACTGTTACAGTACAGGACTGACGAAAAACCTGAGAACTTGTATGTCATACCAGCGCCTCTATCTGGGGAAGGCATCGAACAACAACCAAAGAAACGTTTGGCAACCTCAGCAATGTTTGGCACCATTCCAATTGCTGTGCGAAAATATCAAAAGATTTAATATAAGATAAATGCTTAGAAATAAAGTAACTAACTAAATTGAGTAGCAGTTCAACTCGTAAGTTCATAATAACAGGTAAAAATGCTGAATGACGTTTGCAAGAATAGTGTCAGTAAAAAAATTGGTACTCGTCACTTGAAACCGCAAGTTCATAACAGGTAAAATGCGGAATGACATTTGCAAAAAAAAAACAGTGCCAGTTAAAAAGTTGGTAGGCCTAGGCCTACTGATTTTCTTTGACGAAGCATTCCAGACTTGAAGTGCAAAAAAATTCTTTCACAAAGGAGTTATGTTCCAAAGTTACTGACAGTTCAGAAGTTCGTCTTTGTAGTTTGTTGTGTCATCTAATATTGTCTTTAAATTTCAACTTCGACGTTCAGCTCTGGAAATTTATGTACAATCCAAAACACTATAATCACAATGTAGAGTGGACACTGTCAACTCCTTCCTCACAGTTAATGGCTTACCGAAATATTCACAAAATCACATTAATAGGTCGTGTTATGGTAACACACATTAATTGCTTTTAAAATTGTGCTGCAACCTTAAACAATAGACGTAGACCTACATGTAATAACAAGTGCCAAGATGTGCACACTGAAAACCATTTGCATAACCTGCAGGTTACACTGATAAACAACAATCATCACTATTTGTGCAGCACAAATGGCAAGATCTCCTTATAAAATCACAGTAATAAAACCAAGATGGTTACTCACTGGGAGCGCTACTGAGTGGCCACTGCTGTGAGCGGCGCGATATAAATTAATAAATACAATACAATAAACACAATTCAATTACACATAACTCTACAGCAGGCAGGAAAATCCGCTTTGTTCCTATGGTTCACAGAGAAACACTAACAATAAAACGAATTAAATCTGTCAAAATATTCTACTGCCAGCAGAGCTACGTCCGTAGTAGGCCTTGCCTAATGCAACCTCTGATTTCAGACGCCGTCAGAGCTTCCTGATCATGACCATATTTTAAAGAATTTTGTCTCAGCCCGCTCAGCCCGTATAACTGCAGACCAAAAACGTCTGCCCTTCAAACACAGGCAGCGGTGGCTAAGGAGCTTACCCAATGCAATCACTGAAAAATAACAACGGCTTCTTAGATCTCTCTGATCAAGGCTCTTAACAAAATGAGTTTACAAAGCCAGTGCAAAGAAAAAATTGCAGGCTGCAATGGCGAGTCCAGTGGCCACAATCCTACATAAACTCTGCTATGGGCATGACAGGCATGGGCTCCAGATTTGCCCTTGATAAAAACAGTTTTTATCTGAAAAATACACACAGCGTCATTCAGAACACTTTGAAACACTGAGAATGTTCTGGACACAGACCTCATATACAATACAAAAAATACACAGCTATAAGCAGAACCATCACAGACTTGCATAAAACAAATTTGGCAGAAACATGAACAGCAGGTTTCGGCATCAAGAATAGATTTGGCATGATTTTACATATGAGTATCTCCAATGAACTAAATGCTTAAGAAAGTTATCTGTACTTAATAATAACAAGTAAAAGTCCGCTATACGAGATAAGATATACCCTGACACTCCAACAGGTCAAAAGACCTTTCCTTTCAGAGTAATGCCGGTGACGACCTCTAGACAATGTATTGCATCTGCTACATGTTTCAACGTAACCACACAGTATTGCTAGATTTATCCTTAATATTAAGGGAAATCAAAATCATAGCTATTTTGCTAACTGGTGTAATATGTTCGTTCGTAATGACATAAAGGCTAGCGCAGAGAGCGCCTCTGAGTAGATATCTTTAAGGGGTGCTATATAAATGTTCAAATACAATTACATCACATAGCAAGCCAACCAGCATTGAAATACATTCTAGTGGTACAGGGTAACTTTTCTCAGTTTGACCAGCAGAGAAAACCAAAACGTTAAGGCCACCACAACATTATATCAACAAAAACTTCAATAGACAATAGTTGAAGTATTATGACAGAAGAACAAGCTAGAAGCAGTCTCTGATCTAGTACAATGCTAACAAACAACAACTTGCAGCAGTTTCGACATCAGTTATACATTGGTTTGGCAACATTTTACATAAAACAATGCGCCACAACAAAGAAAATACAGCAGAAGTGCAGTTGTACTTCAGCAACTCTCCAAAGACCAATCGTACATTCCAAGCAGTTTCCAATTGCTTGTTGAATGGCAAGACATATTCAGTGCTTTCTAACAGAAACATCTGCATAGAATACTTATGTGGAACCTCACTTTTTAAAGGTCTTTTTGTCAGCAGGAATCACAACAGCTCACTTAAGCTAACAAAAAAGCACAGTTCTTAATTAATTTTTACTTGCTAGCCTCAGAAGAAAAGGTTCAAAGATAATAACATATTATACCTGGTACATCTTCTTGCTTCACATATGCATATAAATATTATGTGATGTCATATAAAGTTCTCGTTATTAGGTTTCACCTGGGACTATTATTACTGACGGGATACGCAGCGGCAATATGTCAGCCAATCAGAGATCGTCTTTTCTGAAACATCGCGGGCGATGTATGTGACCATCTATTTTTAGATTACACTGTCATCCGGGCACTCAGCAGGATAAATACTCTCGACGGAGCAAACGCAAACAAAGCCAAATAAATCATTCTCGACGTTGTTTTTAGTAATTTACAAGATACATACGTTGCAAATTATTTTTATTGAATTAAGTCGCTTTCGTTTCGTAACGACAATCGTCCAGAAAAGAAACGAGACTAAAACTGATCTGACCTGCAAAGGTCCCGGATGTAAAATCAGAGTCACAGACATAATCTAGGGCAATGACCCAATTTTCGTCCGTTTCGAATCCCTTCAGTTATAATAATCCCAGGTTTCACACTTTCAGTATTACATTTATTTCATAACATTTACCATACTCCCAGAATGAAAACGTCTCTTCAGTATTCAGATTTGTTGTTCTTGAATTCCTTGAAATTGTCTTTAGTTTCTGGTTTGAAATGTGATAAGTACTCATCATTCTGACTGTAGCCAGAATTTCTTGAGGCCATGTCTCTAGTTTCTCCTTTTAACAAGGAAAGTTCGTCATCATTCTTACTGTGGGCAGAATTTCTTGAGACCATCTTGCTAGTTTCTCCTTTGAAAGTTGACAATTCATCATATTTCTTATTGTGGTCAGAATTGCTTGAAGCCAGATCTCTAGTTTCTGCTTTATATGAAATATGGTCTTCATCATTCCTACTCTGGGCAGAATTTCTTGAAGCCAGGTCCCTAGTTTTAGATGGAATATGGTCCTCATCATTCTTGCTTTGGGCAGAATTTCTTGAAGCCAAGTTCCTACTTTCTGCTTTAAATGGAATATGGTCCTCATCATTCTTACTCTGGGCTGAATTTCTTGAAGCCAGGTCCATAGGTTTAAATGAAATATGGTCATCATCATTCTTACTCTGGGCTGAATTTCTTGAAGCCAGGTCCATAGGTTTAAATGAAATATGGTCATCATCATTCTTACTCTGGGCTGAATTTCTTGAAGGCTGATACATAGGTTTAAATGAAATATGGTCATCATCATTCTTACTCTGGGCTGAATTTCTTGAAGGCTGATACATAGGTTTAAATGAAATATGGTCATCATCATTCTTACTCTGGATTGAATTTCTTGAAGCCAAGTTCCTACTTTCTGCTTTAAATGGAATATGGTCATCATCATTCTTACTCTGGATTGAATTTCTTGAAGCCAAGTTCCTACTTTCTGCTTTAAATGGAATATGGTCATCATCATTCTTACTCTGGATTGAATTTCTTGAAGCCAAGTTCCTACTTTCTGATTTAAATGGAATATGGTCATCATCATTCTTACTCTGGACTGAATTTCTTGAAGCCAAGTTCCTGGTTTCTGATTTAAATGGAATATGGTCATCATCATTCTTACTCTGGACTGAATTTCTTGAAGCCAAGTTCCTGGTTTCTGATTTAAATGGAATATGGTCTTCATCATTCTTACTCTGGGCTGAATTTCTAGAAGCCAAGTTCCTGGTTTCGGATTTAAATGGAATATGGTCTTCATCATTCTTACTCTGGGCTGAATTTCTTGAAGCCTGGTACATAGGTTTAAATGAAATATGGTCATCATCATTCTTACTCTGGGTTGAATTTCTTGAAGCCATATTCCTACTTTCTGCTTTAAATGGAATATGGTCATCCTCATTCTTACTCTGGGCTGAATTTCTTGAAGCCTGGTACATAGGTTTAAATGAAATATGGTCATCATCATTCTTACTCTGGATTGAATTTCTTGAAGCCATGTTCCTACTTTCTGCTTTAAATGGAATATGGTTGTCATCATTCTTACTCTGGCCTGAATTTCTTGAAGCCAGGTCCATAGGTTTAAATGGAATATGGTCGTCATCATTCTTACTCTGGATTGAATTTCTTGAAGCCACGTTCCTACTTTCTGCTTTAAATGAAATATGGTCCTCATCATTCTTACTCTGGGCTGAATTTCTTGAAGCCACGTTCCTACTTTCTGCTTTAAATGAAATATGGTCATCATCATTCTTACTCTGGGCTGAATTTCTTGAAGCCAGATCCCTGGTTTTAAAGGGAATATGGTCATCCTCATCATTCTTGCTTTGGGCAGAATTTCTTGAAGCCATCTTGCTAGTTTCTCCTTTGAAAGTTGACAACTCATCATATTTCTTGCTGTTGATAGAATTTCTTGAAGCTATGTCCCTAGTTTCTGCTTTAAAGAAAGACAAGTCCTCATCATTCTTGATGTGGGCAGAATTTCTTGAGTCCAAATCCCTAGTTTCTGCTTTGAAAGGTGAGAATTCATCATTCTCGTTGTCGGCAGACTTTCTGAAGGTCAGGTTTCCAAGGTTTTCCTCAGTGGCATGATGCCCTAAGGAATAAGTATCACCCAGTCGATTTTCCTCTCCTGGTTGGTCTTCCACAATGGAATGCCTCCTTAACATGTCCATATCATCATCATGTTGACTTCTATCATCTGCATCCACTTCCCTGTTCTTAGAATGGCTTGAAAAAATGCCAGAGGGTGGCTTGGAGTTTCTTGGTGATGTTTCTTCCCGCGCCCGAGTCTCACCATAATCAGTCCAATCACCAGTTTGCTTTGCACGAGAAGAACTTCTCAAAACTGGATTGTCTCGTTCCTCGTTCTGATTTGAATTAAATGAATTCCTCGAAGCAATACGTTGAAGCTCAGTGTCGTGATCTGAGCTTCTTGCGAATTTGTCACTATGTTCTTTTGAGTAGCTTTTACGATTACGGAAATTCTCCTCCGATGCCTCGGGCGTAGCAGGATTGTTTTCGTATTCCCTACTTTTACTGGAATGCCTGGAAGACCCAATCCTTTGTTTTTCTGTGTCTTCTGAAGGCTGAGTTGCCATTTCCTTGCGCTTGTTTTTGCGGACAAAACCTGATGTCTCAGAAGCATCACTTTCTGATCCGCTGTTCTGTTCTTCACTTCTTCTCTTTGGAGATGAGTTTCTTGGAGGCGTCTGTGTTTGATCTCTGTATTCACGGCTGGTTGTAGAATCCACCGAATTTCTTTTACGGTGTGATTGACTGTCATCGTTACGGTCATCGATATCATACAAATCCTTCTTTTTATCGCCATCCTCTCTGACAGATAAACTCCGTGATTCGTTGCGTTCAGCACGACTTTCTTGTCTATCAGACCCAGGTGACCTGCTTCTAACTCTAGAATTCTCTTTCTGATCAGATTCACCATCCACTTCAGAGTCAGATTCTTTCTTCTTCTTGTTAGTTAGATTTCTGTTTTTGGATGCTTCCTCGTCATGCTCTGAATTTGAAGAAGTTCGGCTGTGAGATCTATATGACCTGCTTCTAGCTCTAGACTCCTCTTTCTGATCAACTTCACCATCCACTCCAGAGTGAGATTCGTCCTTATGATGACGCTCATTAGTTAGACTTCTGTTATCAGATGCTCCCTCCTTGAGTTCCGATTCATAATCATTTTCATAATCTTTCTCATTTTCGTTTTCCTCATCGAGCGTTTGTCTATCGATGTCATCATTAGAATTCTCATCTCCCTTCGTGCTGTTAATATTATATCTGATATCCTCTTCCCTTTCTGCATCGCCTCTAGAACTGCTCGTCTCTTTGAAATCAGAGCCCTGTGGATCAAGTCGATCCTTTGAGCTTTGGGTAGAAATTCTCACTTTTGAGTTCTTATTATGCAAATTTTCAGAGTCAGCGGAGTCCAACTGGACAGACTTTGAAAGAGACTTGCCCGCAGACTTTGACCGTCCTCTTGCCTTTCTTCCTTCAGCAATATGATCATTGGTCGCATTTTCCGTGTGCATCTCAATCACACTGCTCTTAGGATTTTCTCTGTCCACTTTCAGCCATTCCTGATAGGCTGTTTTCTTCTGTCGTTCTTTGTTCTTGGCTCGTTCTTCTCTGACTGCCGACTTTCCACGAGACCTTTCCCTCATTTCAACTGGGGCACTCTTTGCTCGACTGGCACCATTCTTCCTCTTATTTAAACTTCTTCCTGTTTCTCGATCTGCGCTTCGTTGCCGAAAATCATAGCTGTCGCTTGTCGATGCCCTTAGCTGTTTCGACAGACGTTTCTTCAACAGGTTCTCCCTCTTTCTTTCTTTCATCCACTGTCGCGCTTTCTCCTGATATTCAAGCTGATGCTCGTTCTTTTCGCGTTGTTTTTCACTTTCCTCTCTTTGAACCATTCTTTCAAGCTTCCTTTCTTCTCTTCTCTGCTTCCTCAGAAGTCGATTCTTCTGTTCCAGCCATCTTCTTATTTCGATGTTGCTAGTGGACTTCAGATGATGGTCCGTCAACAAGATATGCTGATCAAGGCTATCACTGTATGGCGTATACGACCAAGAGGCAAGCAATCGACGAGAAGCTCTCGGGCTTCTCGATCTTCTCATGCTTACAGAACCTGATACTGTGCTATCTGTGGCATCGAAACTACTGTCAAATCTGCGCTGTGGACTTAGACGATTCCCAGTTCTGCTCAGAGACCTTATCCGACGTTGACTGTCCAAAGAACTATTTCTCTTCTCATTGAAAGAATATCTTTTCTGTTCTTCGTCATTTTCTTTTGATCGCAGCTCATTTTCTTTGTTTCTTTTACTTTTATGGACTCTAAGAAGACTCGTATCTGTCTTGGCTCGTCTGAGTTGATCAATCTCTTGCCGTTGCGAGTTGCTTTTGTCATTCCACTTCGAGCCATCAGTCGTTCTTCGTGCAAAAGACCCTGCATTAGGTTCGCTGATCGTAGCTTCAGGATTAAACGTGACACGCTTCACACTTGAATTGCCAGAAAAGGGACCGTCCATATCATCCACGACTGAAACATAACAGTCAAAAGAAATAAAAATTTAGACAAATGCTAACTTTAACAACAGCTAAATATTATTTCTTAGATTTGTTACCGTGCTTTGTCTTCCAATCTTTATATCTTACCTTGCATTAGAGGTGCTCTGAGGAGAGGGTTTCTCTTGACCAATCCAGAAATATATTACCTTATTCCTGCTGACATTAATTAACGCTCAATCGCTCATGGCACAAAAGTATCAACATCCCTTCATGGTACCCCAGGGCTAAGCTTTGGGGCACTCTGCCTGTTGATCTTTGACCTGCAACCAGGTTTGCCTGACCGTGACCAAATTACCACCAATCTACTGTTTTGCACAACAATTTTAAACTGTTCTAATATTTACCTTATGAACATCTCAGCAGATACTACCACTAGTTTGCATTCTAAATCTCAAGCCCATAGCCGTTTATCTTTGCCAGTTCTTTTAAATTCCCGCATTTCTTCATGATGCCCTCACGATATCTTGATGACACAAGGGAAGCAATAGTACAAAAGCATTTCACTATGCATACAATCTAGTCTAGTGATTCATAAAGAACAAAACCTGCATATGTATCATCTCACATATCTACGAAAATGCACGCATTCTTTATGCCTTAAACAGCTATTACCAGAAGTTTGGAGATTACGATTACGATTACGATTACGATTACGAAATCACAAAGTTACTCACATTTTGGTTTAATAGGCATGACCTGACTGGCTCACCTGAAACAATCTCGACTGAAGGAGTCTCGGTTCGCGATCCCTCGCTTACGATTTCAATCGCTTCCTCTCCCTTCTCTTTCTTCGACTGCAGGTAACCTTTGTCTTCGGCCATTCTCCCATAGGCAGACAGCGACCGCTCAGCGTAACTCCTACCAAGAAGCGGGTTTCTCTTAACTGAATACTTGGGTGTCTGGTGCGATTCCACAGGTAGCACCCAGCCCTGTCGAGGCAGACTCACGCTTGGTGTCTGTGGCTGCATGGCTTCGTACAAGATTCGACCAATCTCTCTGTATTTTGTAACCATCCGTTGCTTGTGGCCCGACTCGTAGGGACTTTGCAGAGGAGGTGGAACTAACTGTCTGTTTAACCCAGAGGATGCTGATCTGAGGCTGATGCCGCCAACTGATAAGCGGCTGCTGTTACTGCTGCTGGGCTTCCTTCCATTTGTCAAAGATCGAGCAAGTCGAAGATCTCCACTGGTTTTCGCTGCAGGAAGAATTTTCTCGTTGTTGGATTTGTCGTGACTGTGTCTGTCCACGAAGCGGCTGAAAAAGCGAGCAGAAATCTGCATTTAGTTTTTTGAAAGATTTAAAATGTAAAACGTAAATGCACATGCTTTTTATATGGCAACTTCATTTTCTTAGCCTCGGCATATGAAGGCGGATAGGCAGTCCACTCCCTCGCCATCTCATCTTCACAATGACTGTGAACGGTCAGTGTACCAGGTACTCATTAGCACTTTTAAAACTGAAGTGGTTAGGGGCAGAGGTTGGGCAGAAATTCTGAACCAAATTTCTGTCCGTTGCTGTTGGCGGGGATTTGAACCCCTGACCTCTCGATTTACAGTCCAGTATGCTAACCACTACACTATCGAGCACTACTTTTAATAATAACAATAACAATAGCAATAATAATAATAATAATAATAATAATAATAATAATAATAATAATAATAATAATAATAATAATAATAAATAATAATAATGAATACTAAGATATTAAGTAACAGCATGTCACTTCTGAACTATAATGGCTTCCAATCAATTCTCTGCAGAGACTTCACAATAAATTATATATCACAGAATACAATGCGGCTGAAAAGCGAGCAGAAATTTTCATTTAGTTTCGTGAAAGATTTAAACCAGAGATCATGAGATTAAATACTAAAACAATTACTTACACATAATGCTCGTTGGTTAATCTTAACACTCTAACCACAACAGTGTACTAAAAAAACTGGTCAACAAATGCAGTTTGCCATTAAAGTGTTAATCTTGGCTACATCTCTAACAACATAACAACAAAACATTCATCCAAATTTAGTAACAAATCCATACAATAATCATTTAATTTCCAACAAGCATCTGCTGTTTCAACTTTCGAGAAATGTAATCATTTAACTTAATTATTTCCAACTTCCATTTAAAAATAGCAATCAGTGCCCTGAATATACCAACCGGTTGGCATCAAAGGAATTCTGATTGTTGGGTCGTTTGGCATCATCTGTTGTCTCCGACTCCTGATCAATTATTGACTGAAGCAACTTCATTTCGCGCGCCTCCTCCAAAGACTCCGTTGCTGGCTTTCTGCTCCTTGTAGACATGCTGATGATGATCACGTTTCTAGTAAAAAAAATCATTTTTGTACGTAATATAAAATACTGCACTTTATTTCTCAACACCAGACATCTATGTATGTATGTATGTAAGTATGTATGCAAGTATGTATAAATGTATTTATCGATATGTATACATGCATTTATGTAAGTGGAAATGCAAGTACATGTATCTATGCATGTATGTTTGTACTTTTATATTGGTTCCAGTATGTATGTATGTACTGGTATGTGCATATTTACCAGTATGTATGTAATACTATGTATGTATATAAGCATGTATTTATGCATGTATGTTTGTACTTTTATACTGATACCAGTATGTATGTATGTACTAATATGTACATACTTACCAGTATGTATGTATACATACATGTATGTGTGCATGTACCTTTGCACTGGTACCAGCAGTATGTACGTATGTACTAGTATGTTATGTATATACTAGTATGTATGTATGTATACATGTATGTATGCATGCATGTGTGTATGTGAGTGTGTGTCAGGACGTTTAATATAGTGCCATATCAGTCCCTTAAGGAAACCATTTGCCTCAATTTATGCATCGTCAAGGAAACCATTTGCTTCAATTTATCAGTAATAAGTCCATAATTGACAAATAATGCTGGATATATTTTAGCACCTGTGCGAGACCAAGACAGCAGGTGCAACACTTAGCTACAAATTGGGTTTCATTGATGACTCTCACTTCGGACTTTACTTCTCCAGATATGAATTTAAGAAATGAGAGCATTGGTCGAAATGCACACTGTGTGACACTCAGCACTCGCTAAATATTATTTAATTTATTTGCTTTTAACAGCTTTTTGTACTGCATAAAGCAGGAATGTTATAAAAATCACACTTATTATTTCATTTATTTACTTTTAACAGCTTTTTGTACTACATAGAGCAGAAACTTGTTATAAAAATCACACTTGTTAATTTAATTTATTTACTTTTAGCACCTCTTTGTACCACATACAGCAGAAATGTTCTCAAAATCACATTTATTTGTAATTTATTTACTCTAGGTAGCTTTTTCTACCACATACGATAGAATTGTTCCCTGGTAATCTTCATCTTCACCAGAACTTTCAGAATTTCAGCAGCAACTAGAAGAAACTCATTAACAGAAGTAATATGTCTTCCACCGAAATTCTGAAAATTCTCTTCTCCTCTACCCAACTCATTGTTCACCCACCATCATCTGTTATTTATACAATGTGATTTATCCCGATTGTCTTAATCCGACATCGGCTGATGGCTGAAGTATTAGACAATGGTGCTATAGGTTTTGAAAATTAATAATAATTATGATAATTAAGAACTTTACTATGCACCAGTCTGCACTTATGTTACCCAGTCTCAATGTTACAGACCTGCACTCATAACCTCCTGTTATGCAATCCAATCTCTGGAATGGGGAACCTATGGGGAACATATGTAGCTCTGCACTCATAACCTCTTGTTATCCAATCCTATCTTTGGCATGAACAACATTTATAGTTTTGCACTCATAAACTCATGTTACACAGGCATGACCTCCTGTTCCCCAATCATAATCTCCTGTTCCCCAATCATAATCTCCTGTTACCCAATCGTAATAATCTCCTGTTACCCAATCGTAATCTCCTGTTACCCAATCATAATCTCCTGTTACCCAATCATAATCTCCTGTTACCCAGTTTCATCATTGTCAAGGGCACAGACACAGCTCTAATTTAGAGACCCACAAATAAATATTCTAGCGGAGCCTTGGACCAAAAGGTCTGAATGACAAGATTAATAGCTTATGCTAATCGAAATTGATCAATAACCCAATTCGTGATGTATGACGCCAATACCAAAAACGATATGGTAAACAGTGTTGCAGAGTTATTGGTTCCAAAGGTCTTTGGCGTCGAAATAATTTATTGGAATTGATCAGGAATCCAATGAAATATGAAAGCATTTGCACAATCACTTACGACTCAGCACTCTTGTAGGACTACGCAGAGAGCAGTTCTCATTAGGCGTCTCTAAGCAACTCTGCATGAGTGTGCAGAATGAATGAATAAATGAATGAATGAATGAATGAATAGATGAACAAATGAATGGAATAACGAATGAACGATTTGATGAACACATGAATGAATGAATGGATGGATGAATATATAAAAAAATAAATGAATGAGCGAATGAATGAATGAATAAATGAATGCTAATGAGTTAGTGAATTAGTGAATTAATTAAATGGATGAATGAACGAATTGATGAATGGATTAACATATGAACGGATGAATGAATGGATGGATGAATGAATGCATGAATGCATGAATGAATGAATGGTTGAATGAATGAATGAACGAACGGATGGATGGACGGATGGATGGATGGTCAAACGAATGAACGAAGGATGAAAGGAAAGAATTAATGGGAAAATGAATGTATGAATGAATGATGGATGAACAAAATACCTATAAATCATCCACGCTGCACCAAACTGATCCCATAAAGAGATGTTAGTTGCTAGGCAGCAAAGAGCAACAACATCCATTCAGCCTCGAGAAACAAAAGCCTTTAACGAGCAGACTGATGAATCTAGCAACTAAACCATGTTTACTGACAGCGGACAGAACAGAAGATCGTTGTTAGTCTACTCGACCATATGTCTGTGCTGTCTATCACCATGGTGATCGCATAATGGAGTTTGATGCTCATGGAAAGTAGAAACAGTACTCAATAGAATGGTCTAAAACTAGTTGCGTTTAAAAATGGCGCACAGCTGGAAAAAATGCTGACCTATCTGTACTAACTAGGAAAATGCAGATAACACGGATGATTTAACCGTTGCAGAACTAAAATAACGCTATATCAGGAAAGTCTATTTTAATGCAGACCTCTAATTTTTCATATTTCCTCTACAGTCAGGGCAGCAATTTGGTTTGAGATTTCTGCCCCACCTGCACCCCCTAACCAACCAAGCTATAATAAGTACACTGACCGTACACTGTTGGTGGGAAGGTGAGATGGCAAGGGAGAGGACTGGTCACCCGCCCTCATATGCCGAGGCTAAGAAAATTAAGTCACAATCACTTCGTACCCATGTCTGCCTCAGGGCTAGCTTAAGGGACTGCTCTTCTTCTTCTTCTTCTCTTCCTCTAAAGTCAGACAAGATGGAAGATAGACTTTGTCAGAGCATACAGTAAAGCTCCTCAAGTGAAATGATGTCCAGCAATTGGTCTGGGATTTAGACAACATTTGAAGTATCATGTTACCTTTTGTCACTGGCTTTTGAAGTACCGATAATGTAATGATAATAACAATAATATTCGTTTATTAATTCAAACTGACAAGTACGCACAAAGATTACATGATATAGTATTAACAGATGACAACAAGTTTAACAGGAGTGGAATTCAACTGTATGGCAGCCTGCAAGGCGTCCATCTGTCCTACTGCTCATTTTACAGTTGCCCCAGGGAGTGGAAGGCTGAGTCAACCTTATGAGGCTAGCAGGTATCAAACCCATGTCCTTCTGATCTTTGTGTCAGCATGCTACCATTCAACCATCTCCCTGTTAATGTGAATGCGTTCATAAAAATGACATGCGAAATAGGGTCGTGGACATGGACCAGTGCATTGCATGACTTGCCATTTAGTTCACAGCTTATGCCGGTACCAAAATATACTTCTTGATGACAGAGGATCGTCGGTGCAAACAACTTGTCCTGGGTCATTACATGGATTCGAACCCACAACCACATGATCCGTGAGCAAGTGATAGACCCCCGTGTTTCACTTCATCAGAAAGGCTGCACTTGATTTTGATTATAGGAATTTTCCAACCAATCTGTTCATAATAATCTTCGTTTTTATTATTTCAAACTGACACACCACAGTACGATAACAAGTCATAGTATGAACGGATGATCACAAGTTATTACAGGAGTCGAAGTTAACTGTTTGGCAGCCATGCAAGGCGCCCATCACGTCCTACTGCTCATTTTACCAATGCCATCTGGCAAATGAAAGGCTGAGTCGACCTTTGAGAGGGTAGTGGGCAGCGATCCCGCCTTCGTGCTGATCTTCTGCTCTTCATTCCAGATTGTTACCATTGCCCTGAACCCCTCTCAGTTTCTACCTAGCTGGATCAATTACTGATGTCTGGCATGGTAGCTGTCATGCCAGAAGTAACGACATTGAAGTCAGCAAATCATGAACCACACAAAGGCAAAAGCAGTGGAATATCAGAGGCATGACCAAGTTAATAATAATAATAATAATAATCTTTTCTTTAATCAAGCGCCTGACAAACGCACTGTGCTGTACATTTACATGTTATGCAATTGAAACAATCTTAACTACTAACAGAACAGACAGCCTGCAATACACGGCGCTAATAGCAGCCTACAAAGCATGTCCGCCCTACGAGGCTCGAACTCGGTACCTCTCGCTCTCTACGCCAGATGTTATCCAATGCGCTATCGGGCGAATGTTCTTCACGATCGGGATGACCAAGATGGACCATACGACAACTACATTGGCATTACTAGTTTAGAAACCCTGGATCATTTTATGATCCATGTTCTAACATTTGGAATTGAACATGGAACAAACCTAACCATACCTGGCAGAATTTTCATGGGCATAAGACGTGACCCATGTTGGTTCTGTACGGGTCCCACATGGAAATATGGGTCCCAGTGCTATTTTTCTAGACAAAAAGGTTCCGGAACTCAACAAATTCAGAACAATTATAGGGGCATATTTTATGCTAATATTTCAATTTGATATATATAAAACCAATAAACACTGAAAATATTAAAAATCAAATTAAAATACCTAAGTAATTTTAACAATTTTTTATAAAATTTTTGATTAACTACCGGTAAATTATTTTTAACAGCTGAAAAAGGTCCCGGAACGCCGTTCCGGACCGCTCCTGCTGAAAAAAAGCACTGATGGGTCCTCTTATATAGGTTCCATGTGGGCATGCTGGCAGAGAATTATTATCATTACCTGCATGTACCTAACCAATTTTTTTTATTTGGTGCGTGTGAATGAGGTCACAACCATGACTTAGTTTTCATTGGCGCTGAAGGAATGCAGAGTTTATGATTACAAGTTATAACTACAATTACAGGTCTGTTACACAGTGAGAACAACCTCCGTGGGGAAGTCACCTGCTCAGGGAGATGACTCAGCTCCACCACTTTACTTGGCTAGTTCATGAATGATCTCATGTTAGTTCAAGATCTCTGTTACGATCTATGCGAATGATCTATGTTAGTTCGAGCATGATCTATCAGACGATTCCAATAGGTCGTGGATGCGACCATCAAAGTCCACCGATGTTTTTCTGCCAGTCACTAAAACTAAACCGGGTGATCGAGCCTTTTGGGTCGCTGGCCCACGTGCCTGGAACAGTCTTCCTGCACCCATTCAGGAAACAAAACTTTCTCTCTTTTCAAAAAACAGTTTAAAATGCACTTATTACGTAACCACGAGCATTACCATTTACGCTGACAGTAGACTGTTTTGTGAAGCGTCCTAGAAGTAGCTTGTTGCAACTACGCTATAAAAATCGTCGTAATTACAAAACAAAATCTCAAGTTAGTTCAAGATCTCTGATTCATATGATCTTTGTGAATGATCTATGTTAGTTCTTTATCTATTTTATGATCTGTGTCATGGTTGTATATAATGAAGTCAGGGGCACCACTGACAATTTTTTACACTCACTCCCTTTCCTTCCCTCCCCTTCTGTCTCTCTGTTTCTCTCTGTCTCTGTCTGTCTGTCTGTCTGTCTGTCTGTCTGTCTGTCTGTCTGTCTGTCTGTCTGTCTGTCTGTCTGTCTCTCTCTCTCTCTCTCTCTCTCTCTCACACACACACACACACACACACACGAATGCGTGCGCACACACACACAAAAACTACGTAGCAGTAATCAGACTTATTTTTTAAATTCCCTCAATATGTTAGCCCTTGTGCCTCATTGTGTTGTATTGTATTGTCCTGTATTGTATTTGGCCATTTATAAAGCACTTCTCTCAGCAAAAGTATGTCAGATGCGCTCCCAGTGCAAGCAACCCTGAGGAAAAAGGCAGGAGTTTAGTTTAGAAAAAATGAGGTAAGACTACCGGAAAGGATGGCAGAGCGGACCGGTGGAGGAAGTCCATTCCACAGAATGGCATAATAATAATAATATTCTTTATTAATTCAAACTGACAAGTACGCAGTATGATTACAATTCAGTATGAACGGACGATCACAAGTTTTAACAGGAGTCGAATTTAACTGTATACGACAGCCATGCAAGGCATCCATCACGTCCTACATCTCATTTTACCAACGCGCCATCTCGCAAATGATAGGCTAAGTGGACCTTTGGGAGGGTGCGGGAAGCGATCCCACTACCTACTGCTCTTCACGCCAGTGATGTTACCACTACACTATGGACCCAGGCACGTAGCGAGACTTAAATTCAAGAGGAGGCAACTTCACAGACCATTGGCAAATCTTGGTCATTGGGGTCATTATAGTCAATCGAAGTTCCCAGTATATAAAAAAACAAGAGGAGGCAACTGCCTTCTCGTGCCTTAATGTAGCTACGCCTATATATGGACCTCGTCCAAATATATCATATAAACATGTTAACAAGCACCATAGAATATAATTAATTCATTCATCATTTTTTTGTGCTACCAATGTTTTTGGTGAATTAAAGATTGATATAAAACCACTACAGATATCTGATACAAGCCGCATCCACATCAACATCAAAGAAAACAACCGCTAATTTATTACACGTTACAAATTATCCAACAAACACCTCACTTCTATTTCGCAATAAGCAGGCCAATTCTGAGTTTTATAAAACGCACATCGTCCCGTCTGAAATTAAATACTGAACTTACCGATTCTGGAATCGTCGCAACAACAACTATCCCATTCCACGAGACGAAACCCTTTCCATGAACTTAATTTTTATTCAACATTTCCTCGATTTATCTTAGGAATATAATACACATTCCATAACATCGAACGCAGACACGTTGCTGTTGACGCCGTTGCCATGGCAGCCGCAGGTGCTGTCCAATCAGATGAGGCAGAGCTCGTCAACACACCTTGCTACTGGCTTTTAAAGTAATCGATTTCGTGCCGTGTAAAAGTTTCTAAATCGATTTTCGGCAGAAGAGGAACGCTAAACTATAATCTGTTGTACACACGAATTAAAAGTAAGTTTCGCTGCCGAGTTATTTGTAGTGAAGCGCGAAGGCGAAGTCGAGCCGTTGGGTTACATGTTGGGATTACTTCAACAGCGTTGTTGGTTCTGCAGACTGTGGCCTTGCAAGTCACAGACACTTTGGGACCTTGGTCTTGGAACTCACCCAGGACTTGGACCTCCACTTGGTAGGCCTATCTCCGACTTGGACCTCCATTTAGCATCTCTGGACGTAACCCCCCTCTAACACGAGGCAGCCCTCTTATGCAAGCTAGTAAGTAAGTAAGTAAGTAGGAATATTCTTTATTTGACTACCAGCTAACTCGCAATAGCTTACAGAAGAAATAAATAATAGAAACATTTATGCAAAGTCATATAACATTATCATAATAAAACTTCTTTTTGCAAAGGCATCAACTGTAGGTAGGGTGAGATCACATGGCCTGCATCGCGCATTGTATGGTGCCATGAGCTTAGCTTTCATTAACTGTAAAGTATTTAAGTGAAAGCCCACACCAACGTAACAGCTATTGTAACCGTTTATCGGCTTGACTGCCATTAGCTCTAACTACATCAAGCTAAATCGAAGTACCTCACAAGCTGACAATCTTTTAGCTGTTCTTACATATCTCAGATAATCTGCTTATGTTTTGGTTTGTCAACTCTACAGTTAAAAACTTTCGTATGTATTTTTTGTCCACAGTGATAGAATTGTAACTTAGACTTTAACACTGGGTTTCTACAACCATGCTGTCAATCCAAGAGAGAGAAAGCCTTTTGAAACCCGTTCAACCGAAGTATACAGCATTCACTCCACGCCCTTCGGAGCGAATGGCAACATCCCGTCAACCAACTTCACTCTTAAACCTCGAGTGCCAACATTTTCTTAGAGGACATCAAGGTGGAAAAGGTCAACACAACAGGTCTTACCAGATGTGGCTCGAAGCTGGAAAACACGAGCTGCCAAAACCCGACCGGCCAGACCAAAGTTTCAACAGTGCAGTTTGGCGCGAACTCCGACAGCATTATGACCTGGAAACCAGTCGAGGAGATGGTGGAATAAGTGATTTAATTGCTGGAATGTATCCCATCAACGTTCCGGCTTCCTCTGCCTTGGGAGATGCTACTTATACAAAGTTTGTAGCAGAGACTCCACTTATAAAGGATAGAAGGCAAAGAACCGCTGTGATGAGAAGATCTATCGACGACTACAGAGAATTCGAGCGGCTTCGGATTCGGAGTGAAATGAGGAATCCACCGCTTAATAAGAATGGTAAATCAATCATAATAATCTTACTTTATGCACAAATTAATAACTAATGTCCCACAATATGTGTAACATTTTATTCTGTTTGAGGTGGTGCTATATAAAGTACCTTACTAAATAATTATACTGTCTGTTACCAGTTTTGTTTGTTAATGAAGATTATATGGATTTTATGGTAAGAATTTTTTAAACTTGAGATGCTTATGCATTAATATAAAATTCTTGCAGATTATGTTCTGAAAAGGTAAGTATTCTGTTAATAAAAACCTTGATGACTGTGACCATCACATTGCCGTTTCTTCTGCTTTCTATTTATTTGTTGGAAAATTGTAACTGTCGTCATGTTTATTTTACCATCAGGAAAACTTAGTGTGGACACTTTTACACGCTCACGGTTTGCAAGCTATTCTGCTTAACAGAAAGTGGTGTATGCTCCCAAAAACTTTTGTGTCATGAAGGTCTGAAATTTGTAAATGTCAAAACTGTTTCTGTGATGGAGTTATTTTATTTTAGGATTAATGCTACCACCAGAAAGCTATCCACGGAATCTGTATCATTATACAGCTCCAAACGAGAACAGAAGCGAGGTTATGGTGGAAACATGTGCAACAAATGAAAAACTTCGAGTGGATATATTTGGGCGACGTGTACCACAAGCCAAATCACCAAACGTATGGAAGCTTACCTACAGACGTAACGACCCAGAATTCGAGAAACTCAAGGCCATTCAAGACTTTTCAGCCCTAAAACCAGAATTCACCAGCCTCGAAATTACTCACATGTCAAAACATCTATGAATCTTCAACCATTTCCATTCACTTGTTGGGAAATAATACCAACTTATGAATGCATACACGAATTGGGCAATATTTTTAGACTAAATAATTATACCTTAAATTTTAAACCTTAATTAACAATCAATCAATAAAAACAATTTCTATTGCCATGATGCACATATGTCAATTACAAGGAGTAATATTACGATCAGACATTGGCAAAATTATAGTATGTGCTATGCTTACCATTTGAACTCTCGAATATAAAATTAATGGCCTAGATGTTTTAACTTTGAATTTGTTACATTCATAGTTTAATACGAGCTGCATGACGTTATCAGGCAGTTACATTTCTTGATGAACAAATATCAAAGGTAAAGTGAGCATAATATTAAAATGCTTCAAAACAGGTTGCATTAAATTAAAGAGATTCTTTGTAGTAATTAATCTGAATCAAAACATTGGTTCTTAAGGAAAATCCGTTTGAACGAGACGAGTATCTGTCTCAGAGTTGATGCATGTTTGGTACAGCAATGCTACTGGTCACGTGTACAACAGTTGATGTGTACAACATTTGGTTGTCGTGGTTGTCAGGCTCTCATGTGACTGCAATTGTCTTTGCATAATTATGTAAACAAGCTGCACATTGTCCCATATGTCTGTTCACTTGGAACATAACGTGCAGCTGCCTGATATGGCTTTTCCTTAACTCTTCGTGTGGGTGTACGTAATAGAACATACCTCACAGATGGCATTTACTAAATACCTTCTGTTTGCTGTTCTCCCGAGTCCCACTCTGTTTGTATGAAGGAAAAATATTGTTAATGCTGACAACATGGATGTATGCACAAGATGAGATTTCCAGGCTGAGAAATTTTCTGTACTAATTTACTCTTGAGGTTTGGTAGCAGCTAGACATAAAGTAGTAGCTGGATGGTCTTCAGGGTCACCAAACATACAGATCTTTACAAATGCGTCCGAATTGGCGGCGCAGTAGAAAACAGGAATTCGACCGCATTGGCTGACTACAATCTGAACACCCGATTCCAGTTTTGAGCGAATTCCACCACTAACGTCAGGAACTGTACAGTTCATCTCAAGTGGAACAGATATGGCGCCATTCTCTTCAACGATTATCTTGCGCAGCAGTTCAGCTCCTAAAACAGTGACAGCATCACCTAAACTATCAAAGTGGCTGCAAAACAATCAAAAACAAAGCTTAACAATCTTGTTTCACTAGTAATAAATTTTCTTTTGGCCAGCCACGATGCAGAACTGTTGTGTACTGTCACGCGATCCATTCCGCTAATTCAAGGCATGAAACATCTGAAGTTTGAACATTCTTCTTGCAAGACTTACTTCAGAAATCAATTTCTCATTGGCTCAACCATTTCGATTTCTATACGCATTTCACTGAATGACTGACTAACTGTTTCCTGGATTTACATTTCTGTGACTTTGTATGCATTTTGCAAAATTTCCTTAATACTAATACTAATAATAAATAATAATAATTAATAATAATAATAATTCAGCAATACATGTAATAATAATAATAATTATGAGTAATGATGATGATGATGATGATAAATTTAACAATAAAAAATTCTTACCAGGTGTTTCTGGTGGGTGAGTGAATATTCCAGGGCAGTCCATTGAGAAAACTGCTCGCTTCACATGGAACCGCTCGCATATTACCTGCGCAAAATTAGTACCATTGTAAGTTTCTGCAAATGCAATTTTTCTTAATAAACATTACTTGATTTAAATAACCTTCTAATATTTTACTAATAAAGTAATTTACAAGTTTTACACAAGTAGTCAATATCAAATGATGTAATTATGAATTAAAAATTTTGCACAAACCATTGTCTTCAAACAACTTGGCTATATCCGTTACACAGAGTTGAACCACAACAGCATGATCATCGACCCAGCCTGTTACCATTTGACCACCAGGAATCCATGGTAAATACAACTAGAGTCCACATAAGATTATCTCATAGGCTTCTGCTGTCCACTTCTCAGACTCTTGTTATTATCAGCCATAGCTTAACGCCTAATTCTAGAGAACACATTTTAACCCTTTCGCCCCTGAGCTCCCATAGCGGAAGTGATATAACCCTACAACCCTGTGCGAAAATGCCCATAACCCTGAGCTCCTGGGCTAAAATCACTAACTTCAGAATGCATGTAAACTGAAATTTTACTGTCTCTGATGAGAAGTCTGATATATAAGTAAAAGTTTCTGATAGCTAGCTAATGTTTTAGCGCCAGAATTTCACTTTACTGCACCCATCATTGATAGAAACATCACGTATCACTCACATGAGCAGCCATGCTTACCGTAGGAACGCCCCCATAACTTTCGGCTTCAACTGATTCATCTCCACTGCTATCACTGGCCATAATCCTTTCTCTTGCCTGTCCAAGGGTATACCATTTTCCACCAAATGTTTTCTTCGCAACAGTCGTTTCATTCGAACTGCTAGATGCCTTGCGTTTCGGCATTTTCAACGGCTATGGTCATGTTTATTTATGCTACTGCACTGCAAGAAATTTACTTGACATTGACCTTCAAGTGACGTAATAACACTAAAAGTACGTCACTTCCTGTCTAAGTCAATGCTGGAATTGAAATAAACATGCCTAATTACCATAGCCGATTTACAGGCCTTACGGGGTGATAAAATATAGACGTGATGCCGAAATATCGGCCTTATGGGTATTTGACAAGTTCAACGTAGCCGGTTTATCGGCCTTACGGGAATACGATAAAGAACGTCAAGCCGATATTTCGGCCTTACGGGGCAAGAGGGTTAAGCCCAGGAGTTCATATCACTCATCACAGACATTGGACAGAGTCTTGACTTGCCTGCAGGAGAACATCAGAACTGAGAACGTTGCAACCCTTTGTAAGATCAAAGACAACATCGCCCGACAACACAGGCACAAAGCGCTCGGCCAGTGCGTGCTCGATTCCATCGAAATCCGACTTAACTACTTTTCCATTGTCTGTCCACCACGACGGAAATGTCTGATAAAGAACATACAACATCTGTATAATAGAGTTTTTGCACAGGTATTATGTCAGTGATTTCACCAGAAACGCCTGGCAATAATTTATTATTAGTAGATTTATTACTAGTATTATTATTGTTATTACTGAATTATTATTTTTATTAGTATTATTATTTACTATTTAGAGAATTTGTAATACTGGGTGAACCGCTGATGCAGAGCTGTAGTTAAAAGATGATTCTGACAACTTCAGCTAATGATTCTTATGAGAAATTATTAAAAAGTCAAAAAGACATAGCTCTGTAATCAGGAGAAGCAACTTGTTTCAACATTAATGAATGTCAGTTAAATTATATTTAGTTAACATAGGAAATTTCAACTTAAAATCTCTCTACAGATAAAAAATTAATTAGTTGTAACTTGATGGCATTTTGACATCATCATCATCATCTCAGTCACCATCTTCATAGCTGCTGCTGTTCTTCATAACCACTTAATTCCTGACCAAAGATGCTCGTAAAGTCTTATTAGTTTACAAATACAATATAAAACATACTTACAGAAACCAGTACTGCAGGTACTCCATTTTTAATCAGCTCGCTCATGAAAATAAGGCTCAACTAAACAAAACAAAAAATAAAATTAACAATACTACTCTAAATGAATCAAAAGGAATAGAAGCAAACAAATTATTTCAACAAAATAGCCAAAAATGTATTGAAACACGTCATAAAGCTGAAATGAACAATGATACAGATTAGTGTTGCATATGCTACTGCCCATCTCAAATTTTGTTAATGGATACTTTCAGGAGATTTCAGGGGTCCGGTGGCGCGTTGGATAACATCTGGCGAAGAGTGCGAGAGGTACCGAGTTCGAGCCCCGTTAGGGCGGATTTGCTTTGTAGGCTGCTATTAGCGCCGTGTATTACAGGCTGTCTGTTCTGTTAGTAGTTAACTAGTTAAGATTGTTTCAATTGCATAACATGTAAATGTACAGCGCAGTGCGTTTGTCAGGCGCTAAATTAAAGAAAAGATATTATTATATTATTTTAAATATAATTTTAGAAACTATACTTAAATATCCGTAGATAATATATTTCAATCTACTGTCTGCTCACAGTTCAAATCTTAAATGTTCAAATGTTCAGATCCCTTAGACAACACTGTTCATGTAGCGCTTTTGAGGGTTCCTAAAATGTTCTTCATAAAAGTCCAGACACATACATGTACATGCACATATTACAATTTAAAACCAGAGTTACATTACGTTTGAATGCACTAACTAAAAACTGCAAAGGAAATTCCAACTAGTAGCAGATCTGTAACAACTACATTTCAGGTTTTAAAATTCACTGTGTAATACACAGCTTGTCAAAGATAAGATTTGTCATTTCCAAAGTCTTGGAAAACTTCTCAACAACATGTCAGTCAAATGGAGAAGCTCCAGCATTCAGATCTAGTTCGACTTTGATGGCAATTTTGCATTGTGCAAAACATTCTGTAACGCTCATCAAACTCAGCTGCCTCTTGGACAATTCTAGAAATACCCTTTCAAAGAGTAATAAAATAAATAAGCTGGACCTGGTTAACAGAAGCTCGACCAAGTGCACACCCAATCTTCCTTTGCTGTGCGATTTCATCGCTGTCACAGTTTCTGTAGCCATCATTGACTTGATATTCCTTACACTGATGGTGGCCAAAAGACCTGAAACAACACATATCGAAGTACTCAGTAAGGTGTCTTAGCCTCCTTTAGCCATTTCAATCACTCTATTATCATCTTTAACCAAGATCAGTCGTTGTTGGCAGAAAATAGACTTCTGCTAAAAACACCCAAAAAATACTTTCTTGCTTTTATAACTTTACAGCAGCTAAATAAATTTATACCTTTCAATTTTGTCCATTAAAACAATAAAATATGACCAAAGGTATGTATGTATGTATGCATGTATGTTACAGTACCGGTATGTAATTTACCGGTATGTATGCATGCATAATATGAATAAATGAATTAATGGTTATAGATTTTGATCAGACACACTAGAATTTGATGTGCGCGATTGTTTGCTTCATAGCCCGCATTTGTTGATGCCTTATACAGTATCACAGAGATGCTATAGAACTTTAGTTTATATGTATACGTTTATTCACCACGAAGGTAGAAAGCAAACAAGAACAAACAAACAAACGAAATAAAAAATAAAACGTTAAGTGCAGACAGATGCAAAACTAGCATACATGAAATGATCAATTCTGCGACCTAACGTAGATATTGTATTGTATTGTATTTGAACACTTATAGCGCCCCTACCAGATTGCCCATTCAGAGGCGCTCCCGACTACTGCGCGGACGCTGAGTCGGGAGTTTCACGCCGAAGCGCATGAGCAACTGCGAGTGAAGGACTTGCCCAGGGTCCCTGCGGCGGCTTTGAGGTGGATTCGAACCCGCAACCCTCCAGCTGCAAGTCACCGAACATGCCCCTATACCACCGCGCCCCAGTTGTATTGTGTTGTGTTGTATTGTATTGTACTCCACGTTTATAATGCGACCGAGCCACCCGCAGTAAAGATCCGAGAAATTAATCTCTGATAAACCGACCGACCGGAATCGAACCCGGGCCGCCGGCGTGGAGAGCGGGCTACCAACCCACTCGGCCACTCAGGATCTCTATATGTCAATATCATACTGATAACAAAGTGGTACCAGTTCAATATTGTAGCTATAGCCTTTGCCACAAACACTGAGGACACTGTTATTATGGTATCCATACAACAATCGACCAACAAGTTTAGTTTACTCATGTGTAGCATATGAAAGAGGTCTATCCGACCAGAATAGAATTGGATGTCCTTAACAGATTCCCATTTATGCATGTTAAAAATCTTTCTGTAAACATTATTCCAACACACATTTAACTGACGCATCTGAGCTGTTGGTAAATTAATAGACTCTAAGGAATAAGTTAACAGAGGGAGGACAAAGGATTCCATCAATCTCAATTTCACATGCTCGGATAGATATTATTATTTGTTATTTTATTTCCTTAAACAAAACACCTGCTCCCGATCTGGTACCGAACAAATAATACAACAATATGCGAGGAGAGAACGACCCACCCTGCACCATGTGCCACTATGAAACGCATGCCTGCTCTGTAGCACTGACCAAGAACATCCGAAACTTTACGAATAACATCTGGTCGCGTCGTTTCCAGGGCGTTCTTATTCGTTATTGCACCACCCCCGACTTTCACAACAAAGTCCAGCTGCGCCATTCACCAAAAAACCTATTATAACAAAAATAATGAGAACTTTATATTACAATATCATGGTTCTTATTATACCCAACGACCTCTCTTATATATATATATATATATATATATATATATATATATATATATATATATATATATATATATATATATATATATATATATATATATATATATATATATATATATATATATATATATATATAGCTTATACCTGGCTTATCTCTGGACTATATTTACTACTGCCCCGAGCATGTTCGGGGCAGTAGTATTTCGCCAATTAAGAGCTGGAACTTAATAATAACAATAATATCTTTTCTTTCATTAATCAAACGCCTGACAAACGCACTGCGCTGTACATTTACATGTTAATATGACAATTAAACAATTCACAAGAACACAATTAAATGACAGAAGACATAAATCTTAACTGCTAACAGAACAGACAGCCTGTAATACACGGCGCTAATAGCAGCCTACAAAGCATGTCCGCCCTACGGACTCGAATTCGGTACCTCTCGCTCTCTATGCCAGTGTGTTATCCAATGCGCTATCGGGCTGTGTTTTAAAAGCAAGAACCGTACGATTTATGACTAGACAGCACCGTAAGAGCTCTCTCGTATGTTTAACGATGGGCACATCATATTTGAATTTGTTTATTGCACAGAACAGATTTCGGTTACAATCACGAAACTGCAAGTACAGTGCAACAGGAGCCAAGAAAAGCTAATAGCTTATACTAAGCTTGACCCCACTTTCTTGATTATTATTCATAAATGTATTTTATACATAATTGGGACTTAAATAGGACTTAAATAATAGTGTGGCGTTTTTGCCAGGGACCACCCTCGGTTTTTGGGACCACCCTCGGTTTTTGGGCCTCCCTGTTTTTGGACCACCCTCGGGTTGCGGTAGGCATGGCAACTTAGCCTGAGGACTCCCTGCCCAAGGATCCTGCCCAGGGATCCCAGTCAGCCAAGGATCCCAGCCAGCCAAGGATCCCAGCCAAGGATCCCAGTCAGCCGAGGATCCCAGCCAAGGATCCCAGCCAAGGATCCCAGTCAGCCGAGGATCCCAGCCAAGGATCCCAGTCAGCCGAGGATCCCAGCCAAGGATCCCAGCCAAGGATCCCAGCCAAGGATCCCAGTCAGCCGAGGATCCCAGCCAGCCGAGGATCCCAGCCAAGGATCCCAGCCAAGGATCCCTGCCCAGCTGGGTATATATAGAGGGCGCTCTTGTGTAGAAGGAGGAGAGATTGGTTACTCATGTTGAAGCTTGGTTGTTGAAATGGTGGTGTGTAGAATAAAGATCGTCTTCGAACTCTGGTGTTTGATTCCTTCGGTGGGTGACATTGATCGCTACGGCTAGTCGGCTGGCGGATGCTGAAGCCCTTCGATAGACGACGGAGGCCTTACTAACGCTCCCATCCTGAGCGACACGCGCCTTACACTCGCATCCTGAGAGAGAGACGTGAACAGGAGAAGGCCCGTTTCCGTTACATTGGTACCAGAGCCGTGGGGTTTTGTCGGAGAATTCCTGCCGCCGACGAAGCTAGAATCGACCGAAGATGTTTCCGGGAGACGAGGACGACACCATTCCCTACGCGGCCTTGGACCTGGCCGATCTGCCGTCAAGAATTTCTACGCCAGCCGCGAGACGAATGGCCGCGTTGGTTACGCGACCGGACCGAAGCCGCCTGTTGGCCGATCTCGACTTCGATGACCCGGAGCCGATGAGACCGAGCTTCCGCGAAGACAGGGAAGAAGAGATGACCGTGAAACCGGAGAGAACGAGCTTCCGAGGAAAGACGGGCGAATCGACGACGGAAAAGAAGAAATTGAAACCGAATTTCCGCGAAGAGACTGAAAGACCGAACGCTCCGGGGACTTCGACGCCGAATCTTCTAGAAAATGTCAGCGACCTGCTGCGAAGCCGCCCGACGCCGATGAAGCCAGGAAAGTTCGATGGGACGGGCTCGCTGGAGTCATTCCTGGTGCAGTTCGAGGTCTGCGCAAGGCACAACAAGTGGACGGCCGCGGACCGGGTCGACTACTTGCGATGTTCGCTGGAGAAGGCCGCTACGCAACTTCTCTGGGACTTCGGCGCTCAACCGAGCGCGAGTTACGAAGAATTGGTTGAACGACTCCGGCAGAGATACGGGACGGAAGGCCAGGCAGAAACCTTCCGCGCCCAGCTGTACTACCGCCGTCAACGCCCGGAAGAAAATCTCAGCGACCTGCTGCATGAGATCCGACGACTGGTGGTCTTGGCCTACCCGGTGCCTTCTAACGAGACGACGCAGATCATCGCGAAGGATGCCTTCCTGGAAGCGATGAGAGACCGGGAGCTCTCGCTCAAAGTACGCGAGCGAGAACCGAAGAACCTGGACGAGGCATACCGGACCGCACTGCGTCTGGAGGCCTATCAACGGACGAACGATGCCGATGATCGCCGCAGACAGCCAAACCGAGTGCGAGGGACGCAAGAGACCGACCTGAGCGCCCAGCTTCAGGCTCAGATGGACCGCTTCTTGAACACTCAGCGAGATGAGCAGCGGAAATGGCAGCAAGACATGGAGAAAAGAATGGACGAGCAATTCCGCGTGCTTCGCCGAAGCCCTCCTACGACCGACGAACCGAGTCATGAAATCCGACCTGAGCGAGACCGCCCAGGCCCTCCGGAGAATCAGCGACGCGAGATGACCTGCTTCAACTGCGGACGAGCCGGTCACATGGCCCGTAACTGCCGACGAGATCGCCGATACCAGAATCGCCAGAATCGCCAGAACGCGACGACCGAGCCCGATGCTTCGACGCCACCGAACCCGGTGGTCATGAACCATACGACGCGCCCGAGAATGCCGGACCGTGCTACGAACAACGCAGTCTACATCCGCGGTGAGATCAACGGACGACCGCAGCTATGCCTGATCGACACTGGATCGGAAGTCAGCCTGGTGCCTTCATCTACTGTCGACGGGTTAGAACTTCGCTCTTGCAATCGCGTTTTGATGGCTGCTAATGGGTCCGATATAAATGTCCTTGGTGAGGTGCGGGTGCCCATTAAGATTACGAACGGGTTTTATATCCATACTTCCTTCCTGGTTTCTGATCAGATATCTGAGCCTATGTTAGGGATGGACTGGCTGAGAGAACATCGCTGCCGCTTGGGTTTTGCCATGGGATCTTTATTTGTGGGACGCAGGCGTATTTCCCTGGTTAGGGGTAATGGATCTATTTGGTGCCGGCGCGTGATCGTCGCCGAGGAGGTATTGGTTTCCCCTAAGTCCCAGAGGGATGTCCCGGTTAAGACCATGTACGGTAATTTAACGACCGTAGCGCCAGCCTGGATGACGGAGGCTAAGGAAATCCAACCCGGGGTCCATCTGGCCCGCGTAGTTGTCGGTGACTACGCAGATGCTCGGGTAAGGGTGGTTAATTTGAGCGAAGACCCCGTCCGGTTGTCCAAGGATCGCCCCTTGGGAGAGCTGCACCCTGTAGAGGTAGAATTGTGCGAGACCAACCGCGGCGAGGACGCGGTCGGCCAAGCTTCGCCAATTGATAAATTGTTAGCGGATTTGCCCGTAGAAGTGCCTGCGGAGATACGGGAACGACTAGGCGCTTTGCTTGTAAAATATAATGATGTATTTTCCGCGAGCGATAGGGACATAGGCAGAACGTCTGTAAGCACGCATAGGATTGAGACGGGAGATGCGCGCCCAGTGAGACAGCCGTTAAGACGACAGCCGCTGCCGCATAGGGCTACGGTCGATGCGCAGCTAGACAGTATGTTAGCTGACGGGATCATCGAACCTGCCGTAAGTGAGTGGGCTGCGAATGTGGTGTTGGCCCGTAAGAAGGACGGCTCGCTAAGGTTTTGTATCGACTATCGGCAACTGAACGATCGGACCAAGAAGGACTCATACCCGCTGCCCAGGATTGATGAATGTTTGGACGCGCTTGCAGGAGGTAGCTGGTTTAGTACGCTAGACCTAAGGAGCGGATATCATCAAGTCGCGATGGAACCGAAAGACGCAGATAAGACCGCGTTTGTTACGCGCAGGGGAATATTCAGATGGAAGGTGATGCCGTTCGGGCTTTGCAATGCGCCCGCCACTTTTCAGCGCCTGATGGATATAGTTTTATCAGGTTTAAACTTCGAGATTTGCCTGGTCTACTTGGACGACGTTATTATTTTCGGGAAGACGCCGGAAGAGCATTTAGACCGGTTAGAGCAAGTATTCCAGAGGTTGAGGGGCGCTAATCTGAAGTTGAAGCCGAGCAAGTGTCAGTTGCTGCGCCGGAACGTATGCTTTCTGGGTCACATCGTGACGCCGGACGGAGTGGCGATGGATCCCTCCAAGATTGCAGATATAGTGGAGTGGCCGGTCCCACAGAGACTGCGAGACGTAAGGGCGTTCCTAGGGCTCTGCTCTTACTACCGACGATTCGTGAAGGACTTTTCTACGGTAGCCGCTCCGCTGTTTGCCCTTACTAAGAAGGGGAGAGCGTTCACCTGGGACGAAGCTTGCCAGGAGACGTTCGATTGTTTGAAGGCTGCTTTAACATCTGCCCCGATTCTTGCGCTGCCGAAGGATGATGAAATGTATGTGCTTGACTGCGACGCTTGCGATGTAGGAATAGGAGCGGTGCTCTCGCAGAGGATAGACGGAGAAGAACGCGTGATTGCGTACGGGAGCCGCCTCTTGTCGGCAGCCGAGGGAAATTACTGTGTGACCCGCAAGGAACTGCTAGCTATCGTCTATTTTACGAAGCAATACAGGCAATATTTGCTAGGGCGTCCGTTTGTTCTGCGGACTGACCACGCTGCTTTGCAATGGCTGCAACGCACGCCAGAACCGATTGGCCAGCAGGGGCGATGGCTCGAACGCCTCGCTGAATTTGAGTTTGAGATATTGCACCGCCCGGGCCGGAAACACGGGAACGCGGACGCGCTCTCGCGTCGCCCGTGCCGCCAATGTGGCTGGGAAGAAAGGGAGATAGTGGTGTGATTCTCCTTACAGATTTTATTTTAGTTATAGTTACAGTTATAGTTAATGGTTTTTATTTTAGTTATAGTTATAGTTATAGTTAGTACTATTTTTTAGTTATAGTTATAGTTATAGTTAATGGATTTTTATTTTAGTTAATTTTAGTTACCACCTAGTTACAATAATTAAGGCTATAAGCAAAAGTGTGCGTATTAACACGCTGCTTCACAATTTGCTCAGAGCTTTGAAAGCCTTTGAATCATGGGTGCATTCAGCTTCATGAATACACGAGTCTACAAAGTAACTGACAAATTGCATAATAACAATATCGCATTTGTTCGTTCTCATTTATGTCGAATCGTCCATATTGCACTTCCTATTTATATTTTTTGCATTAACGAAAATAAAGATGAATTTTCGTTAGTGTTATTTTCGTTATAGTTATAGTTATAGTTAATGATATTTTTAGTTATAGTTATAGTTATCGTTAACGAAATCATTTTATTTTCGTTAACGAACATTTTCGTTATCGTTATCGTTAACGAGAATCACACTGGGAGATAGTGGCCGCGGTGATTGAAGTGCCTGATCCGCCCTTAGTGGGCGCTAATGCTGAACCGTTGGAATCGATGGAGGACGCACAGCGCAACGACCCGGATTTGATCATAGTCCGAGGTTGGTTGGAAGAGGGAGCCGAAGCGCCCGACCTCGTGGAGATCTTATCGGAGAGTGAGACCGTAAAGGTTCTCTGGTTCCAGAAGGACCGATTGTGCCTACGGGAAGAGGTGATCTACCGACGGACACCTGAAGGGGTAGACCAAGTCGTAGTGCCTAGGAGTAAGAGAGAAGAGTTTATGGGGTTGGCCCATACTGGATTGACGGGCGGCCATTTAGGCGTTCGCCGAACGCGTTGGCAGGTAAGGCGCCGAGCATACTGGGTGGGATGGTCCGGGGACGTGAAGCGCTTTTGTCAGCGATGTTCTCCCTGTAACCAGTACCGCCGGGGTCTTCCTCCTAGACAGGGTGCCCTCCAACCATTGCCTTGTGGGGAGCCGTGGGAGCGGCTTAGCATTGATATAACTGGTCCCCATCCTAGAAGTAGACGTGGTCATATATATATTCTGACCGTAATGGACGGTTTTACAAAGTACGTGGAGGCCATTCCAATGGCAAACCAAGAGGCTACCTCAGTAGCACGGGCCCTTGTAGAGACCGTAATTGTTAGATATGGGGCGCCCCTTCAGATCTTAACGGACCAGGGAACTAACTTCGAGGGAAACCTGTTCCGGGAACTTAGTCGCTTGCTGGGAATTGATAAGGTAAGGACGTCCAGCTATCACCCGAGTTGTAATGGGTTAATTGAAAGGTTTCACCGGACCATGAATGCCATGCTGGGTAAGGTCATTAGCAGTCATCAGCGCGATTGGGACGAGGTTCTACCCCATGTCCTCGCCGCCTACCGGGCCTCGCTGCATGAAGCTACCGGCTTTACGCCGAATTATTTGATGTTCGGTCGGGAGACCAGGGCTCCCATCGATCTAGTCTATGGCAGGCCACCGGATGACGACCCACGAGCCGGAACCTACTCCAGCTACGTCCAGGAATTTGCCGAGCGGGTGGAGAGCGCCTACCGCTTGGTGAGAGAGCATCTACGAGTCTCCGCAGAACGGCGCAAGAAGAAATACGACCTCAGGGTGCGACCAGCCGCGTTCGCCCCGGGCGACCGCGTCTGGTATTACACGCCGCGACGATACCAGGGCCGGAGTCCGAAATGGGCCCGGATGTATACCGGTCCCTACTACGTGATGGAGAAGACCGGGCCGGTCAACTACCGGCTCCGGAAGACGCGGAACTCCAAGCCATTTGTCGCGCACATCGACAAGCTGCGACCCAGCTACGATGAGGACTTTGAGGAGACGGGCGGACCCGCCGCTCCGATTCCTGGTGCGCCCGGCCCGAGAGCCGCGACGCCTTCCATCTCCGAGGTTGACGCCTCGGATCGACGACCGAAGAGGACGGTACGCCTACCGGCCCGCTACCGCTAGAGACTCGCGATCTCTGCGCGTCTCCGAGTGACAGGCGACGAACGATGGTGAGCGCCTTCGCCGAGTGCTGCTGTCTGGCACCCCTCGTCGGCCCGGACTCTGATACGCTCGTCGGCCCGGACTCTGTACGGTCCCTGTCCTTCCCCCAGACGCCTTTTGTCTGGGGATGCGTAAGCCCTCCGTCCCTGACGTCGAGAGACCATGGCTGTCCTCCTTTGTCCTTCCCCCAGACGCTTTTTGTCTGGGGACGCGTTAAGCCCTCCGCCCTTGGCGTCGAGAGACCATGGCTTCCCCTTGTTTATTGTGTAATCGTTATGTCTGTAAAAGCTTGATGCCGAGAAACGGCTTTTTATTGTTTGATTCTGTTGTTTTGATTGTTGGCCAGTTGGCCTCTGTTCTTTTTGTGTTTTATTCTGATGATTTTCTTTGGGCCGATGGCCACTGCGATGATTGAACTTTAGAGACTCTATCGGTCGCGTAGACCGCTCTTTGTTAGCTAGACAGGGCTTGGCTTAGCTGTTGGCTGGACTTTCCTTTTTTATAGGCGGACTTGGATTTTAGGGATCATAGACTTTGTAGGGCCCGTTGGCCACATTGTTGTATTGTGATTTTCCCTGCGGGTGCCCGGGAGATATAGGGGGCATATCTCTCGTGGTGGGAGGAGGATGTGGCGTTTTTGCCAGGGACCACCCTCGGTTTTTGGGACCACCCTCGGTTTTTGGGCCTCCCTGTTTTTGGACCACCCTCGGGTTGCGGTAGGCATGGCAACTTAGCCTGAGGACTCCCTGCCCAAGGATCCTGCCCAGGGATCCCAGTCAGCCAAGGATCCCAGCCAGCCAAGGATCCCAGCCAAGGATCCCAGTCAGCCGAGGATCCCAGCCAAGGATCCCAGCCAAGGATCCCAGTCAGCCGAGGATCCCAGCCAAGGATCCCAGTCAGCCGAGGATCCCAGCCAAGGATCCCAGCCAAGGATCCCAGCCAAGGATCCCAGTCAGCCGAGGATCCCAGTCAGCCGAGGATCCCAGCCAAGGATCCCAGCCAAGGATCCCTGCCCAGCTGGGTATATATAGAGGGCGCTCTTGTGTAGAAGGAGGAGAGATTGGTTACTCATGTTGAAGCTTGGTTGTTGAAATGGTGGTGTGTAGAATAAAGATCGTCTTCGAACTCTGGTGTTTGATTCCTTCGGTGGGTGACATTGATCGCTACGGCTAGTCGGCTGGCGGATGCTGAAGCCCTTCGATAGACGACGGAGGCCTTACTAACGCTCCCATCCTGAGCGACACGCGCCTTACACTCGCATCCTGAGAGAGAGACGTGAACAGGAGAAGGCCCGTTTCCGTTACAATAATCGTAATCGTAATCGTAAACTCGATATTTCTACAGCGCCCACAAAAGCGAAGTCGCGGGAACCAGCTTATTCACAGGCGCTTAACCAAAACAGAATCGATAGGCAGGGGGTCAAAATCCAGAGAGTCAGGCAGGCAGACAGTCAGACGGCTAAGGTGGATGATGCTTAGAGTTGAAATGGCGAGGAAGGTGAGGGGAAGAGAAGGAATCGGGATAGGATTTGTGAAAAAGCAGTGTTTTCAGTTTTGAGTGGAAGACCTGTGGAGAGATAGCAAGAGGTGAGGTTTTGGTGAGTTCATAGGATGGATCGGATATTTGTCGTAGCACAGGCGGGAGTTTGTTCCAAAGAGGCGGGACAGCTATGGCTATGGAACGATTTGCAAATTTAAGCGATGAGGTGACGGAAGGGCGGAGCAGTGTGAGGGTGGAAGATGAACGGGTTGAACGAAGAGGTTGGACCGAGAACAACTGACGGAGATACGAGGGCTGAGAGGATTGAAGCGTATTGTAGGTGAGAGATAGGACTTTATATTCTATTCGTTCAGGAATTTTGAGCCAGTGGAGTGATTTCAAGACAGGTGTGATGTGGTGGTGTTTGGGGGTTTTGGTGACAGCACGGGCGAGGGCATTCTGAATGGCTTGGAGGCGATTAATTTGAGTGGTATCTATGTTGAGAAAGAGAGCATTGCAGTAATCTAATTTAGCGTGAACTATTGATGTGGCGATTGTTGATGAGTCAAAGTAGTAACACTAATAATGACAATAACAGCAGTATAGCGCCACATTAATACCAATTTCAGTAATGACTCAATAATAAACTTAATTAAAAAATCAGGTGTTCACGGCCTAAAGAATAAAATTTTTCGACATGAAGTTCTAAATTTTCTCGGACTAATCGTTTACCTACTTACTATCATGGGAGAGCTGTAAATTTATTGATCATTGTTCACTAAACAAAATTTCTGCGGAACTACTATTTCCATGATTACCATGGTTACATAATTAAATGGCCGGCTTTTAAGTTGTCTCGTATTATATGTTCGTGTTTTTTTCCATTTGGTTTGTGTTTTTTTACTGTGATCTTTTACACGAATAAACTTTTACTGCTACATTCGGTTACTGATGTAGATGAATGTGCAGCATCTTTTAAAAGTTAAACGGTGAAAACCGAATCGGTGGACATGTGGTAAGTAAGTAAGTAAGTAAGTAAGTAAGTAAGTAAGTAAGTATTTACTTACTTGCGGTGATTACTTGCGGTGATTACAGGAACACGTAAGTAAGTAAAGTAACCTCTGGGTTGTTGTGGTGAAACGGAGGCTCACTGCATCACCCAACAATAGCAACTTATTTGGTTTTATGAGTTTCAGTTTTTGTATAACAGAAAATGTATTAAATTTACTTGTCACCTCTGAATGATAGATGGGCGCAGTGTTGTGGCAATTATATAATTTGCAACGCCATATAAAAAACCAAAAAAACGCCTAAACGCAGATTTAATCGCAGTATGAGAATTATCGATCAAATTTTGTGCAAAACGAAACTGCCCTAATGACATAGTAGGCAAAGCAAGTCATTATGCCTTCACGCATGTTAAGCAGGCCTATATCTGTGGCTATGACGTGTTTGTTTTAGCCTGGTGAATTGGTAAAATTATGCTTGTGTTATAATTATTTGAATGGTATGTATATGAAGCTCTGATAATGCATCTGCAGTGTCTAAAGCTCAGCACCAGCTATTGGTGATTAGTCATTAGATATTACTGTATAAAATAAATGGGAAAGAGCTGGCTATATAGTTTATCTAGCTGTACATAACATATAGCTATGAGTTGTTGCTGTTTTAAATTAAATTAATTTAGAATTGTGAAAACATTGAGACATTTGGAAATCTCTCTAATGAATATTCATATACGCAGAGACGTAACTAGCGTTGGCTTAAGCCCCCACCCCCCCAACGAAGCTGAAGCCCCCAAAATGAATCAAGCAGCCCTCGGCTCCACTATAGGCTCGGGCCACCGCACTGGCCATGCTCACGGCCAAGTCCGTGGTTCACGGCTTAAAGCCCCAAACGATGCATCTCATTCTCTGTGGTACACCAGCCCTTACAACCATCTCTTTTGCTGTTTTAGGTCAGAATGATGTCATGCTGAGCAACTCTTTACCTCTGAGGAAATCTGCATAGTAACCGATATTGCAATGTCGAGACGTCGTAGCAGTGCCAACTCAACAAAGCGGCCGACGAAGAAAAACGAGAAAGAAGAAACTGACGACGAAGATGTGGACGAGGAACTGCTCAAGACTTTGTCGGAGCTGAATCTGTCTGTGAAGGTCCTAGAGCCAGACCAGTGCAATCTGATCATTCCAAAGTGTATTAAGATGTTAGACCACAAAGAAATGAAGGTGCGCGCTGAGGCAGTGACAGCGTTGATTGGTCAGCTGCATTGCGGGAATCAGGCAATGAAAGCATTCGTCGAGGAGCTGTGCAAGGCACTTGCGCAGGAGACTGTCATGTTCCCGAAAAATGCAGAAAACTGCACTGGTGACAAAGACGAGAATTCTCATCTTCCAATGAGATACCAGAGAGGATTGAGTGGCATCGTCTCATTACTACAGTCTTCCTACCCAGATGTTCTTACGAAGCATTTCAAGTCGATCAGTGAATTTCTTGTTCGGTGGACTGCTAGCGATAAGGTAGAACAGGCTTTGGCAGGCTGCGAATACTGGGCTAAGCTCTCTGCTCCTCCCGTTCCCCATACAGTTCTCCAGCCTTGGATTCGCCCTGTTCTTGTTAAACTTCCGGTGCTAATCCAAAATCTGTTGAACTGTATGATCTATCGTGAGTCACACGCTGCCTTTCTCGAACAGTACGGATCAACCACCGCGGAAAATTCTCACCAGGTCCCAATGACGCCAGAAATTGAGACGTTTTCCAATATCCGCAACTATGCTGCCCTGGGATTCGAGAATGTCTGTCGAATTTTCCAGTCGGAGGCTGTGCCAGTGTTTAAACCTTACCTGGAAAAGTGGATCCGGAGTGACAACTGGAAGGAAGTCGAGACTGCTATCCTCGCCATGAGTGCCTTTACAGAAGCGCTTGGAATTCCTCCGTCAATACGAGAAGTCTGTCCAACGGTAGTGGCCCAGATCTTGGAGTGCTTCTCCCATCCGAAACCACTCGTTCGTTCCATTGCCTGTTTCGCAATGCCGCACTTTGTTAACCTCGAAATAAAGGGAATCAAAGATCCGCTGCCAAAAGTCCTTCGCTCAACCTCAAATCTCTTAAAGGATGACTGTCATGAGGTTCGTAGCATCGCGATACGGAGCCTGGCAACCATTCTTGCTTATGCCAGCACCGACATCAGTCCTTACCTGAGCAAGGTCGTGGAGTCGCTTGTTCGCGCAGATCAAGTGATGACTGGAGAAAGTCGATCCGTTTACTTTGAATGCATCGGACATCTCTTTGGGAGAACCGCCTCCGTGATCGAAGCCAAAGACGTCGATCGACTTCTCGATCCGGTGATGAGACAATGGAAGCAGCTGGAATGGAAAAGAGATGCTTCAACGCATTCAGACAATGATGAGGTCAGCGTCGTCAGACTGTGTCAGACGTTGTGTGTTATTGCCAATTTCTCAAAGTCCCTCTTTGCGCCGTACACGCCAGAAATCTTTTCCAAGGCAGCTGCCCACATGGATAGTATCACAGCTTCCAGTAAGGAAGGACAGGGTGATGTAAAGTCCATGGATATCGTGACAGGCCATCTGGTGGCGTATCTGGACCTGCTTAGCGCCATCTTTGATGGACAAGGTGGCGATGCGTTCACACATGCCAATCAACATAACATTGTTAGCATTCTGTATGGTATATTATCAAACTCGTCACTGCACAACAAGGTTCATCAGAGTTCACTGGCTCTCCTCGGTCATCTGGCACAGCATGCGGCTGGACCTACTGACCCAAAACTGGACAGCTTTGTCGACATCATCGGTGCAAAGCTAGCCAATTCCGGAAGTAAGGCACGTGGCTTTCCAAACACGGCACAGGCTTCGCGCACAGATGAGGTTGTGAACAACGCTCTCTGGGCCTTAGTTTTCATCGCAAAGGATAAGACTTCAAACAAGGAGAAGCTTTTCAACCTTGTCGATGACCTGATAAAAATTTTCAAAAAGACGGATGGCCATCCTGGCTGCATCATTAACGCCGCCTGGGCCCTGACAAACATGTGCGCCCTGTGGCCAAAACAAACAGTTGGTGTCATTGTGAAGGAGGATGTCTTTCTCCACTTGTGCTCCCTGCTGCAGACGCCATTTCCCCGAGAACTGGAGAAGGCGGAAATCTTCAAGAATGTCTGTTCGATTATTTCACTGGTTGTTGCGAAGATCCCGGCCGAATTCTGGTTGCAGTTTCTTGTTGCGGCTGCGCTGAATACCTTGTTGGACGAAGACCTCCACAAATCCTTGCAGTCGCTAATTCACGAGATTCGCACGACACTTGGAAATACAGGATGGAATAAACTGTCACAGGAGATGGGTCCGCAGTTATCATACACCTTACGAAAACGCTACAAACTTTACTGAATGAACGAAGGCGTAGTTCAGAAGATGTTAATAAAGACTTTTAGAATGTTAGAACATCTTAGAACCTCAGAGGAGAGGATGTTTGATCAGTATTCAACAATCAGTGCTCTGTATGGAGCAGTCAATGTCAAAATTAGTCTGGTCAATTTATGAGACTTAATGGCGACCAAGAATTTTTCTATAGGTCTGCCTGTTCTGGTGTTTTCTGTGCCTTTTGCATCTGTGATCTTTGTTATATTTTCAAATTACATGATTTATTTTCCTTGATGGTTGTTTTCTAGTGCAACTGTACATGTAGGCTATGTTTAGTCAAATAGCTTCGTTAGGTTCATATGGTCTAATTGGACCATTCTTGTGATTTACTAATAATCTTTAATTTGGAAGCTCAACGTTCTAAATTGTGAGTTGGCTTAGATATGTAGAGTCTACTCAAGATGCCAAAATTTGGAACTTTTTATGAGTATGTGATCGTAATCGTATCTTATCGTAAATTCCAAATCTCTCAAGTGCTGTTCTAAAGCGAAGTGAAGGGCACCAGCTTATTCACAAGAGCTGCATTATGCCAGTGATGTTCAGTGGAGATCCGAGTCTGCGTGGTTACAATGTATTCATTCTTGCAGCCAGGAAAGGGAGAAGACGCAACTCTTGACATTTTCAAATTGTTTTTAACCGTCTTAGGACGGGCAAACATCTAGTACATATATAATACTATAATACTAATTCTATAGCGCCGGCATTTGATGCACAATACATCAACCGATGTATTGTGTTGATCCGTATAATGTCATAATTTATAAAGTGAAGACAGTTATTATTATTAAAGAAAATTGACATTGGTAGAGGTTTCGAGAGTCGAGACAGAAAAGTATCGTGTCATGTATTGAGACTTGTCTGAAGTGTTAACAAGTAAGTACGTTGTATCATTCTCCTATACCATTGAAATAATGCGCCTACAGTCATTGTAAATCGACATCCTCTAATGCAGCCAAGGTGTTGCCACTCATTCTACCAAACCGGTTAGGGTAATCCTCCACCCCATCGGACCTGGCGAATACTAATTATTCGTGAGGATATGATGTCTCTATCTACTCGGCAGTCTTCTGTAACAAGAATGAACTAATTTTATCCTATTTGAATTGATAATATCATTCTATATTATAAGTTGAAGCAGACATGGAGACCGTTTATCGCCAGTTTAAAGTCAACAGCAGACGAGAATCCACTCAGACTGTGCCTACTAGTTGGCTGGTTTGTTTATTTGGAAGACGACCCGCGGTTGAACTGTTGCTCTGTTTATTGCTTCCGTAGTCTTGTCATTGGCTAGAACACGAAATTGCAGGAGAACGGTATTAATTCGTTCTCTGCCCATTGTGACGCATATTTGGACGTAAATATATATATATATATATATATATATATATATATATATATCGACGTATATTTGGACGTACATATATGTATATATACATATATCGACGTATATTTGGACGTACATATATGTATATATATATATATCGACGCATATTTGGACGTACATATATGTATATATATATATATATATATATATATATGAAGTGACATCGATGTACACACACACATATATATAATAATTTTATATTGAACCCCGAAACCCCTAAATACGCCCACGTGTGTGTGTTTGTGTGTGTGTGTGTAATTGTATGTATTTTCTGCTTTCATGTGTTGCCAGTCCAAAGACTATATAAAGGAGGAGGGCGACGTTATCATAAACTTCGAAGACAAACTACAGAATGTCTTCTAGAATCTAGACAAATAGGGGGTCTTCAAAATTCTTTTCAAAGGTCACAGTTTCTACTGTCAACAACAGCGCCTTTATTACGGTTCTTATAGGATCAGACAAAAAAACAATAAAAATGAACACATTAGCATTTAGCACCTGTTCAGGATGACGCCTGACCGAGATATCGACCTGTAAATGCACCTGGAAAATACAAGAGAAGGGTACTGAACATCAACAGTCCTTACCTACCAGGGTTATGGTGCATACACCTTGAACTGGGGACAGCATACGGCAAATGTCTGCCCATAAACTTATTTCGACAGGGGACTACAAGGTATTCATCTCACTGATGACAACACTTGGAACTGGCTGCATATACTCAAATCCCAATATGTACAGCAGTAATATATGTTATAGTAAAACTAGAACTTCAATGAGCAAGGAAAACATGGTATTGATGCTCAATTATTGCAGTAACATTCGAATTTTAATGAGCATATTTATAGCAGCAGTAGAAGTTGGATGAGCGATGAAACCACATGGCATTGATGCTAAATTATTGCAGTAAAACTAAAAGTTGGATGAGAGATCAAAATATTTATAGCAGAAGCAGAAGTTGGATGAAGGATGGAAATATGTTATAGTAGAAGTAGAAGTTGGATGAGCAATGAAAACATGGCTTAAATATGTTTTAAATAATTTTATGATGCTGTACATTTTGGGATTTGGGTATATGCCAACTGGCTGGGCACTAACTGCATGCATTAGAAGAATGATCAGAAGAATCTGATCATTGTTTTGTAACTACTTTAGTTACAAAACGATTTATCCATCTACTGAGGTTATCAGTGGCTCTGTGTCAGAAGTCTGTCAGCTCTTTTCATCGCTTGCACAAAAACTGATCAATTCTCATTGTACACAGCAGCTCAGGCAAATCATACAAGATTCACCCAAGCGATTTTATTTAACACTTTGAATAACACAAAATGAATTTTGTACTTTCTGTACCAGATGAATAATAAAAACGTTTAATTACGCAACATAATAAAATGCTGAACTCTTCTGAACGTTCGCCGTTGACTGGAAGAGCTCTTTTTCTTAATTATCAAAAGAAACGCAATGCGTACATACACTAGTTTCATTCGCTGATTTCAATTCGTTACACAGTGGACAGGAGAAGCAGCCAGAAAGTGATTGCAGGTGATAAAGGGCAGCAGCCAGAAAAACCAAAAGGTCAACAGGTCTACATCTTAATACATTTTATTGTGAAATAAAATCGTAAAGGCAAAGCAGAATGATGAAATTTGGTAGCGGTTGAATGACGAAGTTCAATCAGAACAGTGGTTGCCATTGAACGAAGAAGTTCAATCAGAACAGTGGCTGCATTTGAACAAAAAGAAGTTCAATCAAACAGTAGTTGCGACTGAACAAAGAAGTTCAATCAGAACAGTGGTTGCGGTTGAACAAAGAAGTTCAATCAGAACAGTGGCTGCGATTGAACGAAGAAGTTCAATCAAACAGTGGTTGCAATTGAACGAAGACATTCAATCAGAACAGTGGTTGCGGTTGAACAAAGAAGTTCAATCAGAACAGTGGTTGCAATTGAACGAAGAAGTTCAATCAGAAAAGTGGTTGTGAGTGAACAAAGAAGTTCAATCAAACAGTGGTTGCATTGCGGTTGAACAAAGAAGTTCAATCAGAACAGCGGCTGCGATTGAATGAAGAAGTTCAACCAGAACAGTGGTTGTGAGTGAACAAAGCAGTTTAATCAGAACAAACCAAATACAGAACCAGGCGCTAGAAGACAAAACATAGAAGGTTGATCTCAGAATTACGACAATCCATCATCTACAGTCAACATAAACCGATTGCTCGTTAACTAAAGACTGTTCGCTGTAACCCCCATTTGGTCACATAACGTCACACGTGATGAACAACTTTGTCCGACGACAGCCCACATTAAGCAACTACTTGAGAATAGTGTTATCAAGGTCTTCATCGGGCGTTTCTGGTTGCGCCAGAATCTTCTTCAATGCCTTTGTGACGACCTCCATCAAAGATTCCTTCATTCCAGATTCAAGGACTTCAAGACATGCCTACATTCAGAAACAATTGTAAAACTGTACTGCACAGAAAAAGATTGCAAATACTAAAATCGAGACTCTTTATAATTTTATGTCTCGCAAGAATGAATAGGAAGGATTCATGACTGAAAGATAATCATACCTGAATTACAATATCCGTACTTGGCAACAACTGAGAAACACATTCAAAGATAGAAAGACACACAAAGAGAAAGAAAGACACAAACAAAGAGAGAGAGAAAGAAAGAGAGATACACATTATTACCTTAAAAAACACTAAGCATCAAACAAACAAAGAAGAGGATGGGATCCTATAAATATCAATATAAATGATCTATAATCTTCACATAACTGATCTGAAATCTTTGCATAATTATAATTGATACGAAATCTTCACAGAATTGATCTGAAATCTTTGCATAATCGATCTGAAATGTTGCATAATTGATCTGAAATCTTAGCATAATTGATCTGAAATCTTAGCATAATTGATCTGAAATCTTAGCATAATTGATCTGAAATCTTAGCATAATTGATCTGAAATCTTAGCATAATTGATCTGAAATCTTTGCATAATCGATCTGAAATGTTACATAATTGATCTGAAATCTTAGCATAATTGATCTGAAATCTTAGCATAATTGATCTGAAATCTTCACAGAATTGATCTGAAATCTTTGCATAATCGATCTGAAATCTTGCATAATTGATCTGAAATCTTTGCATAATCGATCTGAAATCTTTGCATAATTGATCTGAAATCTTTGCATAATTTATATGAAATCTTCGCAAACTTCATCTGAAATCTTCAAGCTGGCCCAATAAAAACAGATAAGACAAATAGCAAACCTCTAGAACTGTGTCATCAGTGCGTAGTTTCAGTAGCGTAATGAGCGCATGTTCGCTGTACGACTTGACGGCCGCGTTCTTCTCCTTTGTTCCCATTACGAGCATCGGAACGAGCGACTTGAGCACATCCAGATCGAGTGGCTTATCAACGGACTTTGAAACAAAGACGACAGCCTGTGCAACGAGCTGCTTCACCTCATTCGAATCGTGCTTCATCGACTTCAAATTCAAAGAACACAAACACTCAGGTGAAATATCGCCTTCTAAAAGTTGAAGTTCCAACAGTTTTTAGAAAGGCAAACTAATTGTGAATCTCTCTCTCTATGTCTGTCTGTCTGTCTGTCTCTCTTTGTCTGTCTCTGTCTCTAGTCTCCAAACTCACAATAGTTCTACAAAAGAAAGGTCTCAGTATTCACAGTATTTCCGTCAGAATGACATTACAACAGTAATCGGACGATTGAATACGAGCAGAACCCCGGTTAGAACTCTCAACATGGGGCTGACAGACTAATATATCTATACACCTACAAGGTCACACAAACTGAAAACTCACTAACTGGCTATTTAAGGACTACAACGTTGTTAATATTCTTTAAAAACAAAGGGAGAAGCTGAGTGCCGATGAAAACCTGTCTACCTTGACGAGAACAGCAATCAGGTCGCTGTCAACTGGACCACCGGAAATGACCTGGTACCTCAACCACTGACCAATTCCACGCAGGGCACTTGTGCAGACTGGGATCTAAAACAAAAGATCAACAAATTATCCTCACGAGGTTGTTAAAACTAGCCATCAGGATGTGTTGTTTTCTTCATCAGATAAATGAGCAATTTCTTTTATTATGTACACTTAGTTCGTTCGTGTACTGTTTTGTGGATTCACACTCGTCTAATGTCTGAGAACACATTTTACACATGACTTGACATATTAGTGAAGTTTGTTTAAATTCTGTGCAGTTTTCTGGCAACCATTTAAGTTGCAGACCACCAGAATATGGTAGCCAAATGACAAGAGAGCCTGTAACGCGGAGAGTACAGGTTCGAGCCTCCAGTAGTTCTAATTATGAAATTCGAACAAATGCTAATTCTAATAAATTAGTTACAAAATCTTAATTACTGATCATTGCAACGAAAGAATAAACTGGAAAAACCAGACTGGCAGTTTAACAAGACTGGCAGTTTAAACGAGACTGGCAGTTTAACGAGACTGGCAGTTTAACGAGACTGGCATTTAAACAACTAGACTGGCAATTTAACTTTGACTGGCACTTTAACTTTAACTTTAGACTGACAGTTTAACTAGATAGGCAGTTTACCCGGTCGGCAGCAGCAAACGTAACGAGCGTCTTCTTCACTTTTGCCTCTAACTCCGGTCTGAGGACTCTGTCTCTGGCGTCCTTCAGAGAAACGCTCAGCCCAATGCTACGTCCGTGGTTCAAGATCCAGTCCTGAGATCCATCCGTTTCTACAGAAGAAGGCCAGCATCATCTTTATGTATGTATGTATGTATGTATGAGCACTTGTTATAGCGCCTCTTCAAGATATCTACTCAGAGGCGCTCCCGACTACAGCGCGGACACTGAATCGGAGAAACATTCATTTGTCGCATAAGCACAATTCACTAACAGATATTTAACAGCAAACTGTAAGCATAAGTATTTGCAATCTACAGTTTGCCTGAAGTCCTAAAAACTGAAGGCTGGATTTAAGACTGGCCTGGCTGGTTGGTTACTCTGGACAGTGCGATTTGTATACTGATGGTGGTCTTAGATAGTTGAATCTCGAACCAGTATGGTCCACAAATGGGGACCTTAAATAGCGTGGCATCCTTTAAAATGGGCAGCGGTGGTGAAGGATCTCATCCAATCAATTCAATGAAAAATGAGCAGGGTCAAGGCCATATGGTCACTATACAAAAACGTGCATACATGTATTTATATTTAATTCTCTTAGCTGGAATAACCCCTAAGTGAGGCCACAGCATAAGAAGAAACTGCTGGTTAAAAACCCAAATGCAGCATCAGTGACAAGCAAATGGCGAAAATGACATCCTACTTACTTACTTACTTACTTACTTACTAATCTTTTGTCATTGTCATTCTGGCTGCCTAAAATTACCGTAAGTGCTTAGATAAACACAGAGATAGCCAGAAACATAAATAGATAAGCAAAATCTATTCAGCCACGTTCAGAGTCAAAGTAGACGTCTTACCTAGTAAGTTTGAGTTAAGAACCGATGTCAGCAGATTATCATCAAGGCATCGACAGAGAGAACCAAGGCAGGCCGCGGAAACAGTTCGCGTCGAGTCTTCAGCTGAAGTCTGGTAGCTCTCTAGCATTTGAATCAGATCCTTCTGGACCTTGTCGGTCACCTTGGCAACTGATCCGAGCAGACAGAACCGGATCGCTTGGATCATTGTATCTCTGTTAAACAGACGATTGTTAAATAGACCAGAGGTGACTTAAGCAAGAGACAATTCAACGTCAAAGTCCAACAATGGATGGAGAGGATTTTGTCAACCGGGCATTCTGGTTCCCGGTTTACAAAATTCTCTCCATTCACTGTTGAAGAAACAGTCTAAGAAGCACTTGTACCAGAATATGCCCAGTTGATACAGTTTTCTCCATTCGATGTTGAAGTAATGGTGCCAATAAGCGCTTGCATAAAAATGCTTAATTTTACAAAATGCTCTTCACCCATTGTTGCACTTTGATGTTAAATTCAGAAAGAAACTGGTTGGAGTGAATTTTGTCAAATGGGTAGTGGGTACTCTTGAGCAAGTACCTCCTAGCACAATTACTTACCATTCAATTACCAATGAACCGAACAAGTGAACCTTAAAGGTACAATCATACAGCATATTTCTGTGTCATGCTTTTGAGAGGGTCTTAACATTTTAACGAAGAGAGAGTACTAACAGTCTAACAGCGACTGGGAAACCAATGAAGCTCGTCGTTAAAAAGTTAAACTGCACTACAGCAGTTTAAACACACCACTACACACAAACAACTACATCTAATCTGTTTCCTCAACAAATCAGAAATATGTCTATTAATGATTTCTCCATTTTCCAAGACCTAGCTATTTTCAAATTCCATGACTTTCCAGGACTCCTTTTGGAAACACCTGTTTTTCCAGGTTTCCAGACCTTAAATTTTTCAAACTCTAATTCCACAACTTCTAGGTTTTCCAGGATCTGTGGCAACCCCTCCTGAAGACAGTAAAGACAGAGTTTCATCATCTCATAGCGACTCGTCACCTGATTGCGGAGTCATCGGCTGTCTTTACGTTTGCGATGAGTTCCGTGAACACTGGATCGACACGCACGTGGATTGCCGTGAGTTTACCGAGCGCGTCGGCCGACCTGAGTCGGACGGCTCGGTTGGTGTCGCTGAGCGCCTTCATGAATGTCGTCTGCATCTGAGGCAAGAATGGCTTCAACATCGCGCTGCACTGAAACACATTCACAGCGAGATGGTCAACAAATCCTTTTTCTGGAAAAACAAATGAATGACTGGAAAATTTGTACTGAGAAAAGGAATAGGAACAGTCTCCTCTCTGCGGCTTTTTCCAGTTTCATATAGGGATATGTGGGACATGGTGGCCCACTGGTTAGCGCGCTTGCCTTGTAATGCGGAGAGTACAGGATCGAGCCTCCTCTCTTGCTTGAACTGTCTGCCCAAGATGACAATTAGTGGCAATGGTTACCTTGAAGAGGAATGACAAGACGACAATTATTGGCAATGGTTACCTTGACGAGGAATGACAAGATGACAATTATTGGCAATGGTTACCTTGATGAGGAATGACAAGATGACAAATACAGGCAATGGTTACCTTGACGAGGAATGACAAGATGACAAATACAGGCAATGGTTACCTTGACGAGGAATGACAAGATGACAAATACAGGCAATGGTTACCTTGACGAGGAATGACAAGAGGACAAATACAGGCAATGGTTACCTTGACGAGGAATGACAAGATTACAAATACAGGCAATGGTTACCTTGACGAGGAATGACAAGATGACAAATACAGGCAATGGTTACCTTGACGAGGAATGACAAGATGACAAATACAGGCAATGGTTACCTTGACGAGGAATGACAAGATGACAAATACAGGCAATGGTTACCTTGACGAGGAATGACAAGACAACAATTAGTGATGACAAATTGTGGCAGTGGTTACCTTGATGAGGAGGAGACCAAGGGTGTCCAGCATTGCCACCTTGACAGTCGAACTGAATCGGTCTCCTAAGATACGAATAAGTGGACCGGTGATGTTGACAACTGAAGGTTTCAGGGCCTCTGCATCCGTCCTGCGAATCGCTTCTCCAAGACCGAGTGCAGAAGACTCTTTGACTTCAGGCGATCCGTTTAGAATTCCCTCTCGGAATATGATCAGGATCGGTGCAATACCCTACAGTCAACGACAGACAATGCTATCACAATAAAATCAAATCAATTTGTAAACTCAAGTTTTCAGTTTCACTTCAAACACTGCACTGTATGCCTTCTAAAAGATCACCAAGACACTTTTTCTGACCAGCACTTCACAAAGTTTGGCAACCAGTATAAATAACTGACAACGCAGGCATAGATCTGGCAATCTAAATAATATCTTCTCAGATGCTGAAACATGACTGATTATCCAACATACCATGTTATATCAGACCTGCTGCCAGTTTCTCTCGAGCTGTTTATACACAATCAGTCTGGATTTGTTGACCATCACGCTGTGAATGTGATTTAGTGGTTCCAGTAGAAGATTGACTGTTTTTGAACAATGGCCGAAAGTGCGCAGTTTCAACCGATTCAGTTCAATGCAAATTTCCTGGTAACCTATGCATGCACTTGTTTAGATTGGCTAGATAGCCATTCACGCAGCACTTTACAAAGGTGCTTGAAAGGTTCAATATAAATGTCTTGTTGCATTACATAACATTACATAGGAGAGTAGAGCTATCCTCAAGTCCCTGTATGAGAGTGCAGTGCTACAGGACAGAGGAGCATAGCATTCATCAGCCCAACCAATGGGTCAAAGGTCATCAATGTATTCTGAAACAGCACCATTGAATTAAAACTGAATAATCTGAGATTACACGAAGAATAACCGAGAGTAAAGAACGAGAAGGGAACCTTTTTGGGCAGACAGAAGCCAGGCAGCACGTCTCCATGTTTCAAGTCAGACACTGCAAACTTTATTGCTTTTCTGATGACGCTGATGTATTGAGTCAAGTCAGATGTGTCCAATTTCTAAACAGAAAAACCTCTGAACAGATTATTCAGCTCAATTCTCTCAATTAAGTAGAAATCTTGATAGGTAAACAGTCAAATACTCGTTGTTTAAATTCGTTAAATTAAAGAACAGTGAAGTCGCCATGTATAAAAAAATCAAGAAAATCATGAATAAATTATGAACTCGTAGATATATTATTCACTCAGATATGTAGATTCGTTTTGTGAGCAGACAAATTTTCAGATGGATCAGAGCATGAAACCGTTGATCTTCTGTATGTTGACCTGGTTATGGTTTGGTTTTGGTGCGCCATCGGCTGATGCCACGAGCATTAGAAACCAGCGTTAAAGAAGTTGATAATCAATAATAATGATAAGACAGAGATCTATACTTCATATGGACAAGGATAGAAGAGCCAATCAAGTGATGATCTAGATCCCTGAAAGGAAAAAGCGACGAGCAAGACCATTAGCCTAAGACCATTAGAGACGACTTGGGGTGCTTAGCGATGTCGTGGGACGAGGTTGGAAGACTGGCAATGGGCAGAGACGAACGGAGACGCCGCGTTGCCCGATGTTCACACCCGCACAGGCAGGACTACCCACTAACCAACTAAGAGCTATCTACCTTGATGATAGTATTAAGACATTCCCAGTTGACGCTGAGAATCTTGGGATTGTCATCGATTGTCAGATGGATGAGACTGTTGAGCAGCTGAGGAATGTGGTCCGTGTAGTCGACTCGCGTCTGGTCACAGTACGCCTGCAGAATCGTAACAGCCGCAAAACGCAGCGCTGGCTTCGGGCTGTTCATTGCGCCCAGCAGTTCGTTCAGCACAGTACGTACACCGATATCATCAACAACGGACAATACCACTGAATGACAGTACTGCAGTTCCTACGAATCCAAACACAACGCAACTGTACACAATGAAACAAACTACCAGAAAATAACCTCAGTGAAAAAGCTACTAAATCAGACTCTACTTTGAATGCAGAACGAGAGGCAAACAAGTACAACGGATGAACTTTCATAAAGTACAATCCTTATTCCACCATAAAAATCTCAGCAAAAAGAGGATGCTATGAAATCACACTCTGTTAGTAGTTATTTTGGAGAAATGCTATATACCGGTAAGCTAGGGATTCAGCCTGCACTTTCTATAAACACTTGAAAACTGGTCTTTTCCACCGTGGTTTGGCTGGGAGCGCCCCTTAACTTGTATAGACGCTATATAAATGCTTTGAATTAGTCACTGCATGAGACTTGCCTGGGCTTCTTCTGGACTGTCCATCTTCTCAGCCAGAGACGACATAAGAGCCGGAAGGATCTTTACGAGATGTTTAGTAAGGGCTTCACCCGCAACAGACGACAGAAGGGACAAGGCCCTCGTGTTAACCGGAGGTGCAGTCAACTAAACAACAAAACAGAGAAGTCAAGCAATTCTTCCAATCGATTACCTGGATCTGGTAAACCCCAAGTGAGAACCTACCTCGGAAATTGGCTTCTCTCAAACAACAGCTACTCTTTACAAATTCAGATTTGAAACATCTGTATAGAAATTTGATGAACCACTAACTGAAGCAATGTGCACTGATATTATTAATTACCAATTTCTACGATGAAGGTGTCTAATGCACGAGACATCAACTGATGATTCACCAAAACCAAGCCATTATTAGGTCAGTAGTATTGACAGTAGATGACCTACTTTAATGAATTGGAACAGACCCGGAAGTTCATCTCGTATGGTTTGAAGAACCAGATTACTAGTTTCTTTGGACAGTTGTAAAATCTTGGGTATGAAGTGTTAGCAACTTCATTTTCTTAGCCTCAGCATATGAGGGTGGGTGGCCAGTCCTCTCCCTTGCCATCTCATCTTCCCACTGACAGTGTATGGTCAGTGCACTCATTACAGCTTTGTAGGCTATAGGGGGTGCAAGTGGAGCAAAAATCTTGAAAAAAATTTCTGTCCTGGTGGGGAAGTGAATCCCTGACCTCTCGATTGACAGTCCAACATGTTCACCACTACACTATCAAGCAAACCCAATTATCACTTAAGGAGACATCGAATGACCTGAGGAACAAGGTACGGCAGAATGACTCGACTTTTGACGGCCATCACTTGCTTCAGTCCGTCCAGCACAAACTCTGACACGGCCGGATCTTCCTAGAAAAAACAAAACAAGCTGCATTCACATGCTGATGCTTTTTGTTATGCAACCCAATTACAGACAATGAAATATGTCTACTGATTAGAATTCCAGTCCTAGATGTGGCAGCCACTGAAATAATTCAACAATTGTCTTGTTGTCTCTGCTCCATCATACTTCCTCGGTCCCATGTCGTGGCACCCGTCGGTTGGCTGTCCATGGACTCCTGACTGTCCAGTTGTCCCTTGTATGCACACTGCTACACCTCAGTCCCAAAGATTTGGGCCCACCAGCTGGAATCATCTTTCTTGAGAGCCGCAGCTCCATCTCCTCAGTTTCTCCCTTCCAGTTTCACAAGTGCTTGAAGTCTGTATTATTCGACATGATTTCACTTGTTTGATTTGAGAGCACCACTGATGAGTTTTTTCATCAAGTGGCGCTCTATAAATGTCAGATTACATTACAATAAAACCACTTTCACTACCAACAACTACTGGAATCCACAAACACATCTTTCACATCCACGTTCCTTCCACAAAAGCTCACTGTTGAAGATAATAAATTTCTCAGCAGCAGCTGTTTCATTCCAAACTGAAAATCATCAGAGACCAAATCAGACATCATATGCACTGCATCCCTGAAATCAGGGAATCCAAGAATGATGATTTTAAAAGTATTATTCTTACCAGTTTTTTCAGCAGAGGAGGAATGATGTCCTCCAGCGCCCTCTGCCCAATGTTCATATGAAGATTATCAAACGTCTTGGCTGCAGCCAGACGGACTTCAGCCAGCGGATCACAAAGCGCCCGACGCACCGTTGGCACCAGACTATCCGCATAAACGAGAATCTTAAAAACAACATCAGAAGACTTAAAAACAAGAAAATCAGTCTTTCAAACAACTGCCAGCCAAATACACTACCAACAAAGCGTGAATGTTGGAAAAAATCCAAACTGGATGATTGTGATACTGAACTGGATTCAGACGAAACTCGTTTTATACTCATTTGCATCTCTCACAATTTAACATCTCCGACATAGTGAGGCTTTCCCAGGCACAGTCACAAACAACCACCCGGGTCAACCTCAAAAAGGGCTAATCGCACCAAGCCCACATGTATAATTATTATTATTATTATATTCGTTTTATTGGTAACAAAACTGATAGACACACCGCTATCAGGTACATTGCAATTTAACAAAAGTTACGAATGAATGCTAAGCAAGATTGTATCATATAACGAGTAGCCAATGTTAGAGCGACAATAAGGCAACAAATTGTTATGAACTATTGCCTGATGAATTGTTAAGTTAATTGAGAGAGTAATGTGGGATGAGATTTATGAGCAATAGTGGTCAGAGGATGGCTTTTTAAACAGGACTCGTGAGATAAAAAGTTTATCATCTTTAGTGGGTAGTACAAAGTTGTGAGGGCGTGGTCTCATTTTGTAATGACGATCAATAATCGGAGGAAAGAGCGGCCGAAGAACATGGAAGTCGTTTCTGGAAACAGCGGCCAGAAGGCGATCATCAGCCTGGTCCGCCATTTCAGCAGCAGTTGGCGAGTCTTCACTCAGGTACCCTGATCGGCGGCACCTTGCCAAAAGACGCTCGATCCTGACCCGATCCATGAAGGTTGTAAAGCCCCACCAGGCAGGGGCAGCGTACATCATCCTGGAGACTGTTGTAGCTCTGGTCACTTCATGTAGGGCCTCAGATGGTAATCCATGTGCCCTTAACGTTCTTAAGGCATGAAGAGACCCGGCACAGGAGGAAAGTGTGGCGTCTACATGAGTAGTGACTCGAAGATCAGAGTTCAGGGTAACTCCAAGTATGTTAATAGATGTTACTCTTTCCATTCCCACCAGCAACTCTGGGATTTTCACATCCCGACGACGAGATATTATCATTTCTCTTGATTTTTGTGAATTCAGTCGGAGATTGTTACGCGATGCCCAGCTCTTAACGGAGGCAAGTTCTTGACTGATCGTTTCCCGCATCGAAGAACCAATTAGTAGGTATGTGTCGTCTGCGTATTTTACCATGTGATTCTCGGGGTGAATCGGCTGAAGATCTGAAGCGTTAATGATATAAGACGATGGCCCGATCCCGGATCCCTGTACGTTGCTAGCGTTGATAGTCCGCCGCAAGGACAACACCCCCTGGAACTTAGTCACATGCCCTCTGTCCTTGAAAAAATTTAATAGCCAATTGTAGACAAAGTCTGGAATGTCAAGATCTGATAGCTTCAGGGCAAGGGTTGAGTGTCGTACCATGTCGAAAGCATAAACTCGCTTGTACATATAGAGCTGTTTACAATTATTTTTATGGGTACTCAATGAAAAGAGATTACAATGGATAGCATAATTGATTTGGAAAACATCTGTCTGTTTGGAGAAACATGGACATACGTGTTCTTTACTGGTTGAAGCCATGATCTCGCTGAGTCCAATGCAGACTCCCTGTCGCTGGTCACTCTCTTCTGACTCCAATCCTTTCTCTAGGATCGGGATAATCTCTGGAAGAACCTTCTCTCCAAGTTTCCTCACTACATCACCGAGCGTACGAGCAGCGACCTGGCCACAAAGACAGAACACAACACGTCAATTTCACAACATCAAACAGAAAAAAATAGTATGCGCTACCAGAATGGTTAAAGTGGTTTGGTAAATATGGAACCACAATGAACATCATCAAAGGAATATTAGCAGTCAGAAGTCAGAGCACTACCAGATACTAGCAGTCAGAAGTCTCTACCAGGTATTAACAGTAAACAATTGGAATACTACCAGATACAATCAGTCAAAATATAACTTCGATTAATCGATTAAATTCAATTAATTTGGAATCTGTTATTTTTATGGTTTTTATGGGTATACGATGAAAAGATAACATATATTAACAGTAAACAATAGGAATACTACCAGCTACTAACAGACAGAAGTGTCTACCAGATACGAACAGCAAAAAAATTGGAATAGTACCACATACTAGCAGTCAGAAGTCGCTATCATATACCAACAGTAAAAAATCAGAACACCAAAAGAAACTAGCAGTCAGAAATCCACAAAGACAGAACACAACACGTCAATTTCACAACATCAAACAGAAAAAAATAGTATGCGCTACCAGAATGGTTAAAGTGGTTTGGTAAATATGGAACCACAATGAACATCATCAAAGGAATATTAGCAGTCAGAAGTCAGAGCACTACCAGATACTAGCAGTCAGAAGTCTCTACCAGGTATTAACAGTAAACAATTGGAATACTACCAGATACTATCAGTCAAAATATAACTTCGATTAATCGATTAAATTCAATTAATTTGGAATCTGTTATTTTTATGGTTTTTATGGGTATACGATGAAAAGGAGACTACAATAGATAACATATATTAACAGTAAACAATAGGAATACTACCAGCTACTAACAGACAGAAGTGTCTACCAGATACGAACAGCAAAAAAATTGGAATAGTACCACATACTAGCAGTCAGAAGTCGCTATCATATACCAACAGTAAAAAATCAGAACACCAAAAGAAACTAGCAGTCAGAAATCAGAAAACTACCATCACAGCAACCAGAAACCAGTAGAAACTTGAAAACTAGTCTCAAAATTCTTTTGACTGCTTGGTACTCAAACTCCTTTCATATGAACACCATCCAATCTCACCTGTCTTTTGTCAGAGCTCTGGTTGGCAAGGCAACCCAGAAGCAACCCAAAGAGCGTAGGCAGGATCTCTCGTAGCATCCTCGGCGTGTGTGTTACGATCACTTTCCAGACGTGGAGCGATGCCTGGCGAACCAAGAGGGCCGTGTCCGACCGACCCATGTAGAGCCCAGCAAGGACGCGGTTTCTCCGCTCCAGGCCAAGCGTTGCCAAGATGGCCTGCTGAGAGGACTCTGTTCCAAAGTTGTCATCTTCATCCGCTCCCTCTGTTGTCATCTTTCCACTGACACCTGTTCAGTTAGCCAAGGATGAAACATTTCAAATGCAAATTCACTAAAGGAAACTATTGACTCAATTAATCATATCAACTGTACTGACTGAACTTTTCAGGGGAATAATTGAACTTAAAAAGAATGCAAAAAGGAACAATAGCTACACAATAGACTTGATTTCAAATACTCAAGAAACAATAAATGAAAAAAAGAACAATAGCTAAAGAATAGACTTGATTTCAAGAAACAATGGCTTCATTACAAGCCTAAGATATATATATTTATTTAATTGTTCGGAATGACAAACCGCAATCAGTAACAAACAGTTTCAATAAGGATTAAAGATGATGATGAATTAGAAATAAGATTATCGTCTGCAGAGATAAGCCATGACAAAACAGCTACAACAAGAACAACAACAGCAAATACCACTAAAACAACAAATAAAACTAGAACAATTATAACAACAAATACAAATATATTTATAGAACAACGTATACAACTAGAACAACTTTCAACAAAGAAATCAGGATCATTGAACAAGCCTGAAATGCGGAAGAGCAGATCTCCGAGCAGTTGGACGGAACTTTGACGAATTCGCCAGTTTTCATGGAAAAGTCCATTTTCCACTTCAGGAAGGAGGAGCTCAATGGCTGTTTCTGCATACAGGTTGATGATGCGCTGTCCGGCCCGGAGTGCTGTATCCCTCACATATTCCGTCTCATCTGCCAGTGCCTTTAATAGAAAACCAACAAACATTTCATACAGCTAGTCTTCACTTTCCACTGAAAATGCCTCTTGCAATGACCTGCTCAGAGTTACTCAATCCAGTGAGACTCTGAAATGCCATTCAGTGAGGACTTGTACAACACCTAAGGGGTCATCCATTAATTATGTCAACAAATAGGGGAGGGGTTTGGAAAAGTTTGACAGTTGTTGACAGGGGGGAGGGGGGGGTTTGGTCCAAGTTGACGTCAACAAATTTTTCTTTATATAAATGAACAAAATATGGTAAATGACTAAAAAAAAAAAAAAAAAGGTCATCAGGGAAAAAATGTTGCCGGTAGGGGGGGGGTTCTGGGATTCTTGACATAATTTTTTTGGGGGGTCCGTCAATGTTTGACAGTTGTTGACAAGGGGGAGGGGGTCAAAAAAGGCCTAAAATTTGTTGACATAATTAATGGATGACCCCTAATGTTAAATAAGGGTTGAATCAATCTCACAGTTCACATGCTCGTTTACAAGTCATCTTCATGTATAAGTCAACCCTTCAACATTTCACTGTGTAGAGAGGAATTGAGAGTCACCATCCGATGCAGGAATTTACAGATATACCTGTGCATTAATTTAGCACAGTTCAAGTACTCCAATGCAGTAAGTTAGGTTCAAACAGAAAAATAAGTACTCTGTTTGACGTAGAGCAAATGTCCTAGTCAAAGACAACGACACCAAAAGCTGAAAGCACCAAAAAAGAACAGCAACACTGTGCCAGCCATTGTCCAAACATTAGGCCAGCCATTGTCCCCACTAATGTTTTTTGACAATGGCTGCTGGCACAATGTGGTACAATCTGCTGACTATTCTGTCAATCATTTATTAACTAAAAAATCAAGATAACATAAAGATAGAGATAAAAAATAAAGACAAGGGTCAAGTCTTAAACATGTTTCAAACAATTTGACTTGACATTAAAATCTATCAGGAACAATTTAACCCTTTACAGGCAATGAGGCATAAAATCTACTGCGAAAACAACACTTCTCGTCATTAAAGGGATACGGCAGCTAGGAGAGGTGTTGGCGATTTGCGTACCTTAAGTATGGAAGGAATAATCTGGCCAACGTAAGGGATGAAGTCGTCGCCAAAGACTCCTGGGAGGTAGATGTACATCATGATGTATCCATCTCGTACGTTTGGTGTGATGTCTGCCCTCCCCGCTGTCTGAATTATGTCTGGCATCAAACTGTGCAACTTGGATGTTCCAAGTCCTCCAACAACTTCACTCAGCCCTGGCAATGACAAACACACCCACATCAACTATAAGCCCAATAAAAGAAACTATAAGCCCAATAAACACCTAAGAGCCCAATGAACAAATATAAGCCTTAAAAACACCCTCCCAAAAGGATTAATCATTGTTGCTATCCACTAGGAAAAGACAGAGCTGGTTGGCTCTGCAGAAAATGTCAATCAATGAATGATTGAGTGGTAGTCAGTGAATGGTATGAATTATACTATAAAACCTTAATTGTAAACTCATCTTCATATGCATTACTGTGTAATTGATCTACTGCGGTGAACAACTGAACAATAACGTTGAGTTGATTGGCTGATTGATTGATTAATAAACTATAACTCTTTGCATAACTTTGATGCCCTAAAAACCCAAAAGCTCTAAAGTCATAATCCATATCTTAGAAATATTTTTGACTGGATTTAAAACTACTTATCCAACTTTCTGAGAAGCTAATCACTCTCCAATTGTGAACACAGAAATAATGATTCTGTACGTTAAGAAAAAAATCAGAAAGCTTTTGAACCATCATCTGTGGACCATTTAGTCTCCTTTTTCATTCAAGCCAGTGAAATTAAAGCAGAGGATCAGATAGGCAAACACAAGATGACAAGATCAGGCTTCGCTCTGTTCCATGCTTAGAAAGACTAACGAATTCCTATAAGCAATGACTTCCACTGAACAGCAGGAACCTCAGCCCGTTGGCTTGTAAAACCCATGGCCACTTTAATGCAATACACATATTCAGTTTAGAATTTAACTACTCAAAACATCTAACATTTCCACTTAGATGACGGACTAACTCACCCTGAGCTGCTCCCGACCTGTCGACCGTGCTCGCCTCTGACGTGAGCGTCTGCATGAGCCAGGGTATGAGCTCTTCGACGCCTCTCTCGCCAATGCCCCGCACCATTGTGCCAAGCGCCCTCGCAGACACGGATCTCACCTCAGGCACCGGGTCCAGAAGCGACTGCTTCAGACCGGGAATCATCGTAGGCAAATACGGCGCCAAGTCCTGAAAGCAACAACAATTACTCCAATGAGAGAAGTCAAAGCTGTGACCAACAAATTCAATTTCAATATTCGTTTATTCATTATTCCATAAAGGCATAGATGCAACTAGTTACATGCAGTGTCCTTGTAGCTGTATGGCTGTTACTGTGCCATATAAATTGTTGTCATTATTATTATTATATGGCATTTCTAAAGTCACTATGAGTCTGCCTGCCCTGCCCTGCATCATCTAGAAAGGGGGAATAGAGTCAATAAACGTTCTTATACTGGACTCATGAGCTGAAATTACAGTCGTTTTTGGTAGGGAGTTATGTGTCCTGAATGAAGGTGGTTGCAAATGGAGGAAACAAGCCTTGAAGTACAAGATTTGTATCGGACGAGCAAATTACTGCAAACAGATGGTCATCTACCAATTGGCTGGCGCTATGGGCAGAGGGGGAAGGAATCCCCGTTGCTTCATTAGGCACAACATGCCCTCAATCTTATCCATTACTACACTTGGTCAACCTGTAGGATCAGAATGTACAAGTCCAAAGGATCAGTAATTAGGTCACAGTTTTCAACACAGAGGAGTGTGCGACAGTCTGGTGGTTAGCACACTGGACTGCCAACCGAAAAGTAGTGGGTTCAAATCCCCACCAGGGAAGAACTGTGTGTCAAGATTTCTACTCCACCTGCGCCCCGAGCCAACTCAGCAGAACAATTACATCACCTTCTGATCTGTAAGTGAATACATGTTTCCGACAATCTGCGCTGCCATTTTTCTCGTATCAGTCGACCGGTCGATCAGCGCCCTCTGGACGACTGGCATGATGAGCGCAAGTGACGGAGCATCGATGAAGTGAATGAATTTCGTCTCAAGGAGTTTCTGCAGAGCAACCGTCGACTTCCTCGACGGATCTTGCAGAGCCTCGAGCAGAACAGGAACCATGGCTACAATAACAACCAACACAAACAGCCCATTAAGTCAATTTCTCCAACATCGCTTAGTCTAGTGGTCGGTGCGCCGGACTGTCAACCGAGAGGTGAGGGGTTCAAATTCAAAATTTGTTCACAGATCTTTACCTGCATCCCCTGGTCAACTCAGCCATGAGTACGCTGAAGTAAACTGTCGGTGGGAAGATCAGACGGCGAGGGAAAGGACTGGCCAACCGCCCATGTATGCAGAAGCTAAGAAAATGAAGTCGCTAATACCTCACACCCATGGCTGCCTCTTAGGCTAGTTTAAGGAACTGCTCTTCTTCTCTACTTACAATCAAATTAACTTTAATTTAATTTATGCATATAATTTCTTACATTTAAATGATAAGACTTCAGGCGATGATGAAATTAAGTATAATTGTTCGGTAAGCCTTACGTTTATCCCACTGCATATATATATACACCTTCACTGGTTCGGGTTGTGAGCACCACTGATAAGTTTTCTTGAAGTGGTGCTTTATAAATGTCAGATCACAATAACAGTTACACGACGCTATACACGTACCCTGAATTTCTGGATTCTTGATGACAGATCCAATCTGAAACAATGCCTGTGCTCCAGCCTTCTGCACCTTAGCATGCGAGTCGGTCAGCACCTCCGTCAGTTTTGGCACAATGCTCGGCAGACAGGCAGACAGTTGCTTAGGAGCACAGAAAGCCATTGCGCCCAACAACTCGACAGAACCTGCGAGCAAAATATGCAACCAATTACTGCACAGTTTGCATGAAAACTATTTGCTTGCTAGCAAACTACTATTTGAAATCAAGACTAAAAACAAATGTGAAGAGAACCATGACAGTTAAAACCAGTGGCCTCCACCAATGGGGTGTAAAGTGCAGATAATGCTGTTACAATACAATAATTCCTTGGTGGAAGTGTGATAGGGCAATCGCAATGGTGCAGCTTATACCTGGACATTTATTAAGTACAGTTTAGGAACTTGTCAAAAACAACTACCGGTAATTGAATAGCTGATCATTATCGATTCAGTCAATTAGGAATTTTTCATGCTTGAGTTGCAAAAACAGACATTTCTAGCTCAGTGAGCAAATGGTTTATAAGGATTGTAAAGACAGAGTGAGAAAAAAGAAACCTACCACACTTGGTCCTCCACGAATCCTGCTCAAGCGCCGTCAGCAGTGAAGGCAGCACGAGCTTCACACCGTGAGCACTGAGTTTGCTCATTACGGCCTTCGCTGTGTCATCGGCTGCCTGTCAAAAGAGAACAGTACTATTCAACTCATATAAAATGAGATCACCTTCCATCTAACAGATGACGTCTCTGAACTATATGCAGTCCAAATGGAATAAATTATTGTCATTGTGCATTTATCAAACACCATTATCTAATGACCAAGCATCAATCGATAGCACTGAGCAATTGCAAGTACAGGACTTGCTCAAGGTTCCTAGACAGTAACCATCTCAGGGGAGGCTCGAACCACTACTCTGTTGCACAAGGTGAGCACTGAGCACTCTAACCAATCGGATAGCGTGTCGCACTTCAGAGGAAGATCTTTGTCTCAACTTCTATCACACACATAACTAAAGAATAAGCATCTCACACCGGTAAATCCAACAATAGTTACAGAGCGGATCAATTTTCAGACGCACCTCAACTGAAAACAGCAGTAGCATAGTCAGGAAACAATTTCAGGGGTTTCCATTCGACATGGTGGCAAAAGTTAAGTTCTTTGTATTTCGCATATAAAAGCCTAAAAAATTTTTGGCAATTTATTTTGGGGTTTGAACCCTTAAACCCACCCCCTCTAAATAAGCCCACAGCAAACAATTACGAAGAACATACCTGTCGAATGTACTGACTGTTATCCCCAAAGCAGAGCAATAGATTCGGAAGCAGGTGAACGACATACGGCTCAAAAAGTCTTCCAAGCATCAGACAAAGCATTTCAAATGCAAACAATGCTCCTGCAGAAAAGATATTAATTCACAATTAAGTAAATTAATCAAAAAAACAAAATAATGCTTATTTAAGCAAGGACAACACATATTTGGCTATCGTTGGCAAGTATTGGGTCAAAGAGTATTAATAAAATGGCATTGGGAATTCCCCATATAGGCTTCAATTACATCCGATAAAGTCATTAGAAAATAAAAAAATACAATTATTTGTTACGTTGGTTTTTCAAATCCTCGGTCAAACTACTCTGCCTTGATCATTGTTCTCACAACTGCCGTGCAGTAATAAAAAAAAACATTTGAAACAATAAGCACATAATTAAGCCACGTCAACCCAACTGATTCCAAAGATAGGATTTCAAACCGAACACATAAACTCAGCTGCAGCAAGTATATTTCATTTTCAACATTACCAAAAATTTTTCTCCGAGTTAAGAACTTTCTTACAGTACTCCAAGCCAATGCATAATGTCACCGTGAACTTCTCGGCCTCTCTCCGCCTCTTGTCCGCAAACGCTTGTAGACCATTCTGTTTGATCGCGGTTTCTTAGTGTAAGCTCGGGAGTGTCTCTGACAAGTCTCTCTTGAAGTGGTGCTATATAAATTTGCAATTACTATTACCATTACCACCAAATGGACATAAAATCTGCATTGCAAAGAGATGGCTCATAAAAACACTGTACCTATAACACAGCGCTTTAATCAGAAGCATTGCAGTGGTGAATGTTTGGCCTATGGACAATGCTGGTCTCTGTACATCTAACGAAATCAGATTCATCAGAAAACAACAACTCTGCTAAAGTTGTTGTAGACAATGAGATAATTCATAAATAGACAAGCAGCGTCTTACTAGCACAGTAACAATAGCAATACCTTCTCTATGTCTGGCATTCTTCTTGTCTTCTAACGCAGCCGTCAGCTTCTCCATTATGTCCATCTGCTTGAGGGCGAGTATTCCGAGTCCCTTCACGAGTCCGGCCAATCCATAGGCAGCACCTCTGCGCTCGCCATATACCTCGGACTCGAGCAGAAGGTGGAGCAGTTGGTTGACCAGCTCCAGAGCACCTTCCCTGATGGACGGAACGAGTGGAACGAGACAGTTAGACACCGCCTCTTGCACCTTAAAACAACAAAAGATCCAAATGGTCTAAGAAGCATTGTCTTAATGACTCATTTATTCAATCATCATAATTATGCACAACAGAAATTACAATCAATGATGGTATTTAAACCAAAGCAACTGAAACAGGACAAACTGGTAAAACCGGTAAACAGGACAAACTGGTAAAACCACCAGTTTTCGTGCATTCTGAAGTTACTGCATTGGTCAAGACTTGATCCTTTATAATATTGTATTGTATTTAAGTACTTGTAAAGCACCTCTAAAAGGCTGAACCGTTCAGAAGCGCCCTCCTTTACAATAACACAGATCTGTAACTGTTTCACTGGTGAACGAAACCTGGACCACAGGGTTTAATGGACAAGCTCTAAGCTTTGAGCAACTGACCGAATGGTATATTTCATCAGCTGAATGGTATATTTCATCAGCTGAATGGTATATTTCATCAGCTGAATGGTATATTTCATCAGCTGAATGGTACATTTCCTCAGCTGAATGGTATATTTAATCAGCTGAATGGCATATTTCATCAGCTGAATGGTATATTTCACAGCTGAATCTGGCTTCAGCTGCAAGTCTAGCAATAAATAGCTTGTATCACCAACCAAGTGACTGTTTTTAACTACAATCAAGTGATCGTGATTAACTAAATCTAGCAACAATCAACTAATCCAGCAACCATGGAATCATCATCATGATCAGCCCGGCCAACTGAATGAGCCGTAACAAGAACTCTAACAAGTAGAAAATTACTTGCTAAACAAGTAACATGCAGCATGTCACCTCTTGCGATGGAGTTGAAAGCGCATTGACAAGCCTAGCAACGATCGGCTTGATCTTTGGACTGTCACCCTCCAGATGCTTTGCAAGCGTTCCCATGAGGATGATGACACTCTGTCGAACGGCGTCGTAGACGGCAGTCGATGGCGCATTCGCAAGGAAGTCTTCGAACAACGGAAGCAATTTGGAAACGTTGGCCTAAAAGGTCATGCATAATGTTACAGATGATCATCTGTTTGAGGAAACTTGTTTTAAAACAGTTGTCGCTCCAAACTCACGACAATATGTTAGAAGAATGCTTGTTTCTTAGTTGCCAGCACCAGATCATCATTCTCTCAGCAGAGTGCTAACATTTCTCATTAATGAAATTCAGTTAACATTTCATGTTAATGAAATTCGATTAAAATTTATTTTGCATTAATGAAATTCAGTCAACATTTGGCATTAATGAAATTCAGTTAACATTTGGCATTAATGAAATTCAGAGAAATTATATCTCATACTGTGAAACCAACCACACATCAGTTTCTGTTATTACTAATAATTCTGGCCTTAAATGGTGGAAAAAATTCTCGTAATAATGAACAATGTGTAATAATTTTAAAACTTTAATAACTAATGACTAGTCAAAAATTTGCTGCAATTCGAGTATTTTGATTTTTCCAAAGACGTACCTTTCCATGTTGATTGACAGCTTCAACGGCTGCTTTCAACATCTCTGCTCTCACTTCGGCCTTTCGATCGCCCAATCCAGTGTTAACAAAGAACATAAAGAGGAGTTCCACCTGTTCTGGGTCTAACAGGTGAGCAATGTGGCCAATAGCCATGGCAATTCCACATCTGGCTGGATAGAGATCAGGTGCCGCCTCGGAGATCACACGACCAAACTGATCCAAAACAGTCGGCGGCATCTAAAGAATGGAAATATTATCAGACACAGACCGTTAGAAAAGCCACAGAAGTTACAGTATGTTAAGACGAAGAAGAGCAGTCCCTTAATCTGGCCCTGAGGCAGCCATGGGTATGAAGCATTAGCGACTTCATTTTCTTAGTCTCGGCATATGAGCGTGGGTGGTCAGTCTCATCTTCCCACCAGCAGTGTGTGGTCAGCGTACTCATTATAGCCGAGTTGGCTGGGGTGCAGGTGGAGCAGAAATCTCTAACCCAATTTCTGCCCTGGCAGGGATTTGAACCGCTGATCTCTCATTTGACAACCCAGGATGCTAACCACTATGCTATCGAGCACTCCCAGTATATTAAACAAAAGGTAAAACAAGCAAAAAATTTTTTGCTCTGAAAAATCACGATTTTCAGTCAGAAATCATGAGTGCATTGCATTGCGTTGAAATAGCAGATACATGCCAACCTGATTTTCCATGCAAGAGATACAAACACTGAATTGAAGAGAGTTGACTGTATGTATTCATTAATTCATTGCAGATATTTATATACTGATCCTTCAAGGTAATTACTCAGAAGCGCTCCGGACCCAACCCCGGCTAAAAAGAAGTCTCGAGATTACAATAAAACTTATCAGAAAACCCTACGCAGCAAACACAAAGCCAGTGGGAGTCCATCCAGACTGTGGGGCCAACAACAATGTGTGTGTGTGTGTGAGTGTGCGTGCGCGTCTGTGTGAGACTATTAGCAGTAAGAATTTGCTGAGTGGGTCATTAATAATTGACGTGTCAAAGAAGATAGAGCATGATCAGACTACTCACCTCTAGTTTTACTTCGTACATTTGCAAAAGACTCTGTAGAATATTCTGCACGTGGCTAGGATATTTCCCGAGCGCCACGGACAGGGCTTCGGCTGCTGCCTGGCGGATGGCACCTTCGTTGTGTACTACATCGGTCAGCAACATTGAGAAGACTTCCTCACAGTCTGGTAATTCACGGTCACCCCAAAGACTGTGAACAGATTACACGAAATGCATTCATCGGACACATGACATTAACAGTGATTCTGTTAAATGCATTAAAAGTGAACACAAACCAACTGGCACAATACACAGAAATACATCCATTGGTCACTTGTCCAGTGGTGGCACCATTATAAGTGTGGTCAGATGTGCTGACCATTGTGTTATATGGACACCCTTGCCAGCCATAAAGGCTTCACTTCATAGACAAGTGTGCAGTGATAACGACACGTGTCACTTTTACTTGTGCCTGCAAAAGCAGAGATACATACATACATACATGCACAAACAATCAAACATACATACACAAACATAATTACATACATACATACACAGACAATGTCAGACATACATACAAACATACATAAAGACACATACATACACAAACATAATTACATACATGCATACACAAACATACATACACAACATACATACACAAAACGTACATACACAAACATGCATACACAAACATACATACCGACAAGCAAAGACAATTCTCCTGTCATCATCTGAGTCAAGTAGCAGATATACGATTGATTCTGAACTGACCTTTTAGCCAACAGCTTGTTTCCTTCGTCGACATCATACAATGCAATCCATAATCTGAGGTCAACCCGGAGACTGTTCTCTCGGTCGACCTTCCTCCGAGGCAACGTCTTTCGTAGGATGGTCAGACCCTGGATTCAGAAACCCAAACCAATCAGAAACCAAATGATGACACTTCACACAACACAGTCTCCAACAAAACATATTGTGATCATAATTTGAACCTTTTCGAAAGCAGCTAAAAATTAACTAAATAACTAAAACCAAGCCACAGTTAAGTAACAAGGCCATTTCATTCGTTACAATAAATCACAATCAAAACTCATAATCTGTTGGAAAAGATAGGTACAAAGTAAGTAAGTATATTCTTTATTAACGAATTGCATATTACAGTTTGGTGTACAGTCATCTAATAAACATGGTTAAATAATATACAACACCCTAACAATGCACATCAAGCAGTTGGCTGGGGGGATTACACGGTCACTGGACAGAGGGAGTAGTAAGTGGGTTTGATTGGGATACTATTTGGTGCATGATGCCAGGTTGTCAGGACAAAGCGGCAAGTGTTGGCGTTATTGCAGAGTTGCTCAAACACAGATGAATCTTCGGGAAGGTAATAATAATAATAATAATAATATCTTTTCTTTAATTAAGCGCCTGACAAACACACTGCGCTGTACATTTACATGTTATGCAATTGAAACAATCTAACTACTAACAAAACAGACAGCCTGCAATACACGGCGCTAATAGCAGCCTACAAAGCATATCCGCCCTACGGGACTCGAACTCAGTACCCCTCTCTCTCTACGCCAGTGTGTTATCCAATGCGCTAATTAATTAATTAATAATTAATTAATAATTAATTAATTAAGCAGTTAATAAAGGAGTACAATAGAGTAGACACAGACCTGAATGGCTGCTTCCCTGACCGACACGGCTGGTGACTGAAGGGCCTCCAGAAGAATGTCGATCTCTCCCTGCTGAGCACAGCATGTTCCTGGTTCCGTTTTCGATGCACAGGTGGCTGTGTCAGCCAGTGCAAACGTAGCCATCTGCTGAAGTCGGCCTTTTGTCTGACCAATGACCCGAACACAGAGACGCATCATCTGTTGACGAGGAAGGAGGTCGGGATTTCTCTCCTGAAAAACACGACGAGAAAACTTAGTCTCCTATACAAGACGGGAAAACGTAGTCTCCTATATAATAATAATACTAATATCTTTTCTTTAATTAAGCGCCTGACAAACGCACTGCGCTGTACATTTACATGTTATGACAATTAAACAATTCACAAGAACACAATTAAATGACAGAAGACATAAATCTTAACTACTAACAGAACAGACAGCCTGCAATACACGGCGCTAATAGCAGCCTACAAAGCATGTCCGCCCTACGCGGCTCGAACTCGGTAACTCTCGCTCTCTATGCCAGTATGCTATATGATTACTCGTTTTCTATTTAACTATCACAAAACCCTTTGCAAATAAGAGGAATTCTCTTCACTAAAACAACCACTTCCTTATCATCTGTACCTGTCACTGACTTTCCCACAGTGGCAAAACACAAATATAAATATTATCTGAACAAAATCAAGGTGTGAATGTAACCAAGTGAGAATGTAAACAAGTCTGATTGCAAACAAGTCGAAATATAAACAAGTCTGAATATAAACAAATCTGAATGAAAGCAAGTCTGAACGTAACCAAGTCTGAATGAAAGCAAGTCTGAATGTAACCAAGACTGAATGTAACCAAGTCTGAATGTAACCAAGTCTGAATGTAACCAAGTCTGAATATAAATAAGTCAGAATGTAAACAATTCTTACGTCGCTCTTTGCATCCTTTTCCCTCGCTCGTAGACTAGCATGAGAAGAAATAAGAGCCAGACAATTCAGTTTTGTCGTTTCTTCGAATCCCCCATCGGGAAACTTTCTTCCGCTCAGAACAGATTGCAGCATATAGAACATGTAGGCAAAAGTCGGAGCAGGGAACGGATCATAAGTCGTCTTTTCCCCGGATCCCGGAAGTTTGTACGAGACTGTTCGGCCGTAGATCTCGTCGATGGCTCGAGTCGCTTGCCTGGTCAATGGCTCCTCAGACCAGTTCTTGGGTAACTTGCATTGTGGCTCCAACAATCGCAATGTGGAATTTGCAACAAGAGCTCCTGAACAAAATAGAATTCATTCATTCATTCATTCATAAATTTATATAGCGCCCTTCCAGAGGTCCACTCAGAGGCGCTCCCGACTCCAGCACGGCCAAAAAGTACAGTTTTGAGCTTAGTAAAAAAAGCTTCAGTAAAAGTCCCAGGGAGCAGGCGTATCTCCTGGGGGAGCCCGTTCCAGACCACACTGGGCCCACCACGGAAAAGGCTCGATTCTGCATAGTTGCAGTTCGTGCAAATGGGACTAAGAGCACCCCCTTCTCTGCAGAGCGGAAGGGGCGGCGACCTTGAATACCCGAGGGGCAGCAAAGCTCCCGCAGGTAGACTGGTGCTAGACCCAGCTGACATCGTCGTACCAAGGCAGCAATCCTGTACTGCTGTGTTGCATCACAGAATAACAAAGTCACATTCACTTTCCTTTAATCACTCAACTACTTGACTTAGCTGGGATAAGTAACTGCATATAGTTTGGCACTCACTAAATATCAATTCATTAGATGCCTAGCAGCCAAGATAGCTAAAGTTTATGAAGTTATCACATCAGTTTATCATGAGATGAATTTGATGATGCTAACTTGATCACAAATCACATGAACCATCAACATACATTGGTCTAACCACTAACATGCAATCAATCAATCAATCAATCAATCAATCAATCAATCAATCAATCAATCAACCAACCAACCAACCAATCAATCAATCAATCAATCATTCAATCAATCAATCAATCAAAAGAAACTTGATATAGCGCCTCTTCAAGATATCTACTCAGAGGTGCTCCTGACGCAACCACGGCTGAAAATAACAGCTTTCAGAGAGGTTCATGTCAGGAAAGTGTCAAGGCCCAGACTTACAAAGTGACACATGGCATCTGCGACTAGGACTCTTACAAACCACCGACAGGTTTTACAACAACTCAACAAACCTTAACATATCAGACCACTGCACCTCAGGTTAGAGTCTTGGTACAATGAACAGGCAATATCAACACACAGTAAGAAGTCATTTTCCAGACCATACTTGAAGATACAAAAAATAATTACATTCTTTCTTCCTTACCCAAATCTTTCAAATCGTTGTCAAAAACAGCCTCTCGAAGACTGACGAACAGAGCTGTGATGCGTGGAGCAGTCAGGGCAGAACGAAGCAGTTGCATCAGCGAATCAACGATCGCTGGAAAATACAGGCTCGTCGACTGGCAATTGCCTTGCAGGCAGGCCATCAACATCAGACATATGTTCTCCACTTCACGATCCAACTTGGAACAAAACACCAAACATCAATGACATTGAGGGGCGCAGTGAATGATTGGTAAGAGCGCTTGGCATGTAACGCGAAGAGTATGGGTTCGAGCCGCCATTCAGGCGGTGAATTACTGTGTAGGGACCTTGAGCAAGTTCTTCACTCACATTACTGCTTTGTGCCACCAATGTTCAAAACTTGGGTCATGTGGAAATATAAAGAAACTGCAAAAATTTGGGCAATGTTGAAATATTAAAAACCGATTTGCCAGACACTCTGGGACAGAAGTTTGATCTGACTAGAAATGAGAATGCATTACCTCGACTATTGGGCACATACAAGACAATGAAGGGATCTAAATTTTTTAAACTGCCAACATGGCAGTTAAGAAACACCATGTGAAAAACCCAAAAGAAGATCTCCATCAAACATAATCTGGCTGACAGAGAAAGGATTCTGTACCTGTTTCAGCCTTGCTCTTGTAGCCGTCTCCTTCTGCAGTTGAGCCTGCATCAGTTCCTGCTGCTTTTTGGACAACTTTGGTTCATCCTTAACACCTGCAGCCTTCTTCTTCATTTCCAACTCCTACAACCAAACACAGATAATACACAACACTCACCAAAAGTACCAGTATTAGTAATACAAGCAAAGATCATAACTAGTGCATGATCGCCCACGTACCAGAATCTTTAAACTTTCATTCAAAATCAGTAGTAGCATTTTGCTATGCAAAATCCATAGAGGTGGCTAGCAGTTCAACCTTTAACCTAAGTAGGCTGGTTGCATCAGCACCTATATCTCACAAAAATACCCTAAGATTACGTTTAAAGCCAAATACGAAACCCAACTGATAAAATCTACCAATCTCAAATGACAAATCAGAATAATTTCAATAAACAGCTTAAAGATGGACAAGTAGAAAGGAGCTTCTCAAATCAAAAGACCTTCAGCATTTCATATTTTGAAAGAAACTTCAACAGCATATCTCAAAATCATCTCCAATTTCTTCCTACCTTTCGCAGTTCCAGTTCATCCATCAACTCCTTGTAGGAATACGCTTTTTCACGGCGAACATTGCTGACCTTGTCGTCGGTCTTTGGTCCACTGGCAAAAACAAACAGCTAGATCAGCTAAAACTGGAAAGGCAAAACATAGGTCGCCATTCTATCAAGCCAACCATGCAATGCATTTACGACTAATCGCTTCCAACTCAAGACACATGAAAATGCATTATTAACTGGTCTTTACAATTGAAATAAAACAATGTTTTCAATGCTCTTAAAAAGTTAACTGAATGCAGCTACATATCCAGTACATTACAGAGGCCTTCATCGCTTGAAAAGCAAATAAAAAGGCAATCCAGCTTTCGCAAGACATCAAATTAGTTTACAAAGCAGGAGCATAGTAGCTTATGCACTTAAATTACCGTATGCTATTTCTATCAACACTTGAAAACTGTTCTTTTTTGCCAGGTTAGGGCTGGAAACACCACCGAGTAGTTATCCATGAGGGGTGCTATATAATTTCAGAATGAATGAATGAATGAATGAATGAGACCCCTTTAGCTTTTACGTATCAGACTTTGAACCACTTCGATTCGATGCGTATCTCAGAGCACCCTTAGATTTCAAGATAAACTTGAGTAAAAAGGGATCAAAACCCCCTCACCTCTCAACAACCGATTTGTCATACAATTCACCCTCTGGCCACGACAGAAGGGCAAACTCATCCCTCGAGATGTTCAGAAGAGCAGAATTATCGAAAGTACTCTTCACGTGTGCTACGATCTTTGGCATGAAAGCATCGGCAGCGACTCGTACAACAGTGCCCACCATATTCCTGTGCATCTGCAACACATGACAAAATTGAGTAGAAAACAAGCTCTAGCTCAAGGGCTGTCAAACCATTTTTAATGGTTGGGCCAGTGGAAATTTTTCCAGCACGTGGTGGGCCAGGGTACCGAAGGCGCCTGCCTGAACAACATGGGAGGACGCTCGGTGAGCCCGTCGCCAGAAAACTTGCAAAACTAAATCTTAAATGGTGCATTTTTTAGCATGTAAACAGTCAAAATAGGCTTTAAAAATCTTTATTTTGATCTTCATTATCGGTCATGAACATCACAGTACACTTTAGGCAAATTGCTCTGCAGGCCAGAAAAGCATCATTCATGGGCCAGCTTTTTGACACCACTGCTCTCGAGTAAGTTTCCGTTGCAGTTATAACTACATCTGGTTACACGCCAGTGAATGAACTAATGCCAAACAGTACAATGGCAACAACTTTTTACTCTAACATGGTCACAGTATAAATAATTCTAATTTCTGTGTCAATCCACTTGATAATAGCATGTGCCAAGCATTACAACACTGAAAATCTCCCATTCAACCGTTTTTAAGGTGATCGAACAGCAATTTTCACTCATTTCGTCCAAATGCTTCTGTTAAAAATTCAGCAACTATAGGTTGTATTATGTTTCTGACTGATTTTGTAGCTTTTAACATGACTGTACTTTTGTGATTTTAAACACTGAAATCACCTCGGTAAGGCTTTCAGAATTCCTTATGGCTTTGAAGATGTCGTCCGCTCGTTTTTCCAGAAACGTCTTTACATCAAGTTTGAGAGCAGTCACAAGATTAACCCAAGCATCAGGGTCATGGTAAACTACACAAAAATATCAAAACAGACAACACAACATGAGTTCCAAACTCAATTCTTTTAATTTTTCTCTCTCGTGAAATCTAAGACCCTCCTTTCAGTTCATACTTATAGTTTGATGAACAACCCATATGTATTACAAAGTGTTGTAGCTGTACTAGTTAATTTTTTTGTAAATTATTAAGTCTTGCACTTTTTTATTAAAACAATTAGTAAAAGTTCCAAATGCAAGCTTTCTTATTAACTACTTTTACCAGCTTTAAGGCATTAAGTATACTCTAGTCAGCTATAAGTACTCAAATCAGTTTTAAATCATTAAAGCCTTTAACCAACTTTAAGGCATTAAGTACTCTACCAGTTGTAAGGCATTGAGTACTTTAACCAACATTAAGGCATTATATACCCTAACTAACATTAAGACATTACATACTCTAACCAACTTTAAGGCATCAAGTATTCTAACCAACTTTAACACCGAGCATGTACAAAAAGCAACTGGGAAAACAATGCAGCTTGTCGTTAAAGTGTTAAGGCATGAAGTACTCTAATCGCCATTAAGGCATTGTATTTCACTTTCAGCCTACGACACAACAGAATCCTCTAGAACAAGGCAAACGACGTAATTGTTTTTCAGTACAAGCTAAACAAAGAATTTACTCCTAATTACCAATGCACGGATGATGAGCATCGAATATGGTTTCAAATGCAACCATTTCTGCTTCTGCGATCTCCGCCTTCTGTATCGCTGTTATCGTCGACATACACTCGGCAAGAATTCTCGGCAAGACGGATTTGTTCGAGGTCTGCTCGCTCGTTTCCCCGTCTTCCAGCTGAGCGAGACTCAACTGCAAATACATAAGAATTGTTTTGAGCTACCTTGGGGGAGTGTGGCTGTTCTCTCTCTCTCTCTGGTCCTCTGTGCAGGGTGAGCTCCTAGTTCCCTACACATGAACCTCGAGGCTAAGAAAATAAAGTCGCTAAACACTTCATACCCATGGCTGCCTAAAGGGACTGTTTTTCTTCTCTAACGCATTCTGCAAAGGATGGTCCTGCATTTGAAGATCTTAATAAAATACAGCCCGTAAAAACAAAGTTTTTTACTATATCCATCTAGTATCCTATAACGTGTACTCTGAAAATAGTCCGCGTTCATTTTACAACATAGCACGCTTAACGAGGCAGCGCGCCCATTATTGTTGCAGCCAATCACAACGCTGGCCAATCACAACGCTCCGTATCGGAAAAGGGGATTCCCGATTCGAAAAGTTTAGTCCCGATTCTATAAGCTAGCCTTTTTGGGGAGCTGAAATTTTGATAGAATGAAGTGTGTGCGAGGGCGAGTCTATCTGCCAAGTTTCACGACGATTGAATGATTGTAAGTGATCGAACTAGTCGTCGCAAGATTTGACTTTTTAGCCTGTGGCTCAATCAAACATTCAAACATTCAAGATTCCCGCAAGTTAAACTAGATGGATAAAAATATCACAGAACTCATTCACTAACCACACTCACAAAAATCAGCAATTCAAATGTACACAAGTAAGTATATGACTTTTTTGTATATCTCCTTTTAAGAACTTCACACAGGCGCTAAATACCCTGAAACGGGTGCTTCTAAGGTTACTTAGTATTCTTATTCATCCAATGAGATTTATCAAACAGGTAAGCCATAACATATCTTCTTAATGCAAGACCATCTTACCTTCTGTGTCGAAAGGAAAGCTCGGAATTCCTTTGCCAGGTCAACGGAGAGCTGAGCACCACCAAGCGACGAAATCATCTTCTTGACCTTTGAACTCACTTGCCGGCGAATGTCATAGGGCGTGTGTGTAAGAATGAAGATCAGCGCTTTCAAGAACATACTAAATGACAATCACACAAACATTACAAACAGCCAACAAACTGATACAAACACAAACAAGAAAATAGGAAGAAAAGAGACAAGTATAGCTATAAAAATTTTATTTTTCAAGAACAGAAAACAAGAGAAAGGATGGCTACGAAAATTATAGAATAAAAGGCACAGCTAAACAGAATAAATTTGACCTAACCCAATTAATTATTCTGCTTACAATGCTAAACACATCATATATTGATTATTAATTACAGCTAAATAGGTTAGAACTCCTAACTACCGTATTTTCGCAGATATAACACGCCCATGAATATACCACGCAGCTGGGATGCGTAGTTTGTAAAACTCTGTATAACCCGCGTGTTATATATGCGAAAATACGAGACATAGTAAATTCAAGTAATAGATTTGTATTAGAAATTAGAATTCGATTCTAATTCCCAAATTCGTAATAAATTAGAGTATTATAGGTATAAATAGATTAACCCCTGGGTTTGGTGCCTTGTGCATTAGACACTGATGTGATAAAGTCATTAATGAATAATGCTAATCACCCCTAATTACATAGTAAATTCAAGTAATAGGTTTGTATTACAGATTACAAATAGCTACTAATTCCTAAATACATCACAAATCCACAATACATAATAAATTAGATTATTAAAGCTGATTGATTGATTGATTGATTGATTAAGCAATCCGCAAACAACGTAAGCTGCTCCCACATACCTCGACTGCTTCTCGTTGAGTCGTGTTGAATGATCGGTCAGGAGCTTCACAGACAATGAACAGAGCGCCAGCAGAGCTAGAAAACGCACAACAGACATTTAACAAGAACTGCAAACCATTGTGCAAACAAAATTATCTCAGAAAATTAAAACCACAGCTACACTACCAGCAGCCTGTTCAGTGATTGGATTTACCACTTGTACTTGCAAAGCCAAGTGCTGGAATTTCTCCTCAAGCCACAGTATTGAACACCTTCTAATTTAACTAGTCTTAAATTCCACTTTAACTAGTCTTAAATTCCACAGACTGCCTTCCTGTTCCAGATGTCTGCACTAAGCACTGATGCCAAACTGATTAAGTTCAGTTATCAAACATGAATATCCAGACAGGTGATTAGCATTATTCATTAATAACTTCTATCACATCGGTGTCTAATGCACAAGGCATCAACCGATGGTGCACCAAACCCAAGCCACAATCACGTCAATATCCAGATCAGTCTACTCAGAAGGAGAAACAACTTATGATGCAAGAGCAATATGAAATATCATTCTTAAGTTGAGAACAAAATAATATAAGCAACTCAGCAGAAGGAACAATGATCAGGCCTGGCTTGGGAGCGCCTCTGAGTAGAGCCCTTGAAGATGCGCTATATAAATTCTATGATTGATTGATTGACTGAAAGAGTTCCAAAATCTAGGTAAACAACCGAAAAAGCTCGTTTACCAAGAACAGTTAATGCATAGTAGCATACGATGCCAGTCTTTTAACCTTTTAACGACGAGCTGCCTATGGTTTCCCATACATTTTAGTACACGCTCGTCGTTAAAGGGTTAAAGATAAATTAAGCCACATCTTCATTCTATCCTGCATAGCATTAGATCATTTAGATGCTTTATGATGAAGTACGTACGTATTCAGGAGACAGTCTGTAACAGCCATCCACGCCTCAGATTCGCATTTCTGTGCGACTTTGTGCGTGTTAAAAATGTTGTAATACCATTAATAATTCAGTTAGAAACTATAAGCTCCATCAGATTAAAAACTTAACTTTCTTCTGGCACAATCCTCACCTTCTTTTGATGCTTGTGGGAGAAACCTGTCGCTGACAAGCAGTTGCTTATCTGCGTCCAATATGATGCTCCAGAATGATCCGAGCTTTGCCTCTGTTCATAAAAACACCACAATTACTTCATGATGCAAAATGATCGCCCCTGCCCCAATACAACTATAGTTATCATTGTGGCTTTGTATGTTAGGTCTGGAGCACCTATGGTTTGTTTCTCTGAGGTGGCACTATATAAACTTGCGAGTACAATTACAATTAAAATGGTAACTGCAAGAACAGTGGAATGGAACCTGTGGTAAGGGAAAAAAAGGGTGAAGAGCACAATTCCAGTGCCAAAGAAGCTGATAGGATCTCCTGTATTTAATGACTCTCCTTTACTCTCTTTCTAATTATCTGTAGCATTAAGACTTGGCGCAATCGCGTAACTTCGTATGCAAGAGCGTTCGCATATAAGCGTTCGTATACAGTATGAAAACATGAATTTATTTATTTATTATGCACACATGTATTTACTTTATATACCAGAACATGCTAAGTTATTATAGGCTACAGCTGTGTATGACTTGAGGGTTAAAATGACTCACCGGGATGAACGTCGGATGCCAGAAGTTCCACCAGGAGACTGGAAGCAAAGACGGACTCACTGATGAGTAGCACCTGGAAAGGCTGACCAGCTACCTTCTCAACTGTCTGAGCCAAAGGTGGAATTAACGCTAAGCCCTGAGACAGCGTATCACCTGAAAGAAGACTGCAATCATTATCGGAAACAAAATGGTGCACTTCATTCCCTTGCCCTTGCACTTGAAAACTTTCCTTAACCAGTAAAATCTAAGCATCTGGTGTTAATCTTATGAGCATTCCTGAAAGGAACCTTCCCAATTTAAGCCCTGTATACATGGCAACTGGATTATCCAATCTCATCAGACTTCAACCTGGCTTTTCCAATGGATTGTGATTGTCGATTATGATTTCTTTTGAAGCAATGATTGCTTGATGGGCATTATAACAATGGCATTGTCCTATAGCGCATTGGATAACAACTGGCGTACTGAGTTTGAGCCTCGTAGGGCGGATATGCTTTGTAGGCTGCTATTAGCGCCGTGTATTGCAGGCTGTCTGTTCTGTTAGTAGTTAAGATTGTTTCAATTGCATAACATGTAAATGTACAGCGCAGTGCGTTTGTCAGGTGCTTAATTAAAGAAAAGATATTATTATTTATTATTATTATAGAAGCCATACAATTAGCTTAGACCATAGCACAAAGGTCTGGAACAAATAAAGTGGCTGGCAGAAACCCACAGGGTCTCAGTTTGGGCATCTGGGCTCTGGGTATATATTGGCATCAGCCGAGAATAGAACAAGAAGAGAACACCAATGCAGCACAATACATAAGACCAAGTTTTTTCCAATTGCTTACCCATCATAGGCTCTGGATATTGACCTGATTGTGGCGTGGTTCTGGTGTGCCATTGCTTGATGCCTTTTGCAACTCACTGGCACAATACACGCTACTAGTAACAATTACAAATGATTACAGTCACACAAGGTACAGTCACAGAACACACTGAACGCAATCAGGTGTTCGGCCAAATTCCAACTCACCCTTAAATGTGCAGCTCATGCACTGGATGTAGGCTGATCGAACAGCGGACGTCGACTTTTGTCCCAGACCGGACTTGAAGCACTGGATCACAGAGTCTGGCACTTTTGTTGTGAACTTGGCGCACCACAATGACATCACAGACAGGATATGGACTAGCGTCGATTCGTGACCTGAACGAAGAACCAGATCAAGATCATGCATCGAGTGAATGCAGTTCGTCACAATGCCATACCAAAACAATAATACAGAAACAGCTAATTGTATTGTATTTGCATTGTATTTGGCTATTTATAAAGCTAATGGTACCGAGAGTGAACAAGAGAGCAATAATAACTGCCAAGTGGGATCCGGTTTGGATAAAACATCCAGAGTTTCTAGACCAAAGAATCGACCATTCAATTCATACGAAAATATGACCAAAAATACTTGAAATATGGATGATTTGTTTCTGTCGAAGATGAGGAATTTAAGCCCAGAACCTTTGTGTGTTATATGCGGTGCCACACTTAGTAACAATGCCATGAAGCTATCAAAGCTGCTTTGCCACCTACATTAAATTCATCCAACTTACAAGGACAAACCAATGGATTTTTTCATAAGGAAGCGTGAGGAAATAAGATATCAACAGAATCAGATGATAAAGAGCAATACAACTCTTAAACAAACAATTAGCCTATCTGTTAAAGGTCGACTCAGCCTTTCATTCATCAGACAGCATTGGTAAAATGAGCAGTAGGACAGATGGGCACTTTGCATGGCTGCCAAACAGTTAAATTCGGCTCCTGTAATAACTTGTGATCATCCATTCATAATATGAATTGTAATCATACTGCGGTGTGTCAGTTTGAAATAATAAAAGAAGATTATTATTAACAGTTATAAGATATTAAACTGTTCATGGAACCAATAAACGAACATAATAATAATTTTTATAGCAGCTGTTCATTTCATAATTGAAAGAGCACCTTCTTGCAGCAGAGGCAACAACATTTCCACAACCGTTTGGGCCAACGTCTCGATCGACGAAACTCCCGACACAGCATTCTGACTAAGATTTCCGACGGCCGTCAACAGACTCAGTTTCTGATTGAGCGAACTCAACTTGCCCTCTGACCCTGTAAACCAGAATTTGCCAGATACTGAAGTACAGTTTAGAACATCATTTGACAATACTTAACATGCGACTTTACATTAACTAGTCCACACTGTATGCCTCTGTATGGCTTAACATACTTTCTGTTCAGGAATGCCCATGACTTGATCCTCATGACCGAGTCACAAAACAGACAATCAAGTTTAGTTCAAGCAATTCTGCCATCAAACACAAACATCAGGTGATTAAAGCCAGACAGCAAAGATTTTCAAAACAGCAATTTTTCAGCTTTTACCATTCTAAAACCATGTGTAAGACTGAAAATTCAATAAGATTCAATTTCACATAAATTTGCAAAATGCTAATAAGCAGAGACCAATACCTTACTCTCGTCCGCTAAAGTATTCTCTACTTACATCAAAAGCTCATGAATTTTCAGAGGTTGGGATGACTAGCTGATTCGAGGCACGGTAGCCAATTGGTGAGAGCGCTTGCCTCATAACGCGGTGAGTACAGGTTCGAGCCTCCCTTGAGGTGGTTACTGTGAAAGGGACCTTGAGCAAGTCCTTAACTCACAACTGCTCAGCATCAACAACTGATGCTTGGTCATTTGATAGTGTGCTTAAAAAATGCATAATAATAATAATGATAACAAAATTTATAATAGTCCCTGAGGGATCCGTTTTACCTCAGGGTAAAAAAAAATAATTGACAATATTGCCATTTGTTCTTATATTTGTACACAATAAATATAAGAACATTCTTCATCTGCACTAACCATTGATGACTCCGAAGAAGTGCTTTGCCAGTTTTTCAATGGCAGTGGAATCGCTACACTGCCTCGCCAAGTCCTTACAACCGTCAGCTGCCATCTTGTGAAACTTCTCTTCGTTTGCATGGCAGTGCGCTACAAAACAATCACGAGAAAAACTACAAAGCAGAACACAAAACTTCACCAAGTCACAACTGTCACAGCCAACATAATCAGTTGTCTTACATTTTTTTATACTAGATATTCCCATACTCATATTTTGAGCGTCTGCACTGTACAGATGACACTTTCAACTCCAATCAGGCAGTCACAGCGATTATCCATTTTCCCTATTCGTCATAATGCCCAGCTTTTCCCCAACAGAAAATTAATTCAAATACTTCAGATATTGTTGATAGAAGTCGTTTGGTTATATCAACTGCACTTAGAATGTTACTCACTTGCTAAATGCTTGCCGATGTCCAAAGCATACGGGCTCAGATCGATATTCATTCCCGAGATGAGATGGCAGAAACCTTTAAAAAGCAACAGAATGATAATAAAGATTTTCCATAGATACCCGACTGGTAACCAGTGTGTTCCATCAAATAGCCTAGTCATTATACTCTTCACATCAATAACAAGAAAGCTCCTCTCGTGTATAACGCATATCTGGAGCTAAGAAATTACAAGTTGAAAAAGTGCACTATATTCAATATTTCATACTCAAATTCTACTGAATATTCATAAAGATTCACCTGTTAAAAGTCCTCACTTGTAGTTGTAATTGAACATTATAGAGTACCACATCGAGAGCAAACTAATCAGGTGTTCTTTGCACTGGTCTAAATTATACTAAATATATCATTAATGCACGAGTTTAGTGATTTAGCAAAAGAATGGACTATTATTAAATTTTAAAATGGACAGAAAACTAGAAGTGTCATTGGTGGGGGCCCTGGTGGGACCACACACAAACATGTAGAGCCTATCCAACAGAGTCCCATCCACAGTTGATGGATAGCACCAAGTTCAGAGTACATGGGAGAGAATTAATTGAAAGTAGTCTTCATCACTTCAAGCAAACAATGAGATCAGTAAACAAGAGAAGGGAGCCGTACTCAGTGATATTTCAGTTCTGAAAATAACTCCTAATTTTAATTCTAATTAAGTTCAAAGGATCGAATTATTTCAATTCTAATTCTATTCCCATTCTGAAAATAATTCCCATTTCAGTTCTAATTCCAGTTCTGAAATAATTTCAGTTCCATCTTGCTATATAGCCTAAACTTCAATTGTATTGCAGTTTCAATTTTTTTTAAAGTTGCATCATGTTATCAAATTTTGTTCTTATTCTAGTCAACGGATAGTGATAATTTTACTTCTAATTCCTATTTCCGTAATGAAAATATCACTGGCCACACTCACTATTGAACACAATCTCTGGGTTTCGTAACATTGCTTTGTCTGCAGCCGGCAAAAGCATTTCCTTGAAGTCGTTGTGGCTGACGTAGCGCAGAAGAGTCTGACAGTTCTCGACGACCTGGAGAGGCAGAAGAACGCGACTGCCGATGACCTGCTTCACGTAGAGGTCAAGGAAGATGTCCTGTAATCCACAACCATGCAACAATGTCAAATGTTAAATCACTAGCAACTGTTTCTTGGTATCGATGACTTACTGCATGACAAAAGCCATCTAACAATAAAATGTATCAAGCCACTAGATTGATTCTCTTATAAATACGAAAGTCCTGCACCAATAAATATCTGTTAAAAGTAGCAGTTGACTCAAATTCACTCAAACTTAATCCACCCAACCTTGACCCCAGATCCTAAGGTCATGGAGTTCATATCACATTGCTAGGCAACTTATTTCAAAAGACTGCACTGCGAAGACTAAGCGATACAAACCTTGAATTTGTTGATGTTGTCCATATCCTTCTTCAGTGCCAAATACCTAATGATGCCTCCAATCATGGCAAACAAGAACGGTGACGGTTCCAGTTTGGACACAGCTTCAGCATATGCAAGCACTGATCCAGGAATCTAGAAATAAAGAAAGTACATCAGTAAAGATGTACAACAACATACAATCACATATGAAAAACTAACACAGTTCCAAGTCATATAAAAACGACTGTGAATTTATCACAGAAGAGCTGACATGGTCCCCAAAAAGTAAAGTGTAGAGGTAGAAGAGAGAAGTGTAATGTACCGCTAACCGGCAGATCCACCTTGTCTTCCAATAAGCACAAACCCTAAAAAATTCAGTGCAAACCTGAAGGAACAGAAGATCTAAATATTTCTACTCAATGCTAATTCTCTAGCTATCACAAATGAGCAGCATGAGACGTAAGAACAGCTTTCTCTCTAAACAGAACTCTTAATGAAACAAAACATGCACATTTTATACACAAGTCAGTGAAACTGTCACTGGTCATTGCTTCTCAAACTTTCAGATGCTGTGGACCGGTAATTTTTTACTGGTCATCCTTACTGCAGACCGCTGTTTTTCGACATCAGTTTACATAAATGACATGTCATATTAAAATTTACGCTTGATAACAGTTTTACTATTTATTAGAGTTATACTTTTAGGTTTCTACTCTTCCATGTTTAAAACTGTTTATTATAAACAAACAGAGTATTAAGAATTACTTTAAAAAATTTCAGTTAACGTAAACAAATTTTGTAGTGTTTATAAATTACTGGTAATATTTTATTTCAGTGCAAACAAAGTTTTGATTCTGGTTATCAGCCGCAGTCTGAAAACCAATCACTTGTGGACCAGTTCGAGTAGCACTGAGTTAAACTACAGTTTAGCTTCAGTTAAACCACAGTTTAACTTCAGATAAACTACAGTTTAACTCTGTTTAACCTTCTGACCTGTGTCCAGATGAGCTTCAGTGCATTGAAGCAGCCCGTAAGGATGCTTTTGTCTTTAGTTCCAATGGCCCCATGTACAAGCAAGCTCTGAATCCACACCTAAAACATACAACGCATAACTATACTTGTAGGCTTCAAATCACGGTGCCCTGGAATTTAGCTTTTATACTCTGGTACAATCCTGTAAGTCAAGTCATAATAACATTAATAATAAGAATTATGATGATGGCAAGGATGATGATTATAACAAACAATGGCAAACGATGATCACAACAGTAAACGATTGATTTCTAATCTACATAGTCATTAGATGCTGACCAGTAGGTGAAAGGTATCGCCTGTCATGAGTTCAGCTGACTTGTAGGACCCTCTGACGATGATACACGACCATCGGAGACCTGTCAGAGCCTCTGCACTGCCAGACCGACTGAAAGCAACGCACAAAGTCATTCAAAATATTGTTAGGTAGTAGTTTCAGTTTAACGACACTGTGTGATAACAAAGATCTTTAGCGTCGCCCTCCTCCTTTATCCAGGCTTGGGACTGGCACTGCCAGAGTACAAGCAGTGGCAGAGTTATATTGTTAGGTGCTGCTGAGTTTTAATATGTAGGGGGATCATCATTATCATCATCAGTTCCTGACGCTAGCGCTCTGGCGGTTATGGGTATGAATAAACGATCTCCTTTGTCCTCGGTGACGCCAAGTTCAGTGCTCCCCTCGGTGTTAGTCCAAATAATGTTATGTCCTCATTTATGTTGTCTATTCTTCATACTCTTGGTCTGCCTTTGTTTCTTTTTCCTTCAAATTCACGTGTAGTGCATTGTGTGGGATTTCCTCTCTACATGTCCACACCATTGGAGTCTTCGTTGAACGACTTTGAATACAGTTGGGATAAAAGAGAATATGTAATGGGTTAACATTAGATTGTTTTCGAAGATGCACTTGGATTTGAATCCTAGGCACAGAGAAAAAGGCAAATGACTTGTCTTCCGTTGCATCTACTAATAATGACAACAGCTGGTAGCAATGGAAAGACAGAAGATAACAGCAAATGAACTGGAAACTTGTCATAAATGCTCTCTGGCACTCTATCAATCAATCAATATTGGCACTGAAGAAATTCGCTCATGTGCCAAGGTTAAGAAAATGAAGTCGCTAACACTTCATACCCATGGCTGACTCTCAAGCATGCTTAAGAGACTGCTCTTCTTCTTCTTCCTCTTCTTAGCCAGCACAACAGCGTTGCAGTGGCACAGAAAAAATTCTTAAATTTTATACATCACCTGCTAAGACGTGCTTTCTCTAGGTCGGCCAAATCCAACATGACTGCCACAAACTGCTTCAAGGCAGCACTGGAATGGTGAACGACCAAATTATGAATAACATTCTCCACTGCTCTGCGTGACCTTCGGTCTTCGTAGCGAGGGAGAGTTGTTCGAAGATATCTCAGAACTCCCTTGACAGCAGCTTCAGAAATGTCTACAGATAAGAAAATAAACTTTAAATGAACAGAACTCCTTTAGAATTAATGAAGAATAGGAACATAACTGCTGTCTTCATGTTTATTTCCATGCGTCAGACCTTTCTAACATAATCATCACATAGTTGCAGCTAACAATACCAAATTTAGTTCAAACTGGGAAATAACCTTACTGTGAGGAGAAATGCAACTTGCATCAGTAGTAGCTGCTAATAGCTGATGGGTTATTTTGGTTTTTTCCTGATCCAGCAACAGTAACATTTTACATCAGTGATCAATTTTTGTTAGCGTCTGATCTGCATTATTAAAAGGCTACTTACTTACTTACTTAAATGTCAGGCTCTTCAATGTTTAATTTCATACATATCGGATGTTATACTATACAAACGTGCTACAATAAAAACCAATCAATATACGCAGTTAACAGTGAATAATATAATAATTTTAAGACAAGATCCACTGTTTGCCTCAGTATAAAGGGTATGGTCAGCTGGCTTCATCACAACAGAAATCACTCGTGAATAAGCTAGTGCTCCGCGCTTAGCTTTAGCGTAGGGCTTTCGAAATTTGCAGTTTACGACATCTGTCTATATGTCTGTCTAGACAATATTTATCGCTTTACCCGGAAATTAGAAAAAACACGATTCACGCGAGAACTTGTTGTAGCACATAAACCCATATCTCCGTATATATTCGTTCAAAAAAGGCAAGATCCTTGACGCAGACTGGGTCAGGGTTAGATCCATTGGTCGAACCAGGAGACATGTTGTCGGCTATAAACTGTAAGCTACAGATGCGGAATTAAGTACGTTACAGCAGTAACTGCGCCCTAATACATTCAAAAACAAATGTGTAACTTCTTAATTTATAAGGGTTCTGACTAATCATTAAAATGCAAGTAAAATAATGTACAGACCCGTGCTCGTGAGGCACGGCTGAAGATCATTTAGAATCCGCAGGCGCTCGTTCACGCTTGCCGTTGTGACTTTCTGTGCAAACTGCTTTAAAGCGTCGGCGGCCATAGAGAAGGATCAGCGGAAAATTACAGGATTAAAGTCAATTAGAAAGCAGAGAAACTTCTGACATGAAACTCTTTTACACCTCATGCGCTTGACAACCACGACTGCTTAAACGGCCATATTGGTGGCGCAATCGGAAGTAGATAGAAAACCTCCGAATCATATGGCGCAATACTTTTATGAAATACAATACAATACAATACTAATAATAATATCTTTTCTTTAATAAGCGCCTGACAAACGCACTGCGCTATACATTTACATGTTATGCAATTGAAATCTTAACTACTAACAGAACAGACAGCCATGTAATACAACGGCGCTAATAGCAGCCTACAAAGCAAATCCGCCCAACGGGGGCTCGAACTCGGTACCTCTCGGTCTGTGTGCCAGATGATATCCAATGCGCCACGGGCCCCCCAACTTAATACAACTTGTATTAACTCCGCCACTGTTTGCACTCTGACAGTATCAGTCTCAAGCCTGGATAAAGGAGGATGGCGACGCTAATGGTCTTTGTTATCACACAGTGTCGTTGAACTGAAACTACTACTAGGCCTACAACTTGTATTATAGGCCTAGGCCTAACGTGCCTTAATACAAGTCTTACTCAAAGGACGCGTTACAATGTACGTGGTTACTTTAATATAATCATAGTACCTAGAGAAGAGATAAGTTTTAAGTCTAGATTTAAAAATATTAATAGAGGATGATCTAAATCGGATTGGTTCAGGTAAAGAGTTCCATTCAGCGCTGGACCAGCAACTTCAAACATAGCCTACGGCCTTCATATTGTAGATTTGTTCTTTTGATTAGGTCTCTTTTTGAAGCTGAAATCAGAGGTTATAGTTTCTTCGCGAAAATTGCGAATGCGTTTATTTTTATTAAAAAAACTCTAGAAGGATCCATTCGCTAGGGCATATATAGGCCTACATGATAGCCTAGCCTACATATTCGATAGAGTTCCAGGTCAAAATCTAATCCAAAATATGTTTTTAAAAGCCTTTGTCTCATTCCCTCTGCAGTTAAGACCTAGAGCACATCATACTCTCCCAGCAAAAGACAACTCTCGAAACAGTGTGATTTTCCTTACAGATTTTATTTTAGTTATAGTTATAGTTATAGTTAATGATTTTTTATTTTAGTTATAGTTATAGTTATAGTTAGTATTATTTTTTAGTTATAGTTATAGTTATAGTTAATGGATTTTATTTTAGTTAATTTTAGTTACTACTTAGTTACAATAATTAAGTCTATAAGCAAAATTGTGCGTATTAATACGCTGTTTCACAATTTACTCAGAGCTATGAAAACCTTTGAAGCATGGGTACAGTCAGCTTCATGAATACACGAGTTTCCAAAGTAACTGACAAATTTCACAATAAAAATTTCGCATTTTTTTTTGTTCTCATTTATGTCGAATCGTCCATATTGCACTTCCTATTTTTATTTTTTGTATTAACGAAAATAAAGATGAATTTTCGTTAGTGTTATTTTCGTTATAGTTATAGTTATAGTTAATGATATTTTTTAGTTATAGTTATAGTTATCGTTAACGAAGTCATTTTATTTTCGTTAACGAACATTTTCGTTATCGTTATCGTTAACGAAAATCACACTGTCTCGAAATGAAAAGTTGTTTTTTTTGTTTTTTGCTTTTTTTGTTTTTTTGCTTTTAAGATTCCCTATTTCGGATCATAAAACTCATAAAAATGGCATGAATAGCATTCAACTTAATCAGATATAGGCTACGTATAAAATTAATGAAGTTAACTATATAGACCAGTAGAACCGTAGAACATCATGTAGGCCTATGAGACGATATTCATTGCATGCATTAGGCTTTTTCAAAGTGAAGCGGAAATGCCTCTCCACGTCATTATTCTGCTACGCGCTTCCTGCACAACTTGAAATCAGAGAACCAGACTATGCATGGTCAACGATAATCAATCGCAGCCGTTCTGTTATTGCTTTCTGTGTGGCATGCATCAGTTATATAACCACGAAGTCTGCGGCAGTTCTGCCATGAGCTGATTTTGTTTGTTCCGTGTCTATGTGCGTTTAAACACATTCCCACGTTGTGAATATTTTGCATGCATTAGGCTAGTTCCACCTTTCGTGTTGCGCTGCACTCAGAACTGGGGAAACAAAGGCAACTGACAATACAGAGCAGAAGAAACTGCCTTTAAAGGGGTCATCCATTAATTATGTCAACAAATAAGGGGGAGGGGGTTTGGAAAAGTTTGACATGGGGGTTCTGGGATTGTTGACATAATTTTTGGGGGGTCCGTCAATGTTTGACAGTTGTTGACAAGGGGGAGGGGGTAAAAAAAGGCCTAAAATTTGTTGACATAATTAATGGATGACCCCTTAGCTGCCCTGTCTCGTCTGACCCGTCTCTTTAATTATCAAAGAGAAGGGGCAAAACCAACATTAAATCGTTATTCTGATGCCATGTTTTGCACTTTAGATATCCATTGACTGGAATTCTTCCAGATTTTCTAATAAACTGTATACCGGTAGTTACAGTAGTAGAAGTTTTAGTAGTGGTGGTGGTGGTAGTAGTAGTAGTAGCAGTCGTAAACCACCCTTTTTGTCATGGCTCGGGTTGGGGGCCGTCCATAAAGTACGTCACGCTATTTTTGACCATTTTACCCCCCTGTCACAAACTGTCACAAATCTCGGACCCCCCCTAAAGTACGTCACACTTTCAACATAGAAATAATAATACTTCCGAAAGCAAGGCTAATACATAAACAAGGCTTCGCAACAGCATTATTACTAGCGCTTCTAGCGAGAGGAATCGTGAAAACACATTCAGGAGATATGCATTTCATGCTATTTTGACATAAAACTAATTAAAATGTTTCAGAAAATTTTTTGAAAATTATTTTTAGAGCTATGAAATTCTACTAAAAAATAAAAAATAAATTATAAATAAAATAAAAATAAATAAATGTGTGACGTCACACATGGCCTGACCCCCCCTCTCACAAACTGTCACACTTTCTTAAACCCCCCTCCCCTGGAGCGTGACATACTTTATGGACGGCCCCTTGGAAGCGCCTCTAATTCTGAGAGGCGCTATATAAATAATATATATCATAATAGCCATCCTGCCAATGTGTCATAGTGTGTCCTTTAATTATTGACTGCGGATAATTTTAAGCCTAAAGATTCTGATAAAAAAAAGTGTGAAATAACTTATAAGTAATGGTGTTTACACAAATAATAATAACTCTTTATTATATTATCATACATAAATACATCACATTATTTTATTTGATCATAACGTAACCATAACCATAACCACGACTTTTATTGAAACCAGTTTACATACATATATACATCAATTTTTTTATTTATCGTACACATATTATATCCATCAAGTATTTTTTTTATTTAACGTACACACATATCCATCAAATATTTTTTATTTATCGTACACACATATCCATCAAATATTTTTTTATTTAACGTACACACTTATCCATCAAATATTTTTTGATTTAACGTATACACTTATCCATCAAACATTTTTTGATTTAACATACACACTTATCCATCAAATATTTTTTGATTTAACGTACACACTTATCCATCATTTAACGTATACACTTATCCATCAAATATTTTTTTATTTAACATACACACTTATCCATCAAATATTTTTTGATTTAACGTATACACATATCCATCAAATACTTTTTTATTTAACGTACACATATAGCCATCAAATATTTTTTTATTTCACGTACACACATATCCATCAAATATTTTTTTATTTAACGTACACATAATATATCCATCAAATTTTTTTTATGTAACGTACACACGTATCCATCAAGTATTTTTTTATTTAACGTACACATATATCCATCAAATATTTTTTTATTTAACGTACACACTTATCCATCAAATATTTTTTTATTTAACGTACACACTTATCCATCAAATATTTTTTTATTTAACGTACACACTTATCCATCAAATATTTTTTGATTTAACGTATACACTTATCCATCAAATATTTTTTGATTTAACATACACACTTATCCATCAAATATTTTTTGATTTAACGTACACACTTATCCATCAAGTATTTTTTTATTTAACGTACACACATATCCATCAAATATTTTTTTATTTAACGTACACACTTATCCATCAAGTATTTTTTTATATAACGTACACATATATCCATCAAATATTTTTTTATTTAACGTACACACTTATCCATCAAATATTTTTTTATTTAACGTACACACTTATCCATCAAGTATTTTTTTATTTAACGTACACACATATCCATCAAATATTTTTTATTTAACGTACACACTTATCCATCAAATTTTTTTTATTTAACGTACACACTTATCCATCAAATTTTTTTTATTTAACGTACACATATCCATCAAATATTTTTTTATTTAACGTACACATATATCCATCAAATATTTTTTTATTTAACGTACACACTTATCCATCAAATATTTTTTTATTTAACATACACATATCCATCAAATATTTTTTTATTTAACGTACACATATATCCATCAAATATTTTTTTATTTAACGTACACACTTATCCATCAACAATTTTTTTATTTAACGTACACATATATCTATTCAAATATTTTTGTATTTATCATACATATATCCATCAAATATTTTTTATTTATCATACTCATATCCATCATATATTTTTTATTTTATCATACGTATATACATCAAATATTTTATCATACATATAAACATCATTTCTTCATACATACAAACATGCACACATACATACATACCTATATACATATCACATCATTCAAATCAAACATTCATACATACCTACACACATCTCAAATCAATCCTTTATTCATTTATACGTACACACAAACATACCTTCACACATGCAACATTTTTTTATTTAACGTACACATATAGCCATCAAATATTTTTTTACTTAACGTACACACTTATCCATCAAGTATTTTTTTATTTAACGTACACATATATCCATCAAATATTTTTTTATTTAACGTATACACTTATCCATCAAATATTTTTTTATTTAACGTACACACTTATCCATCAAATATTTTTTTATTTCACGTACACACTTATCCATCAAATATTTTTTTATTTAACGTATACACTTATCCATCAAATATTTTTATTTAACATACACACTTATCCATCAAATATTTTTTTATTTAACGTACACACTTATCCATCAAATATTTTTTTATTTAACGTACACACTTATCCATCAAATATTTTTTTATTTAACGTACACACATATCCATCAAATATTTTTTTATTTAACGTACACATAATATATCCATCAAATTTTTTTTATTTAACGTACACACTTATCCATCAAGTATTTTTTAATTTAACGCACACACATATCCATCAAATATTTTTTAATTTAAGGTACACACTTATCCATCAAATTTTTTTATTTAACGTACACACTTATCCATCAAATATTTTTTTATTTAACGTACACATATCCATCAAATATTTTTTATTTAACGTACACACTTATCCATCAAATATTTTTTTATTTAACGTACACACTTATCCATCAAGTATTTTTTTATTTAACGTACACATATATCCATCAAATATTTTTTTATTTAACGTACAGTTATCCATCAAATATTTTTTTATTTAACGTACACACTTATCCATCAAGTATTTTTTTATTTAACGTACACACATATCCATCAAATATTTTTTTATTTCACGTACACACTTATCCATCAAGAATTTTTTTATTTAACGTACACATATATCCATTCAAATTTGTTTTTATTTATCATACATATATCCATCATACATTTTTTATTTTATCATACGTATATACATCAAATATTTTATATTTTATCATACATATAAACATCATTTCTTCATACATACAAACATGCACACATACATACATACCTATATACATATCACATCATTCAAATCAAACATTCATACATACATACATACCTACACACATCTCAAATCAATCCTTTATTCATTTATACGTACACACAAACATACCTTCACACATGCAACATTTTTTTATTTAACGTACACATAATATCCATCAATTTTTTTATTTAACGTACACATATATCCATCAAATTTTTTTATTTAACGTACACATATATCCATTCAAATTTTTTTTATTTATCATACTCATACATATATCCATCAAATATTTTTTATTTATCATACATTATATCCATCATATATTTTTTATTTTATCATACGTATATACATCAAATATTTTATCATACATATAAACATCATTTCTTCATACATACAAACATGCACACATACATACATACCTATATACATATCACATCATTCAAATCAAACATTCATACATCCATACATACCTACACACATCTCAAATCAATCCTTTATTCATTTATACGTACACACAAACATACCTTCACACATGCAACATTCTTTCTTTTTAAAATACTAAAAAATTAATGTTTGAGAAATAAAATATAAGTCAAATTAAGCCTTCACAGTAGGCAAACAACTATGACAGCTAATCATTCTGTCCACATTAATGCCATAAACATTAAACATCTAATTCCTGCCTGGAGCAGGTGGTCGATAACCTCCTGAAGCAGTGTGGGTGTCATCCGAACCCATCTGGCATCTGTAACCGCTGCGGCCACCAGGTTGTGCCGCCCCAGGACCAAACCCGCCACCACATCCATCTGGACCACCGTGGTTCATACACTGCATTGCGTGGTTAAAGGCAGCCTGAGCAGCAGCCAGCACTGCTGGATTCAGCTGGAACTGGCTTCCACCATTCGAAAAGGCAGATCCTGCACTCTTTCCACGGCCAGCATCTGCAATCCTTCCTCCTCCAAAGCATCGTCCAGCCTCAATTTCCTCATCTGTAGTAAGAGGATTGGGGCGGCTCACGTGAACACCGACATAAACTTTGTGCCTTCCCAGCTGTGCACTTTCCTAGAAGTAAATATGACAGGTCGTTAATTTGACTCAACAGTTTTATTTATGAAATGCTCGCTTGAAATGCAGCTTGCTTGCTCATGCTTTGCATGGCATACCAAATTTTTCGGCAAACAAGTTGTATGATATCAGTCATTTTCAATCTTATATTTGCAATCTGTTCAAGCATGTTAACGAGTGCTGCCTTCTCTCTAAGCCAATGCAATAATCTGAATGAAACTACTAACAGTAACTAAATAACAGACAGTGCAGTAATGAAAGCATTTTAAAAGTCTTCCTAAATGTTCAGGTAAAATGCTTGGGAAACACCTAACCTTATTTCTAACAGTTTAAGGATTCTATTGCTTAAGCGTTCAAATGTTTTAACTAAATAATGAACTAGGCAATTGATATTAAATTCTAATAATTTAACTCTTGGCAACAGCAATTTTGGTAATTTGCAATGCTACCTTAGTACCTTTTATGCAAATGACTGATGGTAGTTGAAAGTAGTGTATTAGGAATAATATACCTTGGAGTTAGGAATTCGAATGTCACACCAAAGATTGTGAATCAAGTGACGCTGTGACAAAGCCTTGAGCTGCGATTCGTAGTCTGCAAATCGAATGAATCCAAACCCGTTGCAATGGTTGGTCTGTCGCTCACGTTTCACCTGAAAGTAGAACAACTTTTTTCCAACTATTCACTTTGCAAATATGTATATGTGCATTGTAAATCTGACCTAACTCTAAATCCTCGGTGAAATTTTGAAAATCACAAATGAAAATACAGCAACACAACAGCTGGAAATCCTTTGCTACCCCACCATTGGTGGTACAACAATAAGCATCTAGATCAGCAACTAGTTTCACAACCTGGGTGCTGCTGCACCCAACAGCCACTGCACCGAAGGGTGTCGAAAACCTGCTCTAGGGGTAACACAGCTGGGTGGAAAAATGGGTTAAAAATGTGAGCAACTACTGATCATCACTACTGACACAAGCCTATTAGCATATTTAAACTTGAAGTAGGGTAGAAATAGTCGCAACACTGTAGGTCAATACAAGGAATTTTGCTCAGTATTAAAAAAACTGTCTTTGAGTTTGACTTTATGTTGATACATCATTGCATATGTATGTAACAGCAACTATGGGTTGTAAGTATTTGTTAATAAATCAGGTGAAATGTTACAATATGCTTGAACATCTGCATATGATATCTGGCATCCTACCTGAACCATGATGAGTTCCCCAAACTGCGAGAAGTGCGCTCTCAGATCATCTTCAGCACAGTTCCTGGGCAAACCAAGAACTATCAGATCACTGCACTTCTGCTTCTCAATTCGCTCCGTTTTGGCAGTTGGCAGTTTCAATGCAGCTCCTTCTTGTTTTCCTTAATGAAAATCGTAAATAAATTTAATGCAACAATTTCAAAACGCATTCATCATTTGTTATAATCTATCACAGAAATATCAGTCATTGAGTTTTCATGTTACAGTACATGCATCAAAATACTACACAAGTCAATAATTGCCTTTAAAAAAACTTAAGAAAATAAGTTTGTGTACATGCCTCTGTAAAACTTCTAAATGTGAGTTTAAGCACCTCATCAACCTTTAGCTCCTCATCAACCATATCCACAGATTATAAGTACAGTAACACACTTTCCCTAATGCAACCAAAGGAATGTTAACATTGGCCACCACCAATACCCATTGGTCTCCTAGCAAATCTCTCATACTGAACTGTAACCTTTAACAACCCCTAACGAATATCATAATAAATACATCATTATGTAGCATGTAGCACTAGCCTATATACAAACAAATAATGTATTCTTCTATTATTCAATTTTCCACTACAGTCTGTTATTGGTTATTTTCCAAAATCATGTAAACACTAAATCTGTTCTTATTGAAGCACTGAGCCATACTGCACTAATAAAATCTGTACGATTCTTACTGCAGTTCATAATTCAAGGAAAATTTAATAAGCTAATGCCTAACTGTAAGTCTGTAACAATACATATAACTTATTTATTAATATCTAGGATTATTTTCAAATAAAAGATATCAACTGTTTATTTTATAGGCGCCAAGCTGCCTTTATCTTGCTAAAATGTTTGAAATATCGATTTACTCAGTTTGGCCTTACATATCGATACGGAATGAAAATATACCTTTGGAGTCGACTTCATTCTTTGCCTTCTGAATTCTCATGAGTGCTGCCTCCTGCCTGAAGAGTTGTTGCTTGGTTCTCCTTAGCTCTTCTGCCATTTCAGTCTTAAGTATAAAAAAAAGAATACTCAGTTGATCCTCACCATTTTATTATTTGAAAAATAATCAAACTAATGTGAAGGATATCATCATCATCATCATCATCATCATCATCATCATCATCATCATCATCATCATCATCCAGTGATGACAGGTCGTCGGCGATAACATAAATAAAAACGTGGCAGGCCAGTACATAAAATATTTAAAATCGTTTTGCAAGCTTTCCCCTATTTGGCAAAATTTTCAAGTGCTGAGTGACAGGTGGAAGCTTATCATGGGTTGCTCACTTTTCTCAGTTCAATTACAAATCTTCACACACAGATGTGACAAATCAACAAACTATAAAAACTGAACTTTTAGCTGAAAATGTAATAAATTACAGTACATGTAAGATATTGAAGAGACGAACTTATTATGCACAGCAGTGGCTGCAACGAAATACTTTATCAAATTTACGTTAACTAAAAAATTTTCCATCAGAGTATTCAGTGCAACCAGCAACACAGCACAATTCAAACAAGAATATGCTGTGACTAACTTTGTTTAAACACAAGCTCATACAGAGATGACTTACTCTATCCACAGAGTTCTTCTTATAGACATCCAGCTGACCAGAGACGACATCGAAGGCTTCTTGTAGGCTGCTCAGTTTCTGATCGAGTTCAACCGAGCGTATGTTCAGCAGCTGATTCTCAGCAACATGCTCAGCAAGTTTCGAATCCTTCTTGAGCAGATCTTGCTTCACGTTCTGCATCAGTTGAAGACGAGCTTCACAATCATTCAGACGAGACTGAAGCTTCTCTTTCTAGCAAACATAGAAATGCAGTAAAAGGCTGTTACAAAAATCTGCTCATTTCACTTTATTTATTGTTCCCAGTAAACAAACATTACATAATGCAGAACACAAATGTTTCAGGGATACAAAAGGCAGACCCAGAAGAAAACAAAGTCTCGCTCATGAGGGTAATTTATTTAGCAACAATTTGGTTTGAAATGACGAGTGATTAACATAATTTAGTCTCTGCACTTAACTGGCGTCTACTGCGTTGATTTCTGCCATGGTTGCAATATAAGTAATCTCACAAAGTTGTTGACGAATTGCAAAAAGCACAAACTTCACATATATGAGAATAAATTAAAAATAAACTATTTAATTTATAGAATTGTGCAAAAATTAATATTTCAATCAGTTAGAAATATTTTAAAAGTGTATAAAGCTCTCAGTATGCGGTTGGAAAAATCAATCACAGCACCCTGCATGTCCACTTAATAGCACTAGTGCAGTCGAATGCTTGCCTTGTCAGATGATGTACGAAAACTTATACTTGAGTGCCGGGGCAATATGTTTTCTCTTTCTCCAAGCCCAAAATTTAGGGGCCATTCGTATGCAAAGGTGACACTGTCTGAAGTACATATGGTATTAAAGTGCATTTAGATAGCAACCGATAATTCTGCAACTAACAGGCTCAATTGACAAAGAAAGGTGACATGCTTTAGACACTCTTAACAGTTGCCTCGATAATAATCGATATGCATCCATTGGTATGACCTCCGTAAAAGATCATCAAAGGAGACTGCAGAATGAAACAAAACTGAACAAATACAATCATCCAAAGAATCACTTTCTGCTTACTTGGCTTTTCAAAGCACCATTCTCATTCACCAGCATCCTCTGCTTCTCCTAAAACAGGAAAAATGCATTCAAAACACAGCAATGCTTCAGTTTTCAGAGAGAACTTCAGAAAGACAGAGACAGATAGACAGACAGACAGACACTAGAGAGAACAACAAAGTGAGCAATAAAGACAGACTAAGACAGAACACAGAGACCAAAAAAATTATATAATGCACGACTTGTGAACTCAAAGACTACATAATACGACAGCCTGTCTGTTAAGTCAACTTCTTGTGTACATTATGGATTTCTAACAAAAGCCACACCACATAGTCCAGAAAATACATGATCCACTCCCGATCAAGTTTGCACCATAATTTTGTATCAAATTGTTGAAAAATCCATTATTTGGGTTTAAAATAATCGTAATAATAATTATAATTATTACTAACTAATCTCAAAGTTACAACTTATTTCAACAGTTCAACATCACTTGAGCAGTACAGTATACTGTACATTCTAAAGAGTACGCTCACCTGTGCATGTAAGATGATGAAGTTACAATTGTTACCTTCACTAAAGCACCTCTGTAAGCTTATAATTATGCATGGTAGGATACAAACAGCTATTGAATTATACAGAGCGGTGTTCATTTGGTGTTGCGGCAACAGGTACTTTAAAAATGTTCATTGTCATAATCGTGATGTCCTGAATATACTGTTTATTAAAATGATTTAAACAAAGTCTAAAGATAAGCTAAAGTTCTGCAATAAAACAATAGAAAAAAGACTTACAGTGAGAACCGAGTTTTGCTGGAGCTTACTGTCCAGCTGTGTGCGAAGGTCGTCGACTTCTGAGATGGTACTCTGATACATCTCTTGCATCATTAGATACTGAAATAAAAATACAGCCCGTAAAAACAAAGTTTTTTACTAATATCCATCTAGTATCCTATAATGCGTCTTACGAAGCAGTTACCTCTACAAATATATAGTCCGCGTTCATTTTACGACATAGCGTGCGTTTAATGAGGCAGCGCCTGTTTTTGTTGCGGCCAATGACAACGCTGCGTATGGGAAAAGGAGATTCCCCGATTCGAAAAGTTGAGTCCCCGATTCTATAAGCTAGCCTTTTTGGGGAGCTGAAATTTTTATAGAATGAAGTGTCTGCGAGGGCGAGTCTATCTGCCAAGTTTCAGGACGATTGAATGATTGTAAGTGATCGAATGAGTCGTCGCAAGATTTGACTTTTTAGCCTGTGGCTCAAACATACATACATTCAAGATTTCCGTAAGTTAAACTAGATGGATAAAAAGAAAAATGACCAACTGAATCAGAGTCTTTTCAAGTCTCAGATTCATTTAGCAATGATAAGATACTAGTTGAGTGGCAAGCCACAAGGCCACAAGAACAGTAGGCCTATCCTAGAACTAGCTACTGTTTGATTATAGCCTCATCCATCAATCACATTCATTTCACCTATAAAAGACATCCACTCCGCATTACTGTTGCCATTTTCTGCAATAGCTTGCAATAATAATTGATGGTTGAACTATGTTCTGTCACGAACAAAAACAGTGGACCTGGCAATCATCATCACCATCACCATCATCATCATCATCATCATCATATTCGCTTATTAGAAGAAAAATCAAGTTGACACAGCCGCAACTTAAACAAGCAATGTGCACTATGCGGCTGATTCTGAGGTGGCTAGCCAGGGTGGCCTAATTGCAGCCTGGGCACAATGAACAAAAAAGCCCATGCAAAACGATCTTGCAGATATCAATCCACCAACAATCCACGACAGCTAAGTTTCTTACATGTACTGTGTCTGAGGCAGAGACCCACAGTTACTGAACTTAATTAGAAATTTATATAGCACCGCTTCATTAGAAACTAATCAAAAGCTCTATCTGTAGGCTACCCTAAACAATAAAAAAGGTTGTAAATAATGGAAAGTTCATCAGTTAGCAAGCAATGCTCCAATAACTAGTAAAGTCGCCAGCAAAACACGCAGAGCTGGACCACCGACTTCCATATTCACTGTTTTAGCCTCAATTCTGAACATAAAAGTAATAGCCAGTCAAATGTGGAACCTTGCATGCATGACTTCCCCAAACTTCAGCCTATTAGTAAGCTATTGATCCCACCTTTTGTGGCGTCAGCATTTTATTGTGGGGTTCAGCACTGGGTAATTATCTTACCCAACTTGCCAGAGTGGTGCCACAAAATTAACTCCATAATCTCCATAATTAAAGTAGTATTCTTACATGCATATAGATACAAGTATATTCAAAGGTAGTGCCTGATGTCATAATCTTATACTATAATTCTTAAAGTTTGTCCTTCCGTATGTATGTATGTATGTTTGCAATGCATCGCTGTCCGGCTAAAGGCTCCGAAACGGAACGGTTTAGCGAGTTGAAAAATTTTACAAAGCATTATTACGCAACGTCTAGGTCAACGCAACTATTTTCAGTTCGCAATTTTATTTAAACGCCGATATATGGCCATTTTAAATTTAACTTTTCAGCGAGCTTATTTCAATACCGCCCATAGTAAGGCCATTTGTTCACGTCACGCATGCTTAATAAGCAATCTTACGTCACACGGAGCATCTAGCAACCAATCAGAAGTCGCCACGGGCGAATTTCTAGGTCAGCGCAACCATTTACAGATTTGGTGACCTAATTACACTAAGCTCACATTTTTGCAACCACGGCCATTGCCGATTTTCTAGGTCAAAGCAACTCGAAACTTACTTTAGCTATTCGAATTTCTATCTCATCCCAATTACTTTCAGCTCATAATTTGCTTTCAATTCCGATTTATGGACATTATAAGCATGCCCATTTGTCCACGTCACTAAAATTAATATGCAATCTTAAATTACGTCACGCGGCTAAATATGCAATCTTACGTCACGCTGGCCAACGGCAAATAATACGCCTATTATAATTTAGAAATAACCCGTGTAGTACGGGGAACAAAATAATACGCCTATTTCAGGTAGAGATAAACCGTAAAGAACGGGGAACAAAATAATAATATTGCCTATAATTATAAGGTAGAGATAACCCGTGCAGTACACGGGCAAAGCAACTATGTTCACCTCTAAATATCGTTTCCTTTCAGATATATGGACATTTTTTAAATATTTGAAGCCCATCAGCAAATATAGTAAGTAAGTAGCCTTTATTTGCAGCCGTTAAAAATTACGCCTGGGGAAAACCCGGGCGAACGCCGGGTAAAAATTGCTAGTGGTTGATAAAGCTAACTGATCAATTGGTGACTGTGATAAGACTCACTGCAGTCTGACTCTCACTGATCATCTGTTGGTGCCTATTAGTGGCATCTCGACTCGTCACAGTCTCTTTCCACAGTTGCTCCTCCAGATTTTGGCAGGTGGCCTCCAGCTCCTCATTCCTCCTCCTCAGCTCTTCCCGTTCTGCTGTGATGTTCTCCAGTGCCATCTCTCTCTCCTGCAACAATGTCTTCAGCTTTGTCACTTGAGTCGTTACAGAAGACAACTCCTGATATTTTCATAGCAAACACTTTAATCAGCTTACACAAGTCTAATGCTGCACTAAATACACTAACACTTTAACGACGAGCGTGTGCTAAAAGTGACTGGTAAACCAACGCAGCTCATCATTAAAGTGTTAATGTCAATGGTAACATTTATTTTATCTATCACTTACTAACAACTGTAGCAACCCCTAAATCAAATGCCTCAACAATTTCAGCAAGTTAATGCCACTTGTTTTCAACTACAACAAACTCTTAGAATAATGAACTGGCTCAAAGATCTGGACAATAGGTTGCTGGTGACTGATATCGATAAAGCTAGATCAGGTCAAGGTCAGACCAGTGCCCACTGGCAAGCTGTAAACTTGCAATGACCAATGAGAAACCATGAATTGCTTAAGAATAGAGTTTTCAAGTACTGAAAATGTCATAAATTTAATTTCTTTGTTAAATCACTTAATATGCCTGTTTAATGAAATGATGTGTACCTTAATTCTTGCAGAAGTTATATAAAATATAGAAAAGCAGACAGAATTGAACATAGCACTTCAACTACATTTTCAAAGCTTACCGGTAATTCATCCAGCCAGCATAACACTAGTTCATGTTCATAATTGTAACTGCATACATTTATAAGTCATTGACATTTACATGTATAACCATCAATTAATTGGTCCAAAAGTTAACAAAGTATCACCAATTCTATTCCAATCGGACCCCAACTCAAAGGGAAATAGGAAGGTCTACACAGATCAGAAGCTACGAACACAACACTATTTACAATTTGTACAGTAAAACAGGAAAAGACCAAGGAAAAGACCAAGTAAAAACTGAAGGCAGAAAACCTCGTTTACCTGAGTTACAGTCTTGTCAGCCACTTCATCGAACGTACAGACTTTTCGATCTGACTTGGGGTGCTTTACAACAGTCTTCCTGTCCTTGTCAACTTCGAAGCAGGTACAGAGACCCATACCAGTCGCTTCTGAGACCACCGGCCGGGCACGGCTAAACGCCTTCATCGAATCACCATTGCTTTCCATACAACAGATAAGAAACTGAGATTACCGTAACCTTCCTGTTAATCCATTTAAATCAGTTATTGTTTTGCATGCAGCACAAAATGCACTCAATACTGTCTGTAGATAAACATCATCTAGCATTCAAAGCAACACACTGTAGCAGGGCTTTGTTAAGGAATTTTTAGAACTGCACAACTCATTCTCTATTTTTTTAAAAGCCATGGTACATTATTCCCAATGACCTTTTTTAGTCATTTGTAACTGCACAAAAATGCTTTTACAACTGCACAAATTCATTTAGAACTGCACTTTTTGTGTAGAACTGCACGTTAAAAAAGCCCTGCACTGTAGACCAATTTCATGAAGTGATGTAATTATAGTGCACAACTTGTAAACCCCATTCAACTGGTTCCTCAATACACATGATCCCAAACTCCTACAAAAATAACAGACTTTGCAATACTGTAATTAAAATCAACTTTTCCCATCCATTCACATCTTTTAAGTTGAAGGTTGCCTGGAGGGAGATTACAAGACAAAGGTCCCCAGTGATGAAACTGTTTCTTATCAGTAGATTGGTTTGTGCCTAGTACAACTGTATTGTGGAACAACACTGAAAAGAGGTTACAGCATCGAATCTCGAACAGCCGAACACAACCTTCAAATTATGAAGGTTAAGCCCTTGGAATGAGGATGTTCCAAAAAGTAAACAAAGTTTTGTGTGCTTACATTTTCGGCAGTTGTGTGTCATAAACAACATTCTGTTACTGCTGAATATAATTAGGCAACATATGGTTAAAAAACAACTTCGATATTTCCTGAGGAAGTGTAGTAAAGAGAACACATACAAGTCGGCATCTAACTCAGCTCTGGTCACCAGTTAAGAAGTCAGAATAGACAGAATGAAAGAACACACTAACATGTACTGTTATAGACACAAACATTTAACTTCAATTAATGGAGTCAAGACCCATTCAAAATGGACTCAGATACCCAGGCCGTGTTTTACCAACCTTTCCACACCTTTTCACACCTCTAACTATAATGAATGTCAGTATACAAGGTTTGTGGTGCAAGCAAACTTAGTAGCTCAAACCAACAGTTAAATGAATTTAAATAAGTAATCAGTTGCATTTGCTGCAAATGAGAATACCAAATCTGTTTCAATTATAAATGTAAAAACAAGGTTCAATTGCATAAATGTTTACAAGTATTATTTATTTTTTCTGTAAGCTACTGTGCGTTTGCTGGTAGTCAAATAAAGAATATTCTTACTTACTTACAATGCATTTGTGCATTTTGTTCTTAACACTTTAACGATGAGAGTGTATTAAAAGTGACTGGGAAACAAATGCAGCTTGTTGTTAAAGTGTTAAAATATATGACATATAACTTAGGTAAAACATGAATACAGTACGGAATGATGCCAATTAGCTCAATGAACATTTTTAATAAGTTATACACAACTTTTTTCATTTTTAGTTAAACTTCCTTTAAATATACCATTTACAAAACCTCAACCACATTATTAGCTTGCAACTATTGGATTTAAATAACAAAAACATGAACACACATTATGTCAAACTAAACAAACACTTCACTAACCTGGATCTTCCAGCAGAACGAACACGATCTGTAACAATAACATCAACTCCATTTTACACCACACCAACATTGCACGTAATATTTTAAACTAATATACATAATATGCAAATGATGGATATTACTTTCCCTTGAAGTTTTGCTTGAATAATAGTTTGAACTGAATGTATTAAACTTCAGTTTTCTAGCACACCTTAATTGTACACTTGAGATTTCCTGGGATGTGGCCAAGCAGCTGGCAGTTGACAGAGCTAGATGAGTGGAGGAGATGCTTTGCTCAATGTGCAGACCTGAATGGGAAAGACTAAGTAAGCTTACTAAGTAATATTTAAGAAGCAACATTCTTATACAATTGGGGCATTCCACATCAAATCAACACACTTCAGGGAAAAATTGACGTCATCATTCCCAAATTTGTTGAAATTTGGCATGGTGATAAACCACTCTGAAAACTTTAAAAACAAGAATTTCAGATTTTTTTATCACTGGTGTCCGAGATATGGGGCAATGAACGTTGACCAAAATGGGCCAATTTCCGCTGACGTTCAAACTGCTATATCTCAGCTTTTATTGCACCTAGAGACAATTAAAATGCCAAAGTGAAGGTATTAAATAGCTCCATCTGTGCAAAGCACTCAGAAACGTTCATATTTAGCAACAAAACAAATTCTGAGCAACTGTAACCTAGTGACACTGACCTAGGTGCAATTAATTGCACGCTATTGATTAACACAGTATTTCTCTGAGGAACCAACTCTTCGCAGCAAATCGTCCTTACCAATAACATACTCATACAACTTCTGACAAGAAATATTTTCCGTATTGTACTTTGTAAGAATGATTCCTTTCACAGAGTCTACAGAACTTATAATAGGGACATGCCTGTGTAAAGTCGTTAAAACTGCTATTAAAATTAATAATAGCCAATAGCCCAATACAACAAATATACATAAGCCGGCCATTTTCCAGGTTTTTAGCTTTGCTTGCGTGACAGGGAACATGAGGCCAAAGAGAAGGACGTCCATGTCCCCCTTTTGCCGGACATAGGGCAACTCTATCCGACACATGCAACATGAGCAATAAGGTCGTACAATTTGCCTACAAAGGCTACCTTTACCGTGTTCACTCATGTCAACCGATTGACGAACTACGCCCCGTACTTTACGACGGTCTGTCTTTTAAGGGAATAATTAATCAGGGAGCAAATACTTATTTTATACAATTTCTCCAAGAATTTCTCTAAAATTCAAACAATCGAATTTTGCGTCCAAATCGATGCAACGGTCGAACAAGAGAAAACCGCCAAACGATACTTTCACAAGGTAAATGATTTCTAAGTAAATTCGAACATGTTGAAGTTTTCTGGTGCTACATGAAGGTTTGCGTACCGGACTTATTCGTTGGTTTTGGCAAGGATTTTGTATGTTTAAAGGGCATTTTCTTCGCAAGTCGCCTTGGCTCATGTGTACCTGCATGAGGTCCATCCTTCTAATGTACCGTACGTAGCCGACTGTTTTCGTCTCGGTGGAAGACCATCGACGCGGGCCGTTGTTGTGACCTCGACCCTCAGTGACTTCAATCTACCCCCTGAAACACGACGAATGCCTTCTCGTAAGTTCTCTACGTCGTACTCCTTGGGTCTCGACGAATAGCGGGACGTGCGTCATCTTCTACCAATGACTGGCAATGAGGGACTGCTCGTCGGCAGCGTTGTGTGTGTCCGAACGCTGTCACCTGTGGCTGCTATAGGCCTAGGCCTACTCTATCCACGCAACTTGGCCCAGACGCCAGAGACTCTGAACATCCAAGCCATCTGTGAGCTTTCGATGGAAATCGGTTGGTCGGTTCCACGTGAGCACCCCACCCCACCCCCACTGCCATGGTGACTCGTCTTACTTAATGTGCATCGTTTTGCTAACCGATGTAGACCATAACAATTATGGTCTACATAATCATAATTATTATAATGTTTTCCTCCGTAATGACACTTAACATCATAATACGCTAACACAGTTAGAATGAATGAATGAATGAATGAATAAATAACTAATTTACCTTTTGAATTAGGCTACAACGCTGCAACGCAATACTTTACCACCACACCCAGGCCATGCTCATGTGCCTGGATGCCGCAGTGGGTCGCTATTGGCAACTTGTGGCCACTGGCCAGCTCTGGGCCCAATGTTGGCCTAAAAAACGTGGGTGTCACGGTGGAAGTTTTATAGGCCTATGGGATAGCCTCGATAGGGCATCATAGGCCTTCATCACCCTCACTGATATCGTAATTATATTCAAACAACTCAAAGTTAGCAGCGAAGTCAGTATAGGCCTACATGGCCTATTCAGATCACTGAAAACTATAAGCCTATAGATTATAGAATATAGATGTTAAGTCGCCTCTCGCCTTCACAGATGTCGATCGGCACACATCAAAGAATCATCATCGGCTTTCATCAGACCGCGTCGCTGCAGAATGTGTATACGCCCTTCGTATTTGTCGCTGTCTGTGCCGTCAATCGTGCGCCTCTATATCGATCGCTTGACCGTGTCTTATAACCCGTCTGTACTCTATACCTATATGTGTCGCTGTTTTGTGTCCACTTTCCAGATCTCTCTTCCCCAGCTCAAATTAGCCTACCACCAGCGTGGGCGTCCAGCGACATCAGACTAGGGCTAGGCTATCCGTGGGAAACTCGATTCAACTCTCCTACGCCTGGACTGGCGGCGTCCCTTTCAAGTTTCGTCGAGAGATACGTACGGTGCGTTCGCCCATGATGATGATGATGATGATGATTGATGATGAATTCTCTCCCGAAGGCAGGTGATTGGAAAATGTCATAAGAAAGCTTATCGCCTAACAAGACTACCACCGGTAGGCCTATAGGACCTACAGTAATTTGTTACAAGAAATAAAACTAAAGGTAAAATGATTTAAATATGCTCAATTTAAAAGAATTTGTTGAAAAAAATTTTACGAGTAGGCTTTACAGTTAGGCCTACAGTAGGCCTAAGATAAACTTAGGCTTAGGCTACTGCTGTGAGAATCAGTGGCCGGTTCTGGAAAACTAGTCTTGAAATTGTGCTATAGGCCTATAGCCTAAATGGCAGTTTACAATTCGAAAATGTGTGTCTAAGCCTACTTCGAAGGATTCGTATTATTTGCAAGTATACATTTCGCTAATTGGACTGTAACGTCCGATCCGCTTCACTGAGCTTTATCACACCTTTTTGTGCCTTTTATGCTTTCTTTCGAAGTTATAGGCCCGCAATAGCACTATCGATGGAGCAATTAACTGATGCTTCTTACACGATAAAACTCTTTTCGATTTAACTTTTCTTTAATCGATAAGTACAAGGAATGAGCTTCCAGAACTAGGCCTAAGCGTCCGTTTCTGGCAAGGTTCAAAGCCCAACTAAATCCTTGAGGCCTAAATAAAATTATTAAATGTTGTTTTAACTGTAACATAGCAATCGTTGTGCCAGGTAGGCAAGCAGACGACGGCTCCTGATCATATTCTTCCACTTCATTGACTTCATCAGCCATAGTGTCAAACAACAGGATAACCCAGAACCTAATATAATATTTTATTGATTAAGGTGCTTCTGGTTTAGGCTAATTAATTAACATTACTAGTTTAAACTACCATCACTCAACTAGCATCACGTAATCGCTAATACATTAATTAACACAACTAAATAGGCCTAGATAAGAGGGATTTGTGTGGGAACTGGACAAAGTTACATCCACCTAATTTGTCTAAGTGTAATCTTTTCATACATAGCATCTTTCATGAATAGGTGTGAATACTGAATTGTAATTGATGTCATAAAATGCAACACTGATCTCCAATATATTGTTAAAGTGGAGATATCATTTCACTTAATATATTGTTTGTAGATGACAGAAGGGAGGACTAGTGAAAAGTCAAAGGCAAGTGCTTTCGATGTTTAGCACGCAATCTCCATGGGAGACGACCACCACCTGCAGTGGAGGAGGAACCACGAACCACCACTGAATTAATCAAGTGAACCGACACAGTGAGTAAAGTTTGAGGGACTTTGAGCTATAGTTTAATTTTTCCAATTCAATTCAAACAGTTTTATTGTTCCCAGTTTCTATCAACAATAAGCAGTTATTATCGTAATTGCCATTTGGGTAACAAACGGAGAGCCCAAAAGGGTTATAAGACCCACTATGCAGGGCTACCTAAGTAACATATTAAATCAGTAATAACAGTCACATTCTTAAGGAACTAATAGTTCAAACGAGTTAATTTTTGCAAGTAACAAGCATAGTACAGTATACAAAATAATCTTAACTAGCCTAAGTATCAGCAACATGGTAATTTGAATAATTAATCATTTATTAGGCGAGCAGACAGATTTTATAAATAATTTCAGGTTAGGCAGATGACGAATGGCAATAGGGATGTTGTTCCAAACTGAGGGATCCATGGATCTTAATGCAAATACCCTGGTGTTAGTGCAAGTGAAGACTCCTCGAATAAGATTAAACTTGTCTAGTTGAGTAGTTATGAGTATCTGATATTATATTAAAGTGGATATTAAACATCAAAGGTAGTCATTTATACAAATATTTATATGTAAATTCACTTATTTGTTAAGTGTTTATGTGGTCAATTCTAAGGATTTTGAATCTACTAAAGAACTGGCTACTATGCGAATTAAGTGATACCTAGCTATTATTCGAATTGCTTTTTTGTAAAATGTTAAGTTTATGTAATCAGTGAATGTCGCTGGATGCCCAGAGAATACTACAGTAGGCCAGATATGGATATATTAATGAGTAATATAAGTTGAGTAGGACTTTTCGGTACAAAAGATGCCAGCCGTTTCAGTATCCCTATAAAATTATTTTTTTAAATTATCATAGAGATTATTTTACTACGTTCTGACCAGTTTACAGCATACCTCAGGTTCTCTTCTTGATTAAACACTCTTCTTAGCTTTAATGAAATTACAATTTTTGGAGTAAAATTTTTGTCATAGCTGTTGTAACACTAATTTTTGTTATGCAGAGGAAAAATTTTTCCTCACAAAGACGTTATAAGATATCCTTAACTTTGTGGTGTTAATCACAAAGGACTCTTATCCCACAGAGTGTTATAGAATAATATCTCATATCCTAAAGTTCTGTGTGGTGTTAATCAGAAAGGACTTTTAAGATGCTGTTATTTTTTTAATAAAGATGACTCAACTTTGATTTGCAGAGGAGAGTGGAGAAAGTACAGTTGACTGCCAATGCACCGTTAGATGAGAGAACATCTTTTGAAAACTAACGGAGAAATGAGAAAGCGTTGACGAGTATACAAGAGGATAAGTTACGAAGCAATGAAACCAAAATGTCGCAACTTACTCAACTGACAATATTCACACAGGCACTATTTTGCAGTGACAGAGAAGGCCAGCAAAATCTGAGAAGGGAAAGAGAGCTGCTGCAAGCAGAAAACTATGCATTAATAGCCACAAGCTTACAAGCAGCTTTGACTTTGTGTCCCAGTTCCTAGGAGAAAAGGCTGTGGAGGATTCTTGTGAGAAATTGAAAAGCCTTCAGTTAAGACACAAGCTAATTGAATCTCAGTTGTTCTTGACACCTGTTCTCAGGCCTTTCCTAGTTCAACTGACAGCGGTTGATTGTCATCTTCCAGGATTTGATTTTGCTTAACGCAAAAGGCAAAGGCTGATGGAGAGAAACTTGTTGAGGAGTTGAATGAAAGCAAGCGCCTCTCGACTTGTCAGCAGAGTCGTTTAGCTGAATGTGAAGCCAAAATGACTGAGTTTGAAAGTCAAACAACATGCTCAGAAACCATAATTGTAATCTCCAAACACCTAAAGCGCCACTCGAAAGCCAAGCGCAGGGCACCAGCTTATTCGTGAGCGCTGGAAAGAGTTGTTGAAGAGTTGAATGAAAGCAAGCGCCTCTTGACTTGCCAGGCCCTAGAAACGCAGCTGAACAACTTTGTTAGAGACAAGAATAATCTGCGGCAGCTGAACAATCATCTGGAATTGTGGCAAGATGATTTTCAGGCAAGGCTGCAAATCCTGGAAGAGGACAGTCAACCGCTGTCAGTTGAACTAGGAAAGGCCCGAGAACAGGTGTCAAGAACAATGGTTGACCGAAGACCATTTGGCAGCAATAGTGAAGCTCGTGACACGGAAATTGGACCTTGGTTGTGAGATAATAATGCCAGAAATGGTGTAATTGACTGGGACAACATCAAAGAAGGAAATGAGGAGTATTATAACCTGCAATACCTGCAGTGTGGCAACTTGAAGAGTTGAATGAAAGCAAGCGCCTCTTGACTTGCCAGCAGTCTTTTAGCTGATTGTGAAGCCAAACCGGCTGAGTTTGAAGGTCTAAGAACATACTTAGAAACGCAGCTGAACCAGACGGTTACAGAAAAGAAAGATCTAAAGCGGCAGCTGAACAATTATCTGGAATGGTGGCTAGATGAATTTCAAGCCAGGATGCAAAAGCCTGGAAGAGGACAAGTAACAGCTGTCAGTTGAATTAGGAGAGGCCCTAGAACAGGTGCGAAAACTTGAGGAGGAACATGAAAGATTGCTATTCGAGATGAACTGACAGGCAAGACAACAGCAGAACGGAGGTTCCTTTGCAACTGGTTCAAGAACAATGATGACACAATCATGTTCAGTGACAGTTGTCAAACCCGAGCTGGTCAAGGACAGTGGCTGACGGCAGACCATTTGGCAGCAATAGTGACGCTCGTGACATGGAAATTAGACCTTGGTTGTCAGATAATAATGCCATAAATTTTGTAATTGACTGGGACCAAATCAAAGGAGGGAATAAAGAGTATTATAATTGCCTTCAGTACTTTTCATATTTTTATATGGAAACCCGAGCTGGTCAAGAACAATGGCTGACGGCAGACCAGTTGGCAGCAATAGTGAAGCTCGTGACATGGAAATTGGAGATAATAATGCCCGAAATGGTGTAATTTACTGGGACAAAATCAAAGAAGGAAATGAGGGGTATTATTACCTGCGGTGTGGCAACTTACTCAACTGATAATATCCACGCAGGCACTACTTTGCAGTTCAAATGGTGACAGAGAAGGCCAGCAAACTCTGAGAAGAGAAAGAGATCTGCTTCAAGCAGAAACTTGTGCATTAGCCACAAGGTTACAAGCAGCTGAGACTGAACAGGACCTAGGACAAAAAGCTGTGGAGTCTTCTGAAAAATTGACAAGCCTTCGAAGGTTAAGATACAAGCTAGATGAATCTAAACAATTGAAAGCCTATGCCTTTTCATTCACTTCAGACAAATTATTGTCTGAAGTGAAGCAAAAGGCAAAGGCTGATGACGAGAAACTTGTTGAAGAGTTGAATGAAAGCAAGCGCCTCTTGACTTGCTAGCAGAGTCTTTTAGCTGATTGTGAAGTCAAAATGGCTGAGTTTGAAGGTCTAAGAACATACTTAGAAACGCAGCTAAGGAAATCCGTTAGAGAAAAGAATCATCTGCGGCAGCTGAACAATTATCTGGAATGGTGGCTAGATGAATTTCAAGCCAGGATGCAAAAGCCTGGAAGAGGACAAGTAACAGCTGTCAGTTGAATTAGGAGAGGCCCTAGAACAGGTGCGAAAACTTGAGGAGGAACATGAAAGATTGCTATTCGAGATGAACTGACAGGCAAGACAACAGCAGAACGGAGGTTCCTTTGCAACTGGTTCAAGAACAATGATGTTCAGTGACAGTTGTCAAATCCGAGCTGGTCAAGGATAGTGGCTGACGGCAGACCAGTTGGCAGCAATAGTGAAGCTCGTGACATTGTAATTAGACCTTGCTTGTCAGGCAATAATGCCCTAAATGGTGTAATTGACTGGGACCAAATCCAAGTAGGAAATGAAGAGTGTATGAAAATCAAATGGAGAGACTATTCGCCAGTGGTGAAAGACTTGTACGTTGAACATTTCAACATCGCAAAGCTTGAGTCACACGAAGTGGAAAGTGTTGTAGAATATGAAGTGGAAAGTGTTATATAATATCTTATATCCTTAACTGAGAGAATGCTATGCAAAATGAAAATCTATGAGGCTGCTGAACTGACACGGGCAAGACAACAGCAGAACAGAGATTCCTTTGCAGCTGGTTGACGAACAGATACAGTGATATCAGCGACAGTGGTAAAACCAGAGCTGGTCAAGTACAATGGGCTGATGGCAGACCAGTTGGCAGCAACAGGGAAGCTCGTGACATGGAAAGTAGACCTTGGTTGTCAGATAACAATGCCCGAAATGATGTAATTGACTGGGACCAAATCTAAGTAGGAAATGAAGAGTATATGAAAATTAAATGGATGAACTATGCTCCTATGATTAAAGACTTCTGTAATGAAAGTCAACATCGCAAAGCTTGAGGCACACAAAGTGGATAGTTTTATAGAATATCTGATATCCTTAACTGAGAGAACGCTACTTGAGATGAAAATCTGTGATGCTGTTGAACTGACACCGGCAAGACAACAGCAGAACAGATGTTCCTTTGCATCTGGTTGTAGAACAGATACAATTATGTCAGCGACAGTGGTCAAACCAGAGCTGGTCATAGTGGTCAAGGACAATGGGCTGATGACAGACCAGTTGGCAGCAATAGAGAAGCTCATGACATGGAAATTATACCTTGGTTGTCAGCTAATAATGCCGTAATGGTGTAATTGACTAGGACCAAATAAAAGTAGGAAACGAAGAGTATATGAAAATCAAATGGATGGACTATCCTCCAGTTATGAGAGAATGCTACCTGAGATGAAAATCTATGAGGCTGTTGAACTGACACTGCCAAGACAACAGCAAAACGGAGGTTCCATTGCAGCTGGTTCAAAAACAGATACAATGATGTCAGCGACAGTTGTCAAACCTGACCTGGTCAAAGACAATGGGCTGACGGCATTAGAGAAGCTCGTGACATGGAAATTAGACATTGGTTGTCAGATAATAATGCCGAAAATGACGTAATTGACTTGGACCAAATCGAAGCTCGTGACATGGAAAGGAAGAGTATATGAAAATCAAATGGAGAGACTATCCGCCAGTGGTTAAAGACTTCTACGTTGAACATTTCAATATCGCAAAGCTTGAGCCACACCAAGTGGAAAGTGTTGTAGAATATGAAGTGGAAAGTGTTGAATATCTTTTATCCTTAACTAAGAGAATGCTTCTTGAAATGAAAATCTCTGAGGCTGTTGAACTGACACAGGCAAGACAACAGCAGAGCGGCGGTTCGAACCACCTTTGCAGCTGGTTCAAGAACAGATACTGTGATGTCAGCGGCAGTGGTCAAACCAGAGCTGCTCAGGCTGACAGCAGACCAGTTGGCAGCAACAGAGAAGCTCATGACGTGGAAATTAGACCTTGGTTGTCATATGATAAAGCCCGAAAAGGTATAATTAACTAGGACCACCTAATCTTTCCACCCACCAACTGGTTTTTTGGTCAATGTATTTTATAGCTGAATAGTGAATGCACTATGAGCTGTAAGTCTGACAGAAATTAACACATGACCTCTGGGTTGGCACCTCACTTACTAGGCTACTGTCTGTAATGTAATATTACCTGCAGGATTTTTCATATTTTTATATAGATATAATATTAGTGTGCATCCACTGCTATAACAGAGTAAAATGTAACAGTAATTTGTTTGCACGTTTCATATGATCCCAGGTTTTTAAGGATCCCTTAGCATTGCTGATCATTTAAGAGCATAATTATTATTATTATTATCTTAAGTTCAGCTTAACCATGTGGTATTAATCAGAAAGGACTTTTATCCATCAGAGTGTTATAGATTACTATCTCATGTCATAATTGTGTATTGCTAATCATAATACACTTTTAAGATACTGCTGTTTGATTTTAATCAAGATTTTTATTTGAATTGCTCGTGAGAGTTGAGAAGTACAGCTGACTGCCAAATGCCAATGCACCATTAGATGAGAGAACGTCTCTGAAAAACGAACTGAGAAAAAAGAAAGCGTTATCAAGTAAACTACAGGAAAGCTACCAGGCAATGAAGCCAGGATGTCTCAGCTTACTCAAATGATTCTATTTATGCAGGCACTAATTTGCTGTTCAAACGGCGACAGGATAGACCCGGAAAGTCTCGAACGTGAGAGCTTAAGAATGCTACTGAAGAACCAAACAGATTACACAAGTTGAGGGAACCGAGTGAAGTAATTCGGCTACAAGACCCAACTACCTACAAGTAACTGGAAGAGGAAAATTATGAATTAGCCACAAGGTTAACAGCAGCTGAGGCTGAACGGGAGTAAGGACAAAAACTGTGGAGTCTTCTTCTGAGAAATTGACGTGCCTTCAATTAAGATATGAGCTAATTGAAACTCAGGTGTCCGAAATGTACTATGCATTCATGTATCAATTATGCGTCAACTCATGTAGGGAATGGCCGATTGGCATTTTTTGCCGTTTTCCGATTCCGAATAGTAACCAGATATTTGGCCTGCTTTTCCGGCCGAATCCTGATTCAATCCAGTTAATCAGTTATATTTATTTTTATTTGGAAAGATATAATTAAAGCTAAACCAAGAGATGCAATTCACACAAGAGTTTGTTCACTCAACTATTTAATAATTTTACAGAGTCTCAATGATATAGATTAAAGATTACCACAGGAGGTCGACAAAACAGGTTACTATTTTTCTATTAATGATATTAGAAATTGTTTTTGGTCAAACTATTACTTTTTTGGTATTTTGATTGGTAGTCCTGGGATGTGCCGATTCGGATTAATACCGATTAGTGCAAAATCTGGCCCGAACCGATTTCCGGATCAACATTCGGCCCTTCCCTATATTCATGTATGTATGCATGCAGGTATATAATTATGTATGTATGTTTGAATTGAATGTGTGTGTGTGTGTGTGTGTGTATGTATGTGCATTTCTTCTGCAATCCAGTCAAATCAAAGACTGCAGAATTTCTAGTTTGTCTTAGTCAACAGACTCAAATAACAAGCAAGAAAGCATTGGCGGAGACTTGGTACAGGGTTGGGGGGACAAGTGGAAAAAAAATTTATATGTAAGCCTAACTGAATGCATTTAACAAACATATTATTCTAAATGTAACAACCAACATGCACCGCTGGTGGCACTGTGCACTCGCTGGATGGATTATGGGAATGGGAAAAGCAAACCCCAAGCTTGGCTGACAAACAAATGTAATGTTATTTCAAAAATAAACACCAGGCACAGGAAACACAACGCGTTCAATCGTCTATATTTTGGAAAAGCTTATTTTAGTCTGTGGCAACTGGTGACCAGTATAGTATATGTTTTGTTTTGCTGCACCGCCCACGAACACCAAACAAAGGATAAACAGTGGAAAGTACCGTAGGAATTTATAAAATTTATGAAATATTAGGGGAAACAAGCAGCTCCATGCCCACGTCAAATTTGAGGGACCTTCCCCCTAACCCCCTAAGTCTCCGCCACTGCGAGAAAGTTGCGGTTAAAATGTTTACTTCTTGCTTTCAGTCTGAAAAAAGACGTTTCAGTCGGATGTCTAAAGAACTGTCATCAGTCACAATGTCAGCTTAAGTGTTTTTCCAGACGAGTATAATCAGGTTTCCACCAAAAAACATGTACAATAGGCCTTTCTGATGATATCCGATGGAATTCCCAAAACTCTCGCCGATGACGACGTTCCAGTGACCTCCAAATTTCTTATCCAGCGATTCCTTGAGCATTTTCGATGCTAACTACAACGTTAATCAAACAACTAAACTGGCAGTTTTACTGGCTAATCAGAAACACTCTTAGCTTAGTTGTATCCGGCCGTCTGCTGCTTTGCAGTTCTTCCAGAACAGGTGCTAATGCATTTATTTTTATTCTGTTTTTGTCTGATTTTTAAAAACCCTAATAAAGGCACTGTTGGTATTTGTGTTGTTGACAGTAGAAACTGATAGTGGTTAGTGACACGTGGCTGAACGAAATCTTGTATGAAATCTTAACCAAGGCGAGGATTTATGGTAAGTTGGTACCAAGGAGTAGGCTGAGGGCTGAACTTATACCAGTTTGCAGCAGTGGAACATTTATAACAAAGCTTTTCAGGCGTTTGGGTGCAATCCAAATTGTGCATTTGCCTAGCATCTCTTAGAAGAATCTCCTCAGTCAGGTCAACAATTTCTGAATGTTACCAATAGTTACTCACTGCAAATACTGCAGCATACAAGACTAGAAATGTATTGTGTGATGTTGAAGGTTGATTGTCTGCCTTCTAGCACTTCATAGGAAAATCACTTGTGGAACATAAGTCATCTAACAAAAAACTATCAGTATCCTTCTGAGACCCCGCGTCCCGCGATTGGGAGATTTGGGACATTCATTTTAATTTTGCCAGATAGTTACGAATCACGTATTGATTTAAGACCCACTGTCCCACGTTAGATACATAGTGTGCCTACATCTGGCAATTGACAAGAAAAGTAAATTGTTCTTTAATCTTTGGACTGTCATGGCGTCTATTTGTACTAAATTTTGGACTGTCATTTCGTGTTTATTACTAAATTAGTACTAAATTTTTTTATATTAAACATCAGAAATATTGGTAAATTTATTGCTATATAGCGTAGTATCATATAGAGGTGCTATTAATTCTAAACACGTCCTTCAAACCTCTGTAGTGGGTAAAAAATTCGTTTGTGAATCATGTCCCGCGATTGGGACAGTGATTTTTTGTCCCAATCCTGGGACATGGGTCTCAGGAGGGTATAAATATTTCTTACAAGAAATGAAACTAAAGATAAAATATGCCTAAAGAACTGCCTAGATTCGTGTAAAATATTTGATAAGTACAGTATGTAAGACAAGCTTACTGCTGCGAGAACCTGTCGCTGCTTCTGGATATCTATTCTTGAAATTGTGCTATATAAATGGCAGTTTACAATTAGAACAGGTGTTCTACAATCACTAGAGCAACAATGTCTGCCAATAGCTACCCAAAGGAAGAGTAAGAGATCAAAGTAGCAAAATAGCATCTACATGATAGCATCTCTTCCTCTTTCTCTCACCTTAAAACCTTCCTTTTTCTCGGAGTACCTCGCACTGGGAGCGCTTCTGAAAGACTTATGCTATGAGAAGCGCTTTACAAATGATCAAATACAATACAATACAATACAATCAATGATTTATTGTTCTGCACCATTAGGAACCTCTCATGTTGATGTGTTAATTAAATGCATAAACATTTGTTACAACAAAAGCACGTAAACAATCAACAATCAATCCAAATGACACCTACCTCGTAATTTGTTGAAAATTTTTCACAAGCCGTGACACACAGTTCCATTGTCTCTGTTTTCATCTCGTCAGTCATGTCAGATTGCTAAACAAACAGCAACAAGCGCTTACAGTTAAAAGGATTTATGCCTGGGCACAATTTGTTAAGTACAAAATACACGAAAACTTACGATACTCTATTTGCAAAGACTTGGCTGTTAACACTTTAACGATGAGAGTGTACTAAAAGTGACTGGGAAACAATGCAGCTCGTCGTTAAAGTGTTTAAACACCTGTACTTTTGACATGGCTTCTCTGCTGGATTAAGTTTTAGATTGTGATTTCACTCAAAGTGACTATTGACTCGTACCTTGGGCACTAGTCATTAGATTAGATTAGATTAGATTAGATTAGATTATATACCCAGACTAATGACAGATTCTTGGTGTTTACTCCGATTCACAAAATGTTCAGGCTTTTAGCTCGATCAACTAAAATTGAAGCTAACATGTCCTTAGCAATTACTGACCCTATGAGACTATAATGAGAGCAAAGCAATATGAATAAATTTAACAGTCTGTGAAAGATATTACTTAATAGAAGACTTTTGAGGGCAATTGCCATAAAAAATGTTGATGACTCCTTTTGTCTTAAGACATTCTGTAGTTGGTTTTCGAAGTTCATGATAAACTTTTGTAGTCTTCACCATGTTTGCATCTCTTTTTCTACAGACAAAGAACTATTGGCGGCAAAACCAAGTGCGTTTCCAAACCTATTTTTTATATCAATCAATCAATTTTCGTTTATTAAAAATAAGCTGACAAGTACGCAACTTATACATTGATGAACTAACCACCTAGTATTGGATGTTTAAAGATTAAATTAAGGCAGTTTTACAACAATTATTATACTCACTCTAAGTAGTGAGTAAGTATGACGCTTGCTTTCGACCTCCTTCTTTTCTCCACCTTCTTCAGTCATTTCGATTGCTTAAAAATTCAAATAATTGAAAACTTGCGAAAATTACGACCAAACGGTTAACAATCAGTTTCCAACTGACGTCCTGTATCCATAGCAACGCGTAATGTGTCCGATAGTCTCACTTAGGAATGCTTTCATGACCTAGATCATTTAGAAATATTTCTCTAGCGCTTTATTTTAACGCGTTGGACAATACGTAGAATATAATCAAAGATGTTAGAGCCTACGGCTCTAACATCTTTGATATAATAACGTTCCTAATATTTTGGCGATCAGATGGATGATTTTAAGCCCTTAACAGAGTTCTTAATTTTATTATGAGTGTCACCTTGCTAATATTTAGCAGTACAGAACAATGAGCATCATGTTCTACAGGGTCTCTGTCGGAGTCTGTCCAAACAATCACCCAGTACAACCTACGAAAACGACCAAACTCATTTACTCTCCTAGAAAAAGACACCCGAAACTTTATATCGAAAATGCTATAATGATCTTTGCTAGGGGATAAAACAGTATTTTCGTGATAAACTAAACATTATAAACTTAGCACTCAAACCTCAAACCTAACACTAGTCTTATAAAGGAGAAGCGTACGTTCTGTCTACCCCTCTGCCCCTAATGCTTTAATAAACGAAAATACAATACAACAATGACATAAATAATAATTTATAAATGAATTATGGTTTTAGAAGTATACTCGATGATTATAGTCGATAGATGAAAATGAAATACGAGGCAAAAGCAACATTGCATAGAATAATATTGACTGGCATAAACTTAAACTTAAAGGCATAAACTTAAAGGCATAAATTATAGTTTTTAATTTCATTACCTTCATTATCCAATGTAAACAAGTTGCGGTATGTTAACTTAGTATTTTAATAAACGAAATCTACTGGACGTTTTAGCACAATAAAATGTTATTGTTTGAACTTTTGAAGTTGTTGACGCATAAAATAAGAGCATGCCACCAAATTTTAGTTTTTGAACCTTTGTCATATAGGCCAGTATAAAATCCTTGAAATTGAATAACAACCTAAAGATTTATTATGAAAAAGGTTTTTTTACATGAAAAGTTTTAAAATAGACTAGAGAACATTCACTAGAAATGCTAACAATTTGCGAATTGGGGAAATGTGAAAATTTTGAATTTTTGTGCGAGCAGACGACAGTCAGCTGACGGGTTTGTTTACGTTCGACGAAAACCGGTAAATACGAATTTCGTGTTCGAAAACGCAGTGAAACTAATGATTTTGGTTAAATTTTGATTATATTTATTATCTGAGCTGTGTATATTGTTTATTTAGACGAAAATGAAACTTTAATTTATAGAATTGTTAGGGTCTCATGTCTGAGTCCTAACCGGTCCTGGGATGGGCATTCGTTACCCTTGAGTAGTTCCTTAGCCGAGGGGAGTAGCCTATATAAGGAGGTACGAAAAGGGGCGGTTAGAGAATCTCCGATACTCAGCCTTCGCGCTAGTCGGGTTGTCTGAGATTTCTCTGGGTTGCATGGTAGTCAAGTTAGTTCGTGACTTGTGCCATTTTCAAGTCTTCTTACGGTGCTTCCGTTTCTGATGTTCGTCAGCCCGTTGCTGAGTTACAGACTTCTTGTTAGTTGGTCGTTCTTCGTATTGAAAACGAACCTTTCTTCCACCGTCGTTCAACGGTTGGGTAATGTATCGTTTTGATTTATTGTTTTTGTCGAGAATTATACCTTGAAAACTAGATTCGAGTCTTCAGCTTTGTTGTAGCTAGGAGGAACCCGTAACATATGGGAGCTCTAGCCGGGATTTTTTTCTCGTACGTTTGAAATTTTCATTTGTTAGTAGACAACATTTAAGGTGTCTTTGAGTCGTAGAGGAAAATTTTGAAATTAAGGGGCGTGTCTGACGAGTTTTGTCTGACGGAGGAAATTTCGAAATTTAGAAAATGGAGACACCGGAGGTGGCAAAAATGTTAAAAGCGGAGGACATTTTTGAATTGAAACAAGATGAATTACGTACGGAATTGGAGAAATTGGGGCAAGACGTGAAAGGTCTTACGAAATTGCAAATGCAAAAAGCATTGTTGAAATTGGTTTCGTCGCCCTATTCTTCGCCAAAAGCAAAAGAGTCTGAGGTTAAGGCGGAAAGTTTACAATTGAAATTGGCCGAAATTGCACGTATACAGCAAAAAGAAGACCGAGAAGCGGAAAGACAGTTTGAGCTGGAGAAATTCAAAATACAAACACAGATGGAAGCGGATGCTAAGAAGGAACAGGCACAAATAGAAGCTAAGTTTAAGATGGAACAAGCAGAATTGGAGTCACGAAGACTTGAGAAAGAATTTGAAGCTAAGGCACAGGTTAAGAAAGAAGAGGCAGAAGCAATGGAGAGGAAAATGCACATAGAAGCACAGGTTAAGAAGGAAGAGGAAGAAAGGAGGATACAGGTTAAGAAAGAAGAGGCAGAAGCAATGGAGAGGAAAATGCACATAGAAGCACAGGTTAAGAAGGAAGAGGAAGAAAGGAGGATACAGGTTAAGAAAGAAGAGGCAGAGGCAACAGAAAGGAAGTTACGAGTGGAGGCAGACATTTTAGAAAGGAAGTTGAGGGTAGATAACGAAACAACGACAGCAAAGTTGTCTATGGAAAACGAGGCTAAGAGGATGCAGATAGAAGCAGATGAGAGAAAGTTACAGATGGAATTGGCAGAGAAAGAAAAACAGAGACAGCATCAATTGCAAATGAAGGAATTAGGAGGTTCCTTTGAAAGATTAACAGGAGGTTACTTCGAGGACGGAGCACAGGGTTTGAATGAGGAAAATGCAGAAAGAACGGGGCATACGTCGAAATTTAATATCGCGTCGGCAGTAAAATTTGTACCTCGGTTTGACGACACAAATTTGGAGCATTATTTACAATCGTTTGAAAAAGCCATGGAGCTTCATCAATTTCCAAAAGATAAATGGTCGTCGTTAATTCATACGAAGTTAACGGGGAAGGCGTTACAAATTTTCGGAGAGCTCTCATTGGAACAATGTAAGGACTATGAAGTGGTGAAAAAGTCTTTGCTTACGGCGTATGCACGAGTGCCAGAGTTCTATAGGAAAAGGTTTCGAGAATTGCAGAAAGGTAATCTTGAAACGTATTCAAATTTTGCATATCGTTTGAATATTCCATTTAAGAGTTGGCTGGAGGGAGAAGGTGCATTGTCTGATTTAGATAAGGCTTTGGAAATTTTCAAACTTGAGCAGTTTGTTAATTGTCTACCTGTGGATTTACATCGTTGGGTGATCGAACGTAAAGTAACGACACTTTCTGAAGCAGCACGTATGGCTGATGAATATGATTTGCTGTACAAACCTTTCAAGAAAGCTAGTGTAGCTCCAGTGAAATTTGAAAAGGGATGGGCAAATGACACTGCTAATGTGAAAAGAAGCGGAGGTCAAAATTCTTTCGGCAGCCCTATGAATACAAGTAGGAGTTATACAAATGCGTTTGGCACTCCTGTAACTTGTGCATATTGTCGTGCGAGAACGCACAGCATTACAAATTGTGAAAAGCTAAAAGCAAGAAATTTGGCCTGTGCGAACACAAATTATTCAGATAATAACATTGGATTAGTAGATGTGCAGTCGGGCAATCCAACGATAAATCAGCAGTATAGACCGTTTGTTAAGGATGGGCTTGTGTACGGACGACAGGGTTCGCAGCGTCATGTGGTGCTACTGAGAGACTCGGGTGCATTACAGTCGATAGTCAGTAGGGATGGGCTTAATCCTAGTGATTATGTCTTAACGGGAGACGATAGATTGATTCAGGGAATTGTTGGTGAACCAGTTAATGTCCCGTTAGTTGAAATTCAATTAGAAAGTGAGTGGGTTTCGGGAACTGTTCTTTGTGGGTTGGTGGACAAATTACCAAAAGGAATTAATATGCTCATCGGAAATGACTTAATGCAAAAGGAACCGATAGATGTAGCAGTTGTTACTAGGGCTCAGAGTAAATTAGGGACGACGATGCAGTCAAGCGTAGATAGACAGGACGCTGCAAACGTTGACGCTCCTATAATTAAGAGTTCTGATGTAATTGATTCTGTTGACTTGAATTTAAATGATTTGTTTACTGAAGATGTTGACAGTCATGTTGAAGGTTTGGAATTTTGTACAAGGGAAAGATTAATTGAATTGCAACGCAGTGACGAATCTTTCAATTGTCTTTTTGATCTAGCACGGTCACCGGACAGAAGTGAACGCTCTTTTTACGAAGTTCGTGATGGAGTTTTGGTTCGTGTCTGGAGGAGTGTGTTGGAGCCAGAAGGTTTCGGTAGAACGCAAGTACTCGTTCCAATTTCTTTACGGCCTAAGATAATTCATGTAGCGCATGATGTTCCTTCGAGTGGACATTTAGGTACGCAGAAAACTCTTGATAGAGTGTTGAGGCATTTTTATTGGCCTGGTATTTTCAAGTACGTGAGAGAGTACTGTCGTACTTGTGATGTTTGTCAGAGGCTTGGCAAGGGAGCTACAAAAGCTAGAGCGCCTTTGATTAATTTGCCAGTCATTGATAAACCATGGTCAAGAATTGCTTTGGATATCGTTGGTCCTTTGGACATTTGCGATAAGTCGGGAAACAGATTTCTGTTAACGATAATGGATTTAGGTACACATTTTCCGTTGGCATTTCCGCTTAAGGTACACACAGCGGTGGAAGTGGCAAAGGTGTTGGTGTCAGTGTTCACAACATTTGGTTTTCCTGATGAAGTTTTGACAGATCAGGGTTCTGAGTTTATGTCAGAATTGATGCAATTGTTGATGAATGAATGTCAAATAATTCAGTTAAAGACGAGCGCATTTCATCCAATGACGAATGGATGCCTGGAACGTTTTCATCGTACTCTAAAAGATATGTTGAAAGCAGTAGGGGAAACTTTTCAGGGTGATTGGGATGAAATTCTTCCTTGGGTGCTTTTTGCATATAGAGAAGTTCCAGTTCAGGGATTAGGATTCTCTGCATTTGACTTGATGTTTGGAAGGGATGTGAAAGGGCCCTTACAAATGATTAAGCATAGTTGGTTACGTACTGATGTAGTACCAAAATTGAAGAAGACAAATTTAATTGATTTTGTTTTGGATCTTCGAGAGAAGATTAAGGTATCTTTACAGATTGCAAATAATAATGAAATGGTGCATAAATCTAAGTCGAAGGAATGGTATGATTTGCATGCGAAGTCTGTTACTTTTGAGAAGGGTGAACAGGTTTTACTGTTGTTGCCTTTGATTGGGAAACCATTACAAGCGAAGTACTGTGGTCCCTATCAAGTACTGAAAAGACTTGGTGAGGTGGATTATCTCGTCGGTACTCCAGATCGGAGGAAAACGAAAAGGGTGGTGCATGTGAATCTCATGAAGAGATATTTACCACGGCAAGGGGAGAAGGTGATGGTTGTGGATATTGAACCTGAAACGCATGTGTTGGTGACTGATACAAGCACACCTACATCATTTTTGGAATCAGTGAATATGGATCACTTGAATCAGAGTCAAATTGATGATTTAACAAATGTGTTGTGCAAATTTCAGAATGTGTTTAGTGACAAGCCGGGGAAGACAACTTTGGTGTCACATGATGTCAAGTTGATGGAGGGAGTAAGACCTATGAGGCAATCACCATATCCGCTTCATCCGGAAAGGTTAAAGTTGGTAAATAAGGAAATAGAGGAGTTGTTGCAAGAGGGGATTATTGAAGAGTCTGAAAGTCCGTGGGCGGCACCAATAGTTTTGGTTCCAAAGCCAGATGGTACGCTAAGACTGTGTACTGATTTCAGGAAACTGAATGCAGTCACTGTTCCTGATCCGTTTCCGATGCCTCGAGTGGAAACTCTCATAAATAAAGTTGGGCAGGCAAAATTTCTTACGAAATTGGATATGACAAAAGGTTACTGGCAAATTCCTATAGCGCCATCGGCAAGTGAGGTAACAGCTTTTGTAACGCCTAATGGACATTTCCAATGGAAATACATGGCATTCGGTCTTCGAAATGCACCAAGTTCATTTAGTAGGTTAGTTAAGAAGGTTTTTGCAGGGTTGGAGTCTTTTTGTGACGCGTATTTGGATGATGTCATAATTTTCAGTATGGCATGGTCTAATCATATGGATCATTTACGACAGGTCTTACAACGTGTGGAGAATGCTAAGTTAACGTTGAATGTTAAAAAGTGCATTTTTGCTAACGCTGAGGTGGATTTTTTGGGTCATCATGTGGGGCGAGGAATAGTGTCACCACGATCACAGAAGGTGGAAGTGATGCTGAACTTCCCAACTCCTACAAATAAGAAGCAATTACAGTCTTTGCATGGGTTGGCAAGCTACTATCGCAAATATTTGCCACATTTTGCAGATTTGACGGAGCCTTTCACTGAAATTTTGAAGAAAGGGAATAAATTTGTGTGGTCGGATAAAGCAGAAAGGGCTTTTGTTGATTTGAAGTCGAGATTGGCGTCCAAACCAATTCTTAAACCACCTGATTATAACAGACCGTTTTTTGTTGCTGTTGATGCTTCGCAGGTGTGTATTGGAGCGTGTCTGTTCCAGATTCACGACGAAATCGAGCATCCTGTGTGCTACTACAGCCGGAAGCTCCGGAAGCACGAGGTACGCTACTCAACGGTGGAGAAAGAGGCTCTGGCTTTGGTCATGGCTGTGCGGACGTTTGCCGTGTACTTCGGTTCTGCGCCTGTGGTGGTCTTTACTGATCACAGTCCACTTACATTTATTAATTCGATGGCTAATTCGAATGATAAATTACTTCGATGGAGTTTGGAACTCCAAAAGTATGCTTTGGACATTCGACATCGTCCTGGGAGAGACAATTTGCTTCCAGACTTGTTGAGTCGTCCATCTTTGGTTATAAATGAGTAGTCATGCTTAGGGGCGACGTGAGTGAACGTCGTAAGCTGTATAGAGTAAATGTTTTGTTGTATATAGTAAATTTATTGTGTATTTCGTTTATATTTTGATTGTGATATTTCTTTTAATGTGCATGGTTTGCATGTTAGTTAAGTCAGAAACCCTTCTGGTTTCTGCCTTGTTTGTGGTCCGGGGGTATGTTAGGGTCTCATGTCTGAGTCCTAACCGGTCCTGGGATGGGCATTCGTTACCCTTGAGTAGTTCCTTAGCCGAGGGGAGTAGGCTATATAAGGAGGTACGAAAAGGGGCGGTTAGAGAATCTCCGATACTCAGCCTTCGCGCTAGTCGGGTTGTCTGAGATTTCTCTGGGTTGCATGGTAGTCAAGTTAGTTCGTGACTTGTGCCATTTTCAAGTCTTCTTACGGTGCTTCCGTTTCTGATGTTCGTCAGCCCGTTGCTGAGTTACAGACTTCTTGTTAGTTGGTCGTTCTTCGTATTGAAAACGAACCTTTCTTCCACCGTCGTTCAACGGTTGGGTAATGTATCGTTTTGATTTATTGTTTTTGTCGAGAATTATACCTTGAAAACTAGATTCGAGTCTTCAGCTTTGTTGTAGCTAGGAGGAACCTGACGACAGTCAGCTGACGGGTTTGTTTACGCTGGGATTACGTTCGAAGAAAACCGGTAAATACGATTTTTCTGCTGGAAAACGTAGCTAAACTAATAATTTCGGTGAAATTTTGATTATATTTATTGTCTGAGCTGTGTATATTGTTTGTTTAGACGAAAATGAAAGTAAATATATTTCTGTAGTGTGTGTGTGTGTGTGTGTGTGTGTGTTCTGGTCATTGCACCATGCTTCCTAAATACATAAAATGCGTCCTGCGTCCCAATCAACTGGTTAATTGCTTTTGTTGAGTATGCTCGGTAATGTTGTAATATATTTAAATATTATACAGCAAATAGGTTAAAATTAATGCAATAGTATGAAGGTTTTGGAGGCATTTACTCTGAATAATATGGACGCACTGATGCATAGATGCATTTTACCCATCATGTGACCCATGCCCAATAAATTTCACGTTGGGCCAGGCTTACATCATTATCTTCATCAGTTAAACCTAGTCAACTGGTGACCATAAACCAAAGGGTTACGTATCGATAGTCCGAAGGTTCGATAGTCCGAAGGTTCGATAGTCCGAAGGTTCGATAATCCGAAGGTTCGATAGTCCGAAAGTTTCATGGGAAAACATATATGTATATGTACATATTTATGTATATGTACAATACATTATTTATATGTATATATATGCATGTATACGTATATGTTTGTATATATATGTATATATATATACATGTACATATGTTAGCCTATATATATGGATATAAGTATATATATATGATATATATAATTATATGTGTGTGCATATATATATATGTATGTATCTATATGTATATATATGTATGTAAACACTATACATGTATATAGATGTATGTGTATATGTAAAATGTATATGTATAAAAATAAATATGTATATTGCGTATATATGTACTTATGTATATATATATATATGTGTGTGCGTATATATATATAATCATGTATATGTACATATATATGTATATGTATATGTGTATATGTATGTATAAGTATGTTTATGTATATATACATATATGTTTGTGTGTGTATATATGTACATATATATATGTATTCATGTATATATATACATGTATTTATGCATTTATACATATAGACATACATAAATCTATACATATATATAGATACATATACATGCATATACATACATATAATGTACATATATATATATACATGCACAAACATAATATATGTATTATATACATATATATATATTTGCACATACCTATATATACATGTACATATATACATATACATATATAAGTACATATACATATATATATACACACATATATGTATATGCATATGCATACATATACATATATATACTCACATATGCACACATAATTATATATATCATATATATATACTTATATCCATATATATATAACATATGTACATGTATATAGATATAAATACATATGTATACAAACATGCTTATATATACATATAATGTACATATACATATATATGTAAGTAGTAATCAATAGATTACTACTTATGTACATATACATATGTATATACATACAGGGCCGGATTAAGACTTTCGGGGGCCCTAAGCCAAGGGCCGGGTTAAGACATCCGGGGGCCCTAACCGGAAAGCCATGCAAAATGTTTTCCCAGATTTGGAGAAAAACCATGTTTATTACTTTGAAAAATTTCTGATGACCTTTTTTTGCTTTTCCATCTTTTTTCCAGAAGAAAATTGTCAAATAGGACCTTTGTACCATCTGATTTATTATTTCCTGACAGTTGGGGCCCTCAAAACGTTGTGGGGCCCTAAGCCACGTCAAATAGGACCTTTGTACCATCTGATTTTATATTTCCTGACAGTTGGGGGCCCTCAAAACGTTGTGGGGCCCTAAGCCATGGCTTATTTCGCTTATAGGTTAATCCGGCTCTGTATACATATACATATATATGTTTTTACCATGACACTTTCGGACTATCGAACCTTCGGACTATCGAACCTTCGGACAAGAAATTTATCAACGTAAAATACGGAATTACCCATAAACATATATTTCTACATAGCCAGGATGATAGCCTATATGTTTTACCATGCAATCTTCGGACTATCGAACCTTCGGATTATCGAACCTTCGGACTATCGAACCTTCGGACTATCGAACCTTCGGACTATCGACCTGTTCCCAAACCAAAGGGGTCTTAAAATTATTTTAATTGAGTTGTATTTCTGTTTCAGTTCACTTTGAAACAACTGTAAATAATTCTGGATTAACTTTCTTCAGATTTAAAAAAAAGAAACACTATGAATTTTTGCATTGTGTGTCAGCGAGAAGTGAACGATATGCAGAAACTTGGTTTGAAAGGATTACAGTCTCTTATCCAAGTGTCACACAGATCGAGTTTCAGCAGTTTCTAAAGTTGAACTCGTTTATGGGGGAAAGAGTGTTTTGCAACAAACTTTGATGGAAGCATGTAGTCTGCGTGCAGATAATCTAGCGTTGGAGGTGAAAGGAAGAATGATGATGGCTCAAGACCTACCAGCAGCTGATGCCATTTATCATCATAACTGTCTCAAGCTATTCACAAATAAAATAAACATAAAGTGTTGTGGATCAACTGTGAACTATCGAAATTTAAACCTGGACAATAACACCGCTTTCGAAAGACTCTGTAATTGGCTGCGGGAAGGAAAAAATATGCAACAACAGTATACATTTGCTGAACTTCGCAAGCAAATGGCAGCTTATCTACCAGAAGGAATGGAACCATACACCATGCATCATCTAAAGTGTAGACTTAAGGAAACCTTTGGGCAGCAACTTGTTTTTTCAGAACTTGAAGGCATGATTAATGTCATAACTTTCAGAGAAAAGGCTACAACACTATTACATGATTCATACACTACGACTTTTGAAGATGAATTCGATGAAAACTTAAGAAACATTCAAGATGTGGGTAGCAACATTTCTAAGATTTTGCAGAGTGGAAATTTCAGTGATGACTTCTACCCTTCATGTAATGAGACCAATATGGATACACTTGAATCTCAAATTCCGACCGATCTCTTCAACTTGATCAAAGAAATTATTTGTGGCCGAAAGAAAGAAAATATTTCATCAAAGAGATTAGTCATAATATCACTTTGCCATGCCATCATGCAGGCAGCTCGACCAAGAGCTTACATATCTCCTCTTCAGCTAACGGTTGGCCTGTTTGTGCATCAGACAACCAGATCAAAAGTTTTAATTGATGTTCTTTCATCTCTTGGGTTTTGTTGCTCTTACAATCATGTTTTAAATTTCCAAAGATGTGCAACTGAAAAAGCAACGTTCGAAGGAATTCCAGCTGGCTTGACCACAGTTGGATCTGGAGGAGGATTTTGTCAATGTGTTAACATTTTACTTCAACAATATTAATGTCATAGCAAGTTTGTTAATGCATTTAATTGCTAAACCTCACAACAAAACTGTAAAACATAAATGAATTCGTGTTTTAGCTCAACAATGATGTCACTCTAGACGATTGAAACTATTAACATGCTCTCTAACTGCTTCTCGATGTTCATCAGTTATCTTTTCATTTCTTGTTCAATAATAACTCCATATGTGGTTCTTTGAAATATTAAGAGTTGACAGAGAAATGATTTACACGCCTGTACTTTGAAGTCACCAATATAAAAGTAATATTTGTATGTAAAAAGCCTGCCTCTAGTCTTATCAGTGAATTGTTTTCAGTCAGTTTCAGTTCTTTTCTTATGAAAAGGTTCTGTTGTTTGAGCTAATGTCTTTTTCCAGAATCGTTGAGTAGCCAAAGTCATCGTGGAAAAGCTGCCTCTGAATGATAGTCACTAGATTTACAAGTCAATCTGCAAGATGAGGAATGATCTGGAACTTTTTTGTGTGAAGCTTGGATTAAAGACTGCGATCCTTTCAAACAAATATTTCACATCATTCTCTTCTTGCCGACACATATTGCAAGAATTCATAGTGCTTCTTTTCTAAAAAATATTAAGAAAGTTAATTCCTGTAATATCAATCCTAAATTATTTACATTTGCTTCAAAGTGAACTGAAACAGAAATAAAACTCAATGGAAAGATTTTTAGCACCATTTTATTTATGGTTACCAGTTGACCAGGCATGCCTGATCAAGATGATGACGATGATGATGAAGACAATGACGCAAATATAACCCAGCGTGATATTTATTGGGCATGGGTGAAATGCATCTATGCATCCGTGTGTCCATATCAAAAAGTAAATGCGTCCCAAAACTCAGTCCTATCGGATTAATTATAACCATGTTACCTGTATAATATTTAGATATTATTATAACATTCACGAACATAGCCTACTCTCCAAAAGCAGTTTACGCGGCCATATGGACGCATTTAACCTGTGTCATATGATAGGATGCATGGTGCAATGCCCACCAGAACACACACACTATACTGTAACACTTGTCCATTTAATTTAATTTCCGTCTAATCAATATACACAGCGCAGATAATAAGTATTATCCAAATTTAACCAAAATCATTAGTTTCACTGCGTTTTCGAACACGAAATTCGTATTTACCGGTTTTCGTCGAACGTAAACAAACCCGTCAGCTGACTGTCGTCTGCTCGCACAAAAATTCAAAATTTTCACATTTCCCCAATTCGCAAATTGTTAGCATTTCTAGTGAATGTTCTCTAGTCTATTTTAAAACTTTTCATGTAAAAAACCTTTTTCATAATAAATCTGTGGGTTTAAGACTTAATTAATCGGCCTAATATACTTTCTCAGTATATTTAGCTTTTATCGTTCGATTTGCATTGTCTTTAGGCCTTTGATGAATAAAAGTGTTTTTCAGCACAAGTTTAAATTAGCTACTTTAATATGACTTTTGTGGCGCTGTTCTAACGGGAAATGACTTAAAGACTTTGGGCTACTTTGGGCGACCGCACTCATCATGATGGCGGCAAATACATCGGAATTATTTTCATGGTAGTTTTCTACAAATCACGCACTGTGACTCGATTCACTGAAAGACCTCGTCTCTCATCAGTTGAAGTAAAATTTCAGTGAGTTTCTAGCTTAATATCAGTCTGTTTGGGTATTTTCAGATGTGTTGTGATTGAGGAAATGTGGGCTCTCGTTGCACCGGTCAGACTGCGGGAACCAATGCTGTACCGCCGTGGCCCGCGTTTCTTCAGGCACTTCACACGAGTACCGCAAGATATAAATAAAACGGCAAACTTATACTATCGGGGGCTGAAGGATTACACAGTATCTTTGGGCATGCTGCGCGGACGCCACCAGGTTTTCTAATGACAACACTAACCGTGACCCTAACCCACCCTCACGCCGCCTAACCTGACCCTAACCGACACTCACGAAGCCAGTAAACTTTCGCAGTATATCCTCAAGCCCCCGATACTATAAGCTTGCCCAGAACACGGCTGGGTTTTAACCAGGGCTGTCTGAAGACGGTGGGACGTGATGACGACAAGACGATGAAGATGAATCGTCCTATGCAAAAGGAGACCTTCCTTAAGATTTCCTCTGCTTTTCTTACCCTTCTGACCAAGTCTGTCCAACTTATATCGTGTTGCTACAAAACTAACGGCAGTGGTTTTCAAAGTCATTCTAGCACCTCACCTTTCATGCCAGTGCAATTTCACAATTCTATTTGCTTGTATAAACCAAATCTTACATGTGCAGACTCAAGAAATAAATTGTGAATAGCAAACCATTGCTATCTAACTTTACCCCAAACTGCCATCTAGGTCTATTGATTGTGTTGTCATGAGAAATATGGTTAATAAATAATATTTAACTGGGATGAATATCTGAATGTAACGTTACGAAGCAGCAATTTTGCGTGTGTTATTTTTTGCTAGATCTTTGATAATCTGTCTAAACTAACAAAAAAATCAGTATGTTCTGATAGATGTCCTGACTTTTTCTGAGAAACTGTAAGGTCATTATTATGACAAAACTGTTATGTTAAAAACTATTGAACTGCTAAAGAATCACATCAATGAAACATTTCTTAACACTTAAGAATATTTCATAGGGCTCTTTCTAAATGCCAAATACATAAATACATAGCATACAACATGCATGAATAAATGCAGTTTTGCGTAGAAGCAACTATCGAACGATGCCTTGCACATTAAGATAGTGACACTGTCTAAGTTTCCAAATTGGATTAGTTAGCCGTGGTAAAAAAAATGCTTGTTTTTCATTTTGCTAGAAACAACAAATGGATTCATTCAACCGTCTAACCCGCTGTGAAGCGAAATACGTTAACAACAGCCAGAGATTTGAACTGAAAGAAAAACAGTTCAAGCGCCAGTATGCGCACATCTATGCGTCCCGGTTGTGGACGATGAGAGCCAAAGTGCAAGCGGCTGCCACTGCGAAATGGGGCAGACATGTTCCCAACAAGAAACTGTCCGAGCTCGTTTCGGATGAGCCATGTATTCTGATTGGCACGCTTTTCAAACAGATGACGCTCAAGCCGAGCATCCTCAAAGAGATCGGTGAGGAACACAACCTTGTGCCACAGCCTTCCAGGGCAAAGTACACGGATGCGACGGATCAACTGATTCTCGAAGATGAGCTTCAGCGAATTGTCCTAACCGGAAACATAGCTGTGCAGGTCGAAGTGACGGGTACGGTCGTCGCAGTGCGTGGCCAGGAGCGAAGTGATAGCCCCGGTAAGTTTCACGTTGACGAAATGATCTGTCAGGCGGTTCCTAAGCAGGTTCCGCGACCGGTTCTCAGTGAAGACAAGTACGTTGTCTTCCTTTCTGGACTTGAAATTGGAAACACGTCTGTGAATATGCTGCGCCTGCAACTGCTCGTCGATCTGCTCACTGGTCAGCTCGGCGACGAGCAGACGCAGGGTTGGATGGCTAAAGTCGTGCGAGTTGTCATAGCGGGAAATTCTCTCAGCCATATGACTCAGGACAAGGAACAGGTGAATCGAGCCAAGTACTTGTCGAAGAAGTCGACGATAGGCACGAAAGACGCAATGGCTGGGCTTGACGACACTCTGCTGCAGCTGTGTTCATGCATGGAGGTCAGTCTGATGCCAGGAGAGTTTGACCCCACGACCTTCACCCTACCTCAGCAACCACTGCACCGTTGCATGTTCCCTCGATCCAGCTGTTTGGAGACGCTGCACTGCGTCACGAACCCCTTCGACTTCAGCTTGGACAACGTCCGGATTCTTGGTTCGTCGGGACAGCCAGTCCAGGACATCTACAAGTTCAGCTCGCTGGAAGACCATCTGGAAATTCTTGAAAAGACGCTGACGGTTGGACACGTGGCCCCAACCGCTCCGGACACCCTCGGCTGCTATCCATACGCGGACACCGATCCCTTCATCCTGGATGCGTGTCCACATATCTATTTCTCTGGAAATGCTCCTTGCTTCCAGACCAAATTATACAAAGGAGCTGATGGGCAGAACATTCTCCTTCTCACTGTTCCCAAGTTCAGTGAGAGCTCAACGTGTGTTCTGGTTAACTTACGCACGTTGGACTGTCGACCAATTGTTTTCAATGGAAACTCTACTTTTTGAAACAAGAAACTTACTCTTTTGAACTTGCTGGGACAGACAGCGAGTCCTACTGAGACTTAACCAAGTTGGGCATGACGTGCTTGGTTACCAATGGAAGAATCTCCTCACTCAGAGGCAGTTTAAGTAGTGTTCACTGTTTATGTGTTTGTATAAGTGCTAAAAATAACACTCTTGGGTTTTGTAGTTCAACAATTATATCTTTTTGTTTTTTCATAAAGATTTTAGATTTGGTTATTATCACAAATGATTGTTGTTAATTGAAGCATTAAGTTGTATGGTATGCATATGGTAGCTGAAATGTAAACCTGAGCAGCAGACACTTAAGTTGTCAAGATCTTAAATCAGGGACAGCCTTAAATGGATTTGGACTTGCACCTGACCAGCCTTGTAGATTTCTTTAGAGTGCCTGTGAATTACAGCTGGCTCCCGTAACTTGGCCATTTTGGGTGATTATTTTATACATGTATGGTACTTGTTCAATGACCACAGGGGCTTGGTGGGCCAAGTTGGCTCGGCACCTGATTGACAAATGACCAAAAATATTGGAGAGTTTATGCACACTCAACACCACCAAATGACAGGCATCAGGAAATGATGTTGAACTTCCATTCCTACTTATGGCGGTTTCTCTGCAATGTACAGCTGGACACAACTGGGCAGCTTATTTTGTATCAAATAGTTTTAATAGGAGTGCTCAATAGTGTAGTGGTTAGCATGCTGGACTGTCAATCGAGAGGTCGGGGTTCAAATCCCTAGCCAACTCTGCTATAATGAATACACTGACCGTGGGAAGATGAGATGACGAGGGAGAGGACTATCTAGCCAACCTCATATGCCAAGGCTCAGAAAATGAGGTCGCCAACACTTCATGCCCATGGCTGCCAAGGGCTAACTTAAGGGATTGCTCTGCGGTTTTAATTGCAGACAAAATCAAGCAAGTTTTGAAAACCGGCTGCTGTTGCCAAGTGGTGCTTTCAAATTCAATTCCAAATTGAAAATGATTAGCAAAACTTAAAACTAGGGCTGCGCGTTAATCGCAGTTAACGCCTGCGATTAACGCGTTAAAAAATTTTGCGATTAATTATTTTAACGCAAAATTAACGCGTTAAAAATCTCTTGATAAAAAGTCTCAAATAAAAATGTCTAATAACAAATGTAAGTTCTTACAATCAATATTTCTCAAATAATCCGCTATCGATTATCGTCCAATTCTGTTGAGTCACTCAGCACTACTCCTCTGTCTCCTACTTGCGTAGGCCTACATTCGGTACTCCGGTGCATGTTCTCTTCATTCTTTTGTTGACATCAATCAAGCGTGTCGATTTAAAAAAATTAAGGTTGATTTGTGTCGAACATTGTGGAGTCAAAGAAAATACGCAAAACAGTTATGGATATACAATTTAGATTTAAAACTGATAAAGTAGTGGTCGATACTGCAACCGAGGATTTCTATACCACCGGAGTAATTCGTCGTTGTCTTACCACATGCCTTCTTAGCATGTGGCTCGGAAAATCGAAGGACGGTGAATGTTCATCATCATCTGATGATGATGATGATAAACCGTTGATTTCTCGGGCAAAATCAAATTCAGACGCACTTCTTCGCTACAAAGATGCGCTGAAGAATGACGTGGATTCTTGTCCACTGCAGTGGTGAAGGAGCATGCTATAGCCCACAAAGTCCTAGCTTCTGTAGAAAGGAAATATCTAGCTTCTGCGGCCACAAGTGTTCCTTCCGAACTTGTTCTCTGTCTATACGGGACTATTTTCACTAAAAAGCGAGCATCCCAGACTGCTACAGTTAAAGATTGAGACACTTGTTTTAGAATTTTGATTGAATTATTTGAATTCTAGACCCTTAAAAATAAACAAAAAAGTCAATGAATGTGGGATTAATCGCGTTAATTTTTGCGTTAATTTTTTTAATCGTGCGATTAATCGCGATTAAAAAAATTAATCGAAATGCAGCCCTACTTAAAACTAAACATTTAACTGGAACCTGAAAAACTGAATGCACCCCGACACACCCTCCATCAATATCCACCATGTCGTCTTCATGTGGTATACACTAGCGTAATGTCACATCACGCCAGTTAGTGCCATAGCATTTTAAAAAGCAAATTGTTTCCCACATGCCTTGATGAAACCTACTTAAAGAACAGAACTTCAGAACTAAATTTATTTATTCTATAAATACAAGAATCATCATATTGTATGGATATCAAACAGCTTTGTCCTAAGCAAATGCATCCTATTTTGCAATTCCCTAGAGTTCAACAACTGCAGTTCATCAGTTCCGATGGTTGCTGGCACTCCTGAACCGGCCATTGTTGCCAAAATTTCTAGACTGTCCACGGAAGGAGCTGTTGCCGCGGCCTGAAAATCCTCCGGATCCACCACTGCTCCTACGATCTGACGAGAATTCCTGTGGAGCCAATTCTGGCAGCTCTGTGGCTTTGATAAGCGTGTCGAATTTCCCATCCTGCCAACTTTCCTCAAATTCTTTTTCGTTTTCAGATGGCACATCAAAAACACACCCCTACGAACAGAAAACGCGGATAGTTAGCTTTCAAACACAAGAAATTTTGATTTTTAACACCAGTTCTTTTAGCAGCGATTTAAAAATTGTGTGAAATGTTTGCAGAATCACATAAACTCACTTTGAACAACATGCAAATTATCAAATTGGTCAATAAAATAGAGCCAACAGCAAATTATGTTCTGAGTACAGTTCTGTTTAACACTCTAACAATGAGCTACATTGGTTTCCAGGTCACTTTTAGTACATGCTCGTTGTTAAAGCGTTAAAAAGATGTTAAAATGATTTTAAATGTTTGCCATTACTTCTTTCAGAAACTTGTTTCAACACTAAGCTCTGAATATAAACCTTTTTGTCGGCACAGAAGCGCATTCTTGTGATCTTTTCTTTCAGTTCATGTGCTATGCAGCGTTCCAATGCTCGCCAAGCGTATCCCAGCTGCTGCATTTGAGTGTTTGTCCGGAAGAGGAAAGCAGTGAAACCCTGTAAAAATCATAACGAATAAACATGTATTGTGATTTGTGAGGCTCCATATCACTTGAATAATTCTAAATAAGTCTGTTCAAATCATAGAAGTAGAAATCATTGAAATGGAGAGCATCTACACATTTTGAGCACGCAGCTAAGTCAAAAGCAATTCAACAAGTAATGATGCAAGCTGGGAAGAGATGACCAGAATACATTAAGAACAAATGAAAGAACAAGAAAAACTTCAACCAAGCATGACGAAATCACTAACCTTGAAAATAACTGACAAGTATAGTAATTAAATGGCAACCAAAGGAGATTCATGCAAAATGTCAAGACGTACAATAAATTCAGACAAAAATTTCAATCAAACAAGGCAAGAAACTCTTGAGAACTTTGCAACAGTTGTTCCAAATTCAACGACTGTTGCAAAAGAATCAGAAATACCGCAGGCAAAGAAAACGATCTCAGTTTCAGACACATATGGGACATGGTAGTCAACTGGTTAGAGCACTGGCCTAGTTGAATGCAGAGAGCGGGTTCGAGCCTCCTCCCCTGAGATGGTTAATGTGTAGGGACCTTGAGCACACAATTGTTCAGTGTCATCAGATAGTGGAGTTTAATAAATGTGTAACAGAAGTAATAATGATGGTCAGTTACTACCTCACGTGATGAAAGAATAGATCTTGGCTTCAGATCCGTGTTGCCTGAAATGAGAGCCAGAGCTGCTGCAATTAAATCGATGGTGTTGTGTTCTTTCAACAGGGTCTCAGCCAGCGGCTTGAAGTGTTCTGCAGTCTGCGCAGAAATGCTGGCAAGTGATCTACAAGAAACCATTTACAGAAGATTGTTTATAAAATTGCTCTCAATTAAAACATAATTAATGGCTAAATTTAAACAAATGCTACCAAACTGTTCATTTTGTCAAAATGAAAGAAATGTAAAAAATTACTGCTAAAAGTATAATCTGAAGCAGGAATATATTTTGAGATTTTACATAAATAAGTGCTGAAAAGTAAAATTTCATTTAATAAGTTGTTTTTACTTCAAAATATTATGAAAGCTGTGAACGCAGGCTGAGCACAAAATCGTAAAAATACCTGGCAGCATCTTGTGCTGATGCGTTTATGATGTCACTTGGAGTCGGTGGGCCAACTTTCTTGAATTTAATTCCCTAAACAATTCAAAGAGATGCATGAAAATGACGACAGATGTTTTTTTAGATAAAAAAAATAGAAGCATCTGTCTTACATATAAACCGCTACATTGAGACAAGTGCTTGGCCAATTCATTTTGAACATTTGTATAGCGCCCTTCAAGAAAACTACTCAGAGGTGATGTTTATGGTTAAGATGCAGAAGCTGATTGACTAATGCATCACAGCTTCATTTGCAAATGGCAGTCAACTACGAAAAGCTCCATGTTTACTAGACAATCTTCAAACATTGCTGCTTCAGCAATTACTTTCTACCTCCAGAGATCCAGTTTACAAAGGCGCATAACAATTAAACAACTCAACTTTACCTTAAATGATCACCTAAACAAAATATAACAAAAAGAAACACTATTTTAAGCTCTTACTGGACCCTACAGTAATTTTGTTACATTACACAGAAATACAAAGAAGTTTTATCCTGTCAAACATCATCTGGCGAAATACTATCTAAAATCTGCAAGGTTTAGAAAGCATCAGCACAATTAGAGTGTTTCGATATGTACAGATATTTATTGTTGCACATCTTTGATCTGTAGTGTGATATGTACATACCGCTCTCCTCTCTACGTCGTAAACCCCATATTCCTCGTTAGGTTTGTAGAATAAGACGCAGGTTCCTTCACGACCCGCTCTTCCTGTTCTTCCCGATCTGTGAATGTACGACTCCACATCCTATCAACCAACAGCCAAAAGACAGACTCAGATACAACACTGCACTTCTCATGAATGTCACATCAAACTCAATTTGAATACGTGTAATTGTAATTACGACAATTTCGATAGCATCATCAGTAGCAAGCTACTTCTAGGATGCATTACACACACTGTCAACTGTCAGCGCAAAATAATGCTCAGAGCTACAAAGCAAGTACATTTTAAACTGTATTTTAAAAATGCTAAAAGCTGGCTTCCTGAATAGGTGCATGCAGGAAGACTCTTCCAGGCACATGGACATGTATTTACTACAGACTTAGGACTCACTACATGCATTACTGTTGAACAGAATTGGAAACAGTGATCAGAGGTATAAGTAAAAATTAACTATTACCCAGCTTCTGGACTGATTTCATCATAACAGCCTGGTTAAATTGTGGCACTTGATATGACTGGTTTCCGCTGTTTATCACAAACTAATCATACAAATAAATAGGTATATAGGTTATGGCTACTGAATAATTATGAGACGAGTAACGAGTAACCTACCTTTGGAGGGTTACACTGTATGACCAAATCTACTTCTGGAATGTCCAGACCTCTTGCGGCAACGTCTGTCGCGATTAAACACCTGTATCGACCGTCACGGAAACCCTAGTCACAAAACGAGAAACAATTCCTACATGACAGCATCCAGTGTTATTTCATATGGACTGTGGACTTAATCTATTTGGCAGCCTTAGTTGACTTTTGAAGGTTTCATTGTGAAGTGCTCAGCTGTACAATTTCAACACTTGACCTAAAAGCGTTCAGCATGAATAAAAGCTTTAAGGATTGATTGATTGATTTATAGAACCTTTCAAGCAACTCCCAAAAGCATAGACCTCTTAGTCTTATGAACAGCATCACAAATCATCAAACACAGATCTTTCTAACTGTTTTATGCATTAACTATACTTAATCTTTTTCTGTCTTAGTTTAACTATCCAAAAAAATTATCTCAGTATTTCACGATATTTTTTCTCCAAATGAATTGAACCCAGATGGCAGAACTTCCTGTCCTACCTTGAGCACCATTTCGCGTTTCTCCTGTGGAACGTCTCCGTGGATGACATGTGTCTCCTGTTTGATGTCTTGGCTCAGGGCCAGCTCGTCTGCGTCACGCTTCGTCTCACAAAAGACCATCGCCCGACCCTGGCAACCGCTGTACACTTGTAGCACAGCACCAATCGTAGAAGCACGATCAAAGTAGCTGCACCGTATAGCCAGGTGCTGAAAACACAAGCAACCACACAGGTACTACAGCAACTTTCTAAGATGATACACTTGATCAATTAACAATACACTGGTGACTTCTGCTACAGTGGGCCATTTGACATGGTACAATACAACATATCACCAACTTTCAGATTCATGTCCAACTTACTCTGTGTTATTTTCTATTTGATTATCCTTCACATATACGGTATTCAAAACATGAACATTTGAGTTTAGAATTAGAACATTCAAAATTCTAATGCCTTCCTTCTGCTTAGCTACTGAGATTCAAGAGGACAATTTAGACTGCTTGTTGCCCCATAACTTTGAACTTACAAGAATGCTTTTATTTTCAGAACCACAGGAATTGGGCAAGGTGTTAGGATAACCTAAATACATGGCGTTATTCAGCTGTAAATTTCGGATCCTGGTACAGCAATTATTGGACCCTGAGTGCAGAGATTAACACCAAGTTGCCAACCATTCAGTCTGTTACAGAATGGACCTTGTCACGGCTACGCAATTGCAAGCTATTATCCGAACACAGCTCTGAATGATGATTACAAATATCATGATGATGATAGTTCCCTGCCCGAAGGCAGGTCCATTGGCTTTTTTTATGCCACCCAGAGATGAGACGAGTGAGGTGGTTTCCCGTTGCCTTCCTCACAGACAATTGTGGGTGAGCAACTTGTCCAGTGGATTGAGGTAGATTCAAACCTGCAACCCTCCGGTTACAAGGCACAGAACATACCACTACACCACCGTATCCCATATATCATATGGATATCATAGCAATGAGTAATTAGCAAACTGAACACGGAGGAAAGTCTACCTGGACAGTTTGGGAGGTTTTCATTTTGTCGTCGCCAACAAGGTCAACGTGCTTTCGGTCCTTTCGAAGATACTTGCTGGCCGTCTGGTGAATCCAGTGGGGCAGGGTGGCCGAGAACAGAAGAGTCTGAGGGTTTGATTCACAATCTCCTGAAACACAAGGAATAAGTTATCATACACAATCAAATGGCATTTAAACGTCTACTACCTTCACATGAATAACTGCTTAACGCCACACATCAGAGCAGAACCATTTATATGCATGATGCAACAAAACTGAAGAAACGTTCGAAAGATTTGTCTATAGTATGCTGCCCTCACCACAAAGACTAATTTAAAAAATTTATTTTAAGAGTTACAGCTCTATTTTGGCTTCGGAAGTTGCCTGAAAGAAGTCAGTTAGTGCATTTCTATGTCAACGTTACTTTTATCCCTAGGAAAACCATAACAGATGAAACCGTGAAATGCACCTTCAGTATATCTCTGCTGCAGAATTTCGTCCACACTGTCTGCAAATCCCATGTCCAACATTCGATCCACCTCGTCGAGAACAACGTGGCTTAACTGTGTCAGATCGAGAGTTCCACGGTTAATGAGATCCTGGATCCTTCCAGGTGTTCCGACCAAAATGTCCACGCCGGATCGAATGTCACGATCTATTGCGGGAAACAACAAGAAGTTTACCTTATCGACAACAAAAAATGTATAAATTGCAGGCAAAGATTTAGATTACCGGTATTCCTTAATTATAATTAAGTACATTCTTTCGAACTTATAAACAAAGTAATTAAAAGTATGTATCTCTTCTATTTGTAGGCATCGACAGTAAATATATCATTCTTAAAACAAGTCTTTAGCACATAGCTGAATAAAGAATGGTCTAATTATAGTGTATTTACGAACTGCAGCATTAACACTGTAACGATGAGCTGTACTGGTTTCCCAGTACAGTCTTGCCATTAAAGTGATAAATCAGGACCTCCAAAAAAGCAATGAATTAGCAATTCAGCATATAGCATTTTCACAAACTGAAGCTTAAGTATGGTTTTCTTAGAGGGCAGTGCTCTAGAACTGACTTCATCATTCATTAAGAGTGCCTCCCCATATATGAATCTATTTACCTGTACAATAATTATACAGCAGATTATGCTCAACACGTTACCTTGTGGTCCAATGGGAGTGCCACCGTAGACACAAATGACGGACAGACCACCCGCAACATCAGAGAATGTGTCAGCCACCTGTTTTGCAAGTTCTCTTGTTGGTGCCATCACCAGAACCTAAAAATATAGGTCATATTCTCTGACTGATATCACTAGAATTTAAGAGATGCATTTTAATCCATTACCATCTGCACAAATTACCAATGTTCCATAAACAAGTTATGTGCTGCCACTTCCTTTGTGGTGCTACCACTTATTATGGGACTCAGAGTGGCCAAACAGATAAGAGCACTCAACCTGTAGCGCGAAGAGTACAGGTTCAAGTCCAGGTATAGTACCAGTACTGCCTCCTCTGGGGCAGTACCTGCGTATGGACCATTAGCAATTCCTTCACTCACAACTGCTCAAAGCCATTGATGTTCTGTCAAATGTTTGTGTGTACACTTCTGAACGTTTGGAGGGATGGCAATATCAAATGCAGTTGCACTTTGCTGTACCAAAACGTTAATTTATACATACTTTGCTATATTTTCTACTGTACCATCACAATCATTGATAAATTTCAAGGCACCAATCAATGGCAGAGAAGTTCTTTAAAAAAGTAGCTGGAGATAATTAAATCACTCACAGTTAAGCAGTTTTGTTAAAACTTTTTTTCCGATAACACAAAGTTAATCCTCGCAAAGTACTTTTACGAAAAAACTACTGACTCACCTGCGGTGGCCTGCGAGATGCGTTCGACAACTTCTTCTGCATCAGTTTCTCTATCAGTGGAAGGGCAAATGACAGCTGACAATTGCAAAAGACACAAACAAATAACTTAATTTGAAAATCAGAAAGCCATAACACTGCAACTATTGCTATTCTTCAATTTCTACATATGTCACAAAAATGACATTCATGTAACGGATATAATAATTACACTGTCACATGACAGCTGAGGTAAAAGCAGCCAACATTTTCAAGGCTAGCAAAAACAAGGACTCCAACAGATCGCTACACTACACTGCACCACATCTGGCAGAACATGCATTAATTGCGGGACACAGTACTAGCTAATTGGTTAGAGCATTTGCCTTGTAAAGCGGAGTGTACAGGTTCAAACCTCCACTCAGACAGTTACTGTGTAGGGACCTTGAGCAAGTCCTTCATTCAAAATTTTTCAGCATCATCAATTGAAATTTGTTCATTAGATAGTAGCAATAATAATAATTAATTTGACAACTATTGTGATACAAACTGATCATATGCAATGCACTACAATACTACAACATCCATCACAAATGCATTATCAAAGTATAAATATGCCATTTAAGAGAACTACTTAGGGAAATTCCACAACCAGGAATGAGTAATTCTAACTTAGATTTCTACATAAGAGACACTTACCGTCTTTCCAGATCCAGTTCCTACAATGAAAATAGCACCCAGTTAGATAAACGATGTCATTTATTTCACAAAAAATTATTCAGATGACTGCATCATTTTTGGTCCCGTTAAATTATCTCGTTAAATCTGTTTTTACTAAGTTTAAGCAACTAATCACCCATGCCCAACATCTTCCAGGTTTATTTCAACAAGCTGGTCAGTCCATATACATACTGAAAACTTCTACAGCTTTACAAAACACATTTTACTCTAATATGTCTTTCAAAGTTTTTAAAATACAGGCATAGATGCTAAGTATGTGTAGACTGGTAATAAGCTGGCACTGTGGATATAACACTGGCAAGCACAAAGCAGTTGAGGCATGTACACATGCATGTCAGTATTATCTATTTGAACATAAATTTCTATATAGCACCTTTCGCAAACTTCACAACGCACTGAATTAACAACTTAAATTCACAACAAAGTAACCACACTTAAACTGAGAAGAGAACAGAAATGAAAATGCTTACGCGCTTGTACGATCGCATCGAAGCCATCATAAATGTTGTCAAAAGAGCTGATTTGAACTGGAAAGAGTGCAGTTATTCCCTTTCCTGCAAGCAAACATTCAAAAACAACCTTTGTGTAATTTAACATTTATTCAGCATTCTAAGTAACAAGTTACAAAAAAGGAGTTTACTTAAAACATTACCAATGTCTATTGTCCACCATCTTTTCTTCATCGCCTTTCACCATGACTGTAGTCTGCATAGAAACATAAGACTATGCAGATTGCCTTAACAGCTCAACTTTCTCAGTGGGTGTTTTAAGCGTTTAGAATTGTTTAAACTTCAAATCATAATCCTGTGATATGTTGCGATTTTTTTTCTCACACCGATTGAAACTGTTTAACAATAGCAATTTAACAATAGCAACAGATTAACTTTACAATGGAAGCATTAACTTTACAATGGAAGCAGCATTAAAGCAAACCTTTTAGAACTTCAACAATTCTTGGCGAGATTCTGAAGTTAGAGAAGGCGCCTGGCTCCGCAACTGTTTCTTCATCTTTTTGGTCCACATTAAGGTCATCGCTTTTACTTGACTTCTTTTCCTTCTCGAGGGAAGATTCACATGCCTCTGTCGCTTCTTGCTTTTGATCAGCCTTAGCTTTTCTAGTTTTCTTTTCACAAGGAACTTCGGCAACATCCTCCTCTTTGGCTGAAGGGTCAGTTCCATTCACCAGTTCCGTTTTCTTGACATTCTTCTTCCCTTTGGAAACTTTGGACTTTTCCGATGGTTCAGCTTCACCTTGGTTAGTTGCTGTTCCATTCACAGCCTCACTGGACTTCTTCTTCTTCTTATCTATTTTTCCATTCTCCAGCTCTGTTCCATTGGCTTCAACCATTTCAACATCATCCACTGTTGGTTCCCCATTCTCAGTGTACTTCTTAAGTTTCTTTTTCTTCTGGCCACTGCTGTCTTCGGCAACTATTTCAATACTGGGTTCTTTTTCATCATCACAAGTCTTACGCTTTTTTACCTTCTTTTCTTTTTGGCCATTTTCCTCGGCCGAGTTAGGATTCTGTCCATTTATATCCATCAGTGGCACACCAGCTTTCTTTTCTGATTTCTTCGATTTCTTTTCCTTTGGCACTTCGTTTGTATCATCTGCATTCTTTTCAACAGCAATTCCATTTTCCTTTGTCTTTTTCTTCTTTTGAACCTTAGTTTCAGTATCAGCAAGAACCTCTGTCTCGTTAATTACCTTCATAAAAATAACACCAGCAGCACATCACGTTTTAATTAACTTTGCCAAGGTGATAGATTATGGCAGATAAGTTGCCAAACAATTATTGTTTAACTGAACACCAGCACTTAAACATTTCTACATGCCTGCAAGTGGCCTATGAAAGACAGAATAGTAAATTAGGCTGTGAAATAATTGCAATAATAAATTTATATAGCATCACATCAAGAGTACTGATCAGAGGCACTCTAAGTGCAGATGGTGTTCATCTGCCTTGTAGCAAGGCAGATGAACAGAGCTCTGACAAATTGACCTAATTTCACTTTGGACTACCAGTGATCAATCATGCTTCTAGTCCAGCTGCCAGAAGAACAAGGTCAGAAGAAGGCAAAGAAGCTGCTCCGGGGTGTTTTGCTTAGAATGACAGTTTTAGCCTCCCCAATTAATTGCCCATTATAGCATATCGTTTCAGCGTCAGAAATTAATTTCAACATTAACATGTATAGTTCGCACACACCAGAATATAAGCTTGGAAAAAAAGACATAAAACAAACAGAAACAACATTTATTAGGAACGAACAAGAATCAATAATAAGAAGCTAAGCGGGCATTGGAGGTCATTGGTTAGTTTGATCTTGAATATATAATCAGGGCATTAAAACAATAGAATACTCAAGACAGATCGGGAGATGGAGGAGTGGATACACAAGGGTAAGGATTCCTGAACAGTTGAGACTTTAATTTCAAGTGGAAAGCTTAAGAGGTGATACCAAGAGGACCTTGAGGCAGATGATGGTGGGTCAGAGACAATATTGATACAGGAACTGAGGACTTGTCAAAGTCATGACAGAGATCATGTTCTCCATAATTATTTCGTTTGACTGCACTTTACCAATGTCCAGATCTACTAAGATCCGTTCGTGAACAACAGAATACATAAAAATCCCGTTTTCCAACTTTTCCAGATTGGAATAGGTTCGCCATCCACGAACAGTATGTATGGCGCAGCGCATATCAACGTCTGATCACTTAATTTATTGGAAAATCGCTTAACTGAAATTGCCGAGACTAATTCTCTGCCAGTCTGGGTCGGGAATCCTGTTTATACTTGATCGTCGGCAGTTGGGCTAAGCCGAAATTTTATCAAAAATCGAAACAGACGATATTAACGGAAGTCTGGGCTACGTGTAAAACGCGTCCCATATCTCAATGCCAATCCATAATCAATCAGAATAATTTTCGACAACCCCATTTTTCGCTACATATTTGTGATCAAGTTTTATTTTGATAAACAATGCCGAGACATACGAAATAAAAGGGCTCAGCTACTTATTTCCAGCTAATTTTTACACAGTCGAAGCACGTGTACCTAGCAACATGCTTTAAAACTGTAATTTTCACAGTGAAACAACGGCCAAACAACGATTCGAAAATTACAAAAAGAAAACTTCATAAGCTGTGTCTACCTTATCTTTCATATTTACTATAATAAACTTCGTTACTGTAGAAATCCGACAAATAATAGGAGATTATTTTCTATCCGCTATCGTTAGTTTGCAAACACGTGGATATGAGATAAGAATCCGATGAAGACATTGCACAGTCCAACCCAGACAAGAAGCCCAATAGACGCAAAGCAACTTCATTCCTGCCGACTCATGTATTATAATTCTTTAATGATTATTTTGGTATATTATTCTTTACGTTTAGTAATTTAGCGTTTGTTATGTGCAATCGCTTCGGATCTGGATGCTTGATGAATGCTTCCTTCACTGTATGTAGAGTGCGATTATGAAAATGCTGCATGCCTTCCTGATTAAGGGAAATTAGCTATAACCTACCCTGCCGGATATTCTTTTTCACTGTTAGTTAAGGTTTTCGTTTTTTTCTTTTTATTTTCATAGTGTTTTGAATTGTGTTAATCATGTACTGTGTACTATGTACTATACTGTTTGCATTGCTGTATGAAACTTGATGTTGCACTGTTTGTCAAGGATTTAGCTATGACTAATTCAGATTTCTGAAATGTTGTTTTAGGTGTCCCTAGTTAGCGGGATCTTGATCCATTTTGGGACTCCTCTTGCGGCCAATCCTGATATTTTATGTTGAAATGTTATGTGATTTTATTTGACATGGCTTCAATAAAAGTTTTGATTGATTGATTGATTGATTGATTAATGTCCATGCTAAATCAACAGGAGTTCATCTCGATTGCATAATTATTACAATGTAGGGCCTATAGGCCCTAGTTTATGATGTAACCGATTTCTCTATAGGTCTATCTCATTTTATCAAATGAATTCATAGTGGGCCTACTGTTGTATTTTATGTATGAAGGGCGTCTGTTTGCGATAGAGGTTAAAAATTCAGATGAGCTGTTGACTGTTGAGAATCTATAGCACTGCAGTCAATGCCAATCGGTCGTCTCAAGGGCTAGGTTAGGGTTTCGGGCTAGGGTTTCAGTCTCCTTCTACCTTCTTAGTAGGCCTACCCCTCCAGTCCTCTACTTGTATCTCTTACTTTTTTCGTCGTTTTTTTCTATTCTAAACCTAACCATACTCCTAGGAGTCCTAGCCCAACTTTCCTTATTAATCCTAATAAATTGCTCCTGACCCTCACGCTATCCCTAACACCTGAGACGCCGACTTTTAGTAAAAGGTACTGGGGCAAGAATTTCTCCAGCTTCGGTTTCATTGTTTAGTTGAGCTAAGCTTTAGGCTACGTGCTCATCTGCAGAACATCTCTATACCAACAGGGTTCAGCCGCTACCATCGGCCGAACCTAAGGTGGGTTAGGCAGTGATGTAGTACTCGAGTCCGGCCTAGGACTCGAGTCCGACTCGAGACCGATTTTTTGTGGACTCGGACTTGGCTTGTCGCGACTCGGACTCGGACTCGAAGGCCCGGACTCGAATTTGACTCGCTGACTCGGTTTTCGAGTCACAATTTTGTCCCGCGATAAAATACTATTTGAATACTTGCTTATTTGCGAGTTATAAAAGAGTAATTGAAAAGAGGAATTTCAATAACTTTTTCAATATTAAACTCTTTTCAATATTAAAATCTTTTCAATAACTCTTTTCAATAACTCTTTTCAATAACTCTTTTCAATAACTCTTTTCAATAACTCTTTTCAATAACTCTTTTCAATAACTTAAAACTCTTTCAATAACTCTTTTCAATAACTATTTCAATAACTCTTTCAATAACTCTTTTCAATAACTCTTTTCAATAACTCTTTTCAATAACTCTTTCAATAACTCTTTTCAATAACTCTTTTCAATAACTCTTTTCAATAACTCTTTTCAATAACTCTTTTCAATAACTCTTTTTTCAATAACTCTTTTCAATAACTCTTTTCAATAACTCTTTTCAATAACTCTTTTCAATAACTCTTTTCAATAACTCTTTTCAATAACTCTTTTCAATAACTTATTTCAATAACTCTTTTCAATAACTCTTTTCAATAACTCTTTTCAATAACTCTTTTCAATAACTCTTTTCAATAACTCTTTTCAATAACTCTTTTCAATAACTCTTTCAATAACTCTTTTCAATAACTCTTTTCAATAACTCTTTTCAATAACTCTTTTCAATAACTCTTTTCAATAACTCTTTTCAATAACTCTTTTCAATAACTCTTTTCAATAACTCTTCTTTTCAATAACTCTTTTCTTTTTCAATAACTCTTTTCAATAACTCTTTCAATAACTCTTTTCAATAACTCTTCAATAACTCTTTCAATAACTCTTTTTCAATAACTCTTTTCAATAACTCTTTTCAATAACTCTTTCAATAACTCTTTTCAATAACTCTTTTCAATAACTCTTTCAATAACTCTTTTCAATAACTCTTTTCAATAACTCTTTTCAATAACTCTTTTCAATAACTCTTTCAATTCAATAACTCTTTTCAATAACTCTTTCAATAACTCTTTTCAATAACTCTTTTCAATAACTCTTTCAATAACTCTTTCAATAACTCTTTCAATAACTCTTTTCAATAACTCTTTTCAATAACTCTTTTCAATAACTCTTTCAATAACTCTTTTCAATAACTCTTTCAATAACTCTTTTCAATAACTCTTTTCAATAACTCTTTTCAATAACTCTTTTCAATAACTCTTTCAATAACTCTTTTCAATAACTCTTTCAATAACTCTTTTCAATAACTCTTTTCAATAACTCTTTTCAATAACTCTTTTCAATAACTCTTTTCAATAACTCTTTTCAATAACTCTTTCAATAACTCTTTTCAATAACTCTTTCAATTTCAATAACTCTTTTCAATAACTCTTTTCAATAACTCTTTTCAATAACTCTTTTCAATAACTCTTTCAATAACTCTTTTCAATAACTCTTTTCAATAACTCTTTTCAATAACTCTTTTCAATAACTCTTTTCAATAACTCTTTTCAATAACTCTTTTCAATAACTCTTTTCAATAACTCTTTTCAATAACTCTTTTCAATAACTCTTTTCAATAACTCTTTTCAATAACTCTTTTCAATAACTCTTTTCAATAACTCTTTTCAATAACTCTTTTCAATAACTCTTTTCAATAACTCTTTTCAATAACTCTTTTCAATAACTCTTTTCAATAACTCTTTTCAATAACTCTTTCAATAACTCTTTTCAATAACTCTTTTCAATAACTCTTTTCAATAACTCTTTTCAATAACTCTTTCAATAACTCTTTCAATAACTCTTTTCAATAACTCTTTTCAATAACTCTTTTCAATAACTCTTTTTCAATAACTCTTTTCAATAACTCTTTTCAATAACTCTTTTCAATAACTCTTTTCAATAACTCTTTTCAATAACTCTTTTCAATAACTCTTTCAATAACTCTTTTCAATAACTCTTTTCAATAACTCTTTTCAATAACTCTTTTCAATAACTCTTTTCAATAACTCTTTTCAATAACTCTTTTCAATAACTCTTTTCAATAACTCTTTTCAATAACTCTTTTCAATAACTCTTTTCAATAACTCTTTTCAATAACTCTTTTCAATAACTCTTTTCAATAACTCTTTTCAATAACTCTTTTCAATAACTCTTTTCAATAACTCTTTTCAATAACTCTTTCAATAACTCTTTTCAATAACTCTTTTCAATAACTCTTTTCAATAACTCTTTTTTCAATAACTCTTTTCAATAACTCTTTTCAATAACTCTTTTCAATAACTCTTTTCAATAACTCTTTTCAATAACTCTTTTCAATAACTCTTTTCAATAACTCTTTTCAATAACTCTTTTCAATAACTCTTTTCAATAACTCTTTTCAATAACTCTTTTCAATAACTCTTTTCAATAACTCTTTTCAATAACTCTTTTCAATAACTCTTTCAATAACTCTTTTCAATAACTCTTTTCAATAACTCTTTTCAATTCAATAACTCTTTTCAATAACTCTTTTCAATAACTCTTTTCAATAACTCTTTTCAATAACTCTTTTCAATAACTCTTTTCAATAACTCTTTTCAATAACTCTTTTCAATAACTCTTTTCAATAACTCTTTTCAATAACTCTTTTCAATAACTCTTTTCAATAACTCTTTTCAATAACTCTTTTCAATAACTCTTTTCAATAACTCTTTTCAATAACTCTTTCAATAACTCTTTTCAATAACTCTTTTCAATAACTCTTTTCAATAACTCTTTTCAATAACTCTTTTCAATAACTCTTTTCAATAATAACTTTTCAATAACTCTTTTCAATAACTCTTTTCAATAACTTTTTCAATAACTCTTTCAATAACTCTTTTCAATAACTCTTTTCAATAACTTTCAATAACTCTTTTCAATAACTCTTTTCAATAACTCTTTCCAATAACTCTTTTCAATATCTCTTTCAATAACTCTTTTCAATAACTTTTTCAATAACTCTTTTCAATAACTCTTTTCAATAACTCTTTTCAATAACTCTTTTCAATAACTCTTTTCAATAACTCTTTTCAATAACTCTTTTCAATAACTCTTTCAATAACTCTTTTCAATAACTCTTTTCAATAACTCTTTTCAATAACTCTTTTCAATAACTCTTTTCAATAACTCTTTCAATAACTCTTTCAGTAACTCTTTTCAATAACTCTTTTCAATAACTCTTTTCAATAACTCTTTTCAATAACTCTTTTCAATAACTCTTTTCAATAACTCTTTTCAATAACTCTTTTCAATAACTCTTTTCAATAACTCTTTTCAATAACTCTTTCAATAACTCTTTTCAATAACTCTTTCAATAACTCTTTCAATAACTCTTTTCAATAACTCTTTTCAATAACTCTTTTCAATAACTCTTTTCAATAACTCTTTTCAATAACTCTTTTCAATAACTCTTTCAATAACTCTTTTCAATAACTCTTTTCAATAACTCTTTTCAATAACTCTTTTCAATAACTCTTTTCAATAACTCTTTCAGTAACTCTTTTCAATAACTCTTTTCAATAACGCTTTTCAATAACTCTTTTCAATAACTCTTTTCAATAACTCTTTCAATAACTCTTTTCAATAACTCTTTTAAATAACTCTTTTCAATAACTCTTTTCAATAACTCTTTTCAATAACTCTTTTCAATAACTCTTTTCAATAACTTTTTCAATAACTCTTTTCAATAACTCTTTTCAATAACTCTTTCAATAACTCTTTTCAATAACTCTTTTCAATAACTCTTTCAATAACTCTTTTCAATAACTCTTTTCAATAACTCTTTCAATAACTCTTTTTCAATAACTCTTTTCAATAACTCTTTTCAATAACTCTTTCAATAACTTATTTCAATAACTCTTTTCAATAACTCTTTTCAATAACTCTTTTCAATAACTCTTTCAATAACTCTTCAATAACTCTTTTCAATAACTCTTTTCAATAACTCTTTCAATAACTTATTTCAATAACTCTTTTCAATAACTCTTTTCAATAACTCTTTTCAATAACTCTTTTCGATAACTCTTTTCAATAACTCTTTCAATAACTCTTTCAATAACTCTTTCAATAACTCTTTTCAATAACTCTTTTCAATAACTCTTTTCAATAACTCTTTTCAATAACTCTTTCACTAACTCTTTTCAGTAACTCTTTTCAATAACTCTTTTCAATAACTCTTTTCAATAACTCTTTTCAATAACTCTTTTCAATAACTCTTTTCAATAACTCTTTCAATAACTCTTTCAATAACTCTTTCAATGACTCTTTTCAATAACTCTTTTCAATAAGTCTTTTTTCAATAACTCTTTCAATAACTCTTTTCAATAACTCTTTTCAATAACTCTTTTCAATAACTCTATCATCAAATGCAATGACTTACACATAAATAGTTGATTTTCCATGGGCCTATCCCTGTCTCCCCAAAAGACGTCACTGATTTTTTGATATTTTGAATGGCCAAAAAGGTACTGGGGCGAAAATATGCTCTCGACCCAGAACCTTGGTGAGTACTGGGGCGAAAGTCCCTGTTGCCCTTGTGGAGTCGGCGCCTATGCCTAACACTTGACCTTAAGTCCTTAACCGCAACTAAGCGGTCTAAGCCCAACCTTAACTCTAACTAACTATGGTCATTTTCCTCTTTCCAAGCCCTAACGCTAACTATAACCCTACCGAACCTTAACTTTAGTCATAACCTATACCCTAACTTGCCCTTAGTCTAAATTCTCTCTCTAGCCCTTAGGGCCTAACTCACCCTAAACCTAACTAAGCCTATTAAATCTTGACCCTTAACCTATCCTTAACTCTAAATAGACGCTACTACGTTAGGCCTAACCTTAATCGTGCTAAGAGGCACAGTATGTTGTTGCTAGCACAGTCTAGAGAGCCTACAAATCACTGAATAATAGCCTATAATGCACACTTAGCTTAATGTACAGTGTCTGAGTTTTAACAGCGATTGCTATGAGTATCACAGCAGAAACGACAGGCTTACAAGTGTTAAACAGCATGATATTGAACGCCTTATTTTTCATACCTAATTGCCAGAGCCACATTTAAATACAACGGCAAAGTGTTTGATATTATTTGGGCGCAGTGTAGTCAATCTATATACGTAGCCTACTTCAGGCAACGAATAATTATGTCTTGGCTGTAAATCAACCGCAATGGAGATTTTTCATAACAACGCGGGCATTGAGTATTAATATAATTGGAGGCGAATGATTTTATACGAGCACGGTGTACGTAATGCACACGTACGCTATGCATAAAATAATGACACCGGCGATATCCTTCATTGCGCCGATAGATACGTGCGGTCTATTAATAGATTATTATAATCCCTGTGTCTCTGCGTACGTCTGCCTGTCCTCTTGCCTGTCTGTATGTCTGTCCTAGACACATCATTATCCGCCCTGTCGACCGTTAGTTTCATGACGACCTGTGGTATATATTCCTCTATCGATCCATCTGCCGCCGACGAAATTTTGAATTACCTGCCGCCGCGACGTTAGACGCTTGACCGAGCGATCGGGTGTCGATGGAAATAATTCCCCCGGTGATTTCTTACCGCCACCAGAAACCGTGATTGCGCAAGATGCTGACGTTTTAAAGCAACGATCTTAATGCGATTGTTTCTCATAGCAAAGCAGTGGTTAAATCCAGCCGGATTCCGCCGGATCTGAGATCCGGGACCCCGGATTTGCGACCCGCCACCTGAACTATGAGATGAGCCACCTAAAGAAGGTGACAGTCACCCAAATGTAGGCCTATATCTGATTCTCTGGTTGCAGTAATCTATCATAATTATGTACACATTTTATGTGTTTTCCGAATAGCGAATAGCGAGCATCGGTTCTAGATACTCCAGATAGACTTATGTTCCCATTACCTCGTTATTATTCTCGCGTCACTCTCTACCACGAAGTCCAGAGAGAGTAGTGCTTTGCAAGTTGGAGATTACGATTACGATTACAATTTCGAGTGTCTCGTGGCAATGCATTTTCGCAGGAGTTTGAGAGGAAAACGGAATTTCAGTCGAGGTGACCCCATCCAGCTTAGGCATTAGATGGGGCCCATGTGGGGTCTATACGAGTCCCAAACGAAAATAAGGGTCCTATATGGGTTCCAATTGGGGAGCATGGCAGAGGAAAGGCGTTCAGTTGAAGCCAATGTCCATCATTGATTCATTCATTGATTCATTAATTGATTGATTGATTGATTGATTCATTCATTTATTCATTCATTCATTCATTCATTCAGAAGATTTATATAGCACCCCTTCATATTCATATCCAACATCTAAAGATCATCCTTCCTCTATCGGTCCGCGATATCGTTCAACATCGTTAGGCATCATAGAATGTCGGTACATAAATATTTCGCAGGAAGAAACGACGGCAACTCCTGCGTCCGTGAAGCCAACGCTTCGGCCGCAGCGCGTGTCCACCGGGAGCCGATGGCCATCGCTGCAGCCGCCGCCACCACCGTCGGCCGTAGACGCCTCTCCCATCGCCGGCCGCCCATCCGGCCTCGCAGCCCAGCGACCGACCGACCGATGGGCCATCAGCCGTAGAGGGCGCTTGTACTGCAGGAGGAGGCATCGATTGGTCTGGAACGACGACGACGGAGGAGGAGGATACACGGAGAGGAATCGCAGATAAACAGAGGTCGAGAAGAAGAGGGCGGCGGTTGATCTGGAATTCTGGATCTACAACACATATTGACAACGACAGCGTTTGTCTCATGCTCTCTGCTCTTCTGACACTGTACGTATATTAGGCCTACATATTATGTACAACATAATGTTACACATCAATGAATATATATACTTATGTTACATATGTTACATATAATGTTTATTATGTATGACTGTATGTATGTATGTAAGTATGCATGTGTTTGTACGTATGTACATGTATGTATCATGTATAATATTATATGCATGTACATTGTATGTATGTATGCATGTGTGTATGTATGTATGTATGTATGTATGTTTGCACGTGTATGTATGTATGCGATGTATGTATGTGATGTATATATGTAAGTAAGTAAGAAAGTATGTATGTATGTATGTAAGTAAGGAAGTAAGAATATTCTTCATTGAGAAGTACTAGCAAACACACAGCACTGTACATGGCAAGATTAATACATTCATATGTACGGCTTTGTATGCATGTGTATGTATGTATGCATGGATGAGTGTATGCATGTATGTATGTCACAGTATGTGTATGTATGTATGTTTGTATACATACATAAATACATACTTATACTTATCGCCTTTTAAGTACCTCACAAAAGCGCTGCCTGCTTCACCATAAATGATGTTAAGTCACTAAGAACAGAAGTTAATCAATAAGTTAACGGTTCTCAGATAACTAGAAGAATCGCCACCGGTGAGCTCCCGCACACACGCAGAACCCATCCAACGGATATTCCCAGTCAGAGGCTGAGCTTACAGAAGACAACGTCTTCTTAGTTCCTCGACTACGTAGCGAGGAAGAAGGACCTCAAAAGACACGAACCACAGCATCACGCTATCCTTCGCAGATGGTAGCGTATACGTATGCAATATCTAGGCCTTTTAGGGTCTGTAGGAATTCAGGGCAAACAAGTTTAAAAGTCACGGTAGGATTTTGTAAAAAAATTAGGCGAAAATCACGGCAAATTCACGGCATGAAATCACGCTTTTCATTACTAAGATCAGGCCAAACAATAGAGCAAATGACAAAGAAACGACGCGTTCGCTATGTTTTATAGTGCAAAATTCCAGTGTAAACGTTCGGCATCAAATAATGCTTGTATGTGACTAAGATATGTCTTATCATATCAATAACATAGATCACAACTGTGGATGTGCACCTGTAATGGCACGCTAAGTGTCAGAGTCAACGTTCGGCACATTAATAATAGTTAGTTTCTGCAATTATAGGCCATCACTTGTCTACAAACATATAAGTTCCGAACGTCGTGTTGCACTAATTTCACAAAATTTGCCCAAAATCACGGCAATTCACGGTAAATGCCAAAACTCACGAAATTCACGGCTTCAGTGACTTCGTGAATTTCTACTGGCTCTAGCCATAGCTTAAGGAGGATTTGATGGGTTAGATTTGATTGAGAGCTGGCTTAAGATGGATCTGCTGGAAATGAATGACAACTGAAGTAGAAGGAGGAGAAGGAGAAGAAGCAAGAGGAGAAGGAGGATGAAGTGGGCGAGAAAACGGAGCATGGCTTAAACAATTAACCGCTGCAGTTCCTAGGCGTTGACTGTATCGAAATGCACCGAGTTCTATCAATATCAGGCGCTACGAGAGGCAGTGAAAACGTTACGGTAAGAAAATAGCAAACGAAATGCAGACCCATACTTGGATACTATTGACCTGATTACTGCTTGGTTTTGGTGCGCCACTGGTTGATGCCTTGTGCATTCGACATTGGCGCAATAGAAGTTACTATTGCAATCGTCTTGGGCATCGAGGAGGAGTTCCGTGTTTCTAATTAAGCTGGTCATTCATTGAGAAACAGTTTAATAGATTGCAGTATTTCGAGCGTTCATTGTCAACACAGCGCACTTGACTCAAGGTGCATGCAAGGCATACAATGGCTCATGAGCGATTGGCTCCCTGCAAGACGTGCTGCATGGCCAGTGACATGTGACCGTCATGGACCGTGTCTTAGATAACGATCAGTGACACGGATCATCGGCTTTGTTGCTGACAATAATTCGACATGGCTGACAATACACTGGGAGCGCTACTGCCTACTGAATTGCCACGGCTGAGAGCGGCGCTATATAAATTACTGAGTACATTACATGACAATATGATCTAAATCTAATCCAGTCTAATTTTATCCTGAACTAATCCTGATATGATCTGATGTGATACGATCATACGATACGACTTAATTTGATATATAAATACATACGTTCGTACGTACATAGGCTACTTGCGAATTTACGTACACGTAAATACGCACATACTTACGTACCTACATACGTACATGCATGGCCTACTTCTTCGCCGATTCCGGATCCGATCCGATTAATCGGCAATATTCATTTTTATTTGTTTCTAGGCACTGTTTGTTACTCAAAAGTCCGACTGTCCGCCATTTTGATGTTGCGTCGACTGTCTCACAATTTCATTATTTTATACGGACTTTCCATTATAATGATTAAAGATTACCGCAGGAGGTCACCAAAACCGGTTGCTATTTTCGTCTTATTGAAAAAATGAATTGTTTTTGGTCAAGAATATTACTTCTTTTGGTATTTGGATCGGTAGTCCTGGGATGCGCCAATTCCGATTAATCGGTCTAGGGCAAAATCCGACGCAAACCGATTTCAGATTCAAGAATAGGTCACGCATTGCTTACCACTGACCTCGTTCTGATCTCGTTCTGACCTCGTTCTGACCTCGTTATGCTTTTCAGTTAACGAAGTCGCTCGTCCTCATCTCGTGATCATCATCATCTCACTTGTCAGCTGCGGTCAGTTGGTCTCTCCTTCCTTCTTCCCTTCCTTGATGTATATGGGCTCAACAGACCTTGGTCAGCTAACGACCGCTTCGTCGCACGGTGGACATACTGACCACTACGTCGCCAATGGACGAAACGGAGCAGAGGAGGAGGAGGAGGAGGAGGAGGAGGAGGAGGAGGAGGAGGAGGAGGAGGAGGAGGAGGAGGAGGAGGAGGTGGAATGGCCGACAGAAACAGTCCACTGCCAACCCTTGCAGATGATAACGTCATCCACAAAGTCAGTTGAATCAATCGTTCGATCAATCAGTCAGTCAGTCAGTCAATCACTCAATATAAATAAATCAGTCAGTCAGTCAGTCAGTCAGTCAGTCAGTCAGTCAGTCAGTCAGACAGTCAGTCAGTCAGTCAGTCAGTCAGTCAGTCAGTCAGTCAGTCAGTCAGTCAGTCAATCAATCAATCAATCAATCAATCAATCAACTAATCAATCAATCAATCAATCAATCAGAATTTATATAGCGACCCTTCAAGATTCATACTCAGAGGAATCTTGAAGGGGCTGTACACTTGTTAATCATGCAACGACCTACAGACTCATATTTGCATACGTATACACACACGCACACGGACAAATACACATAGAGACAGACAGACGCACACACACGGACACGCACACATACACGTCACTGTAATTGTACGACCCTGTGAAACTGAAAATAAGGTATGATGGTAGCAAATGCGGATCTAACTCAATCATGGAATCTTAATCGTTATCTTAACTTAATGCAACTTAATCTAATCTTCTATAGCTAATCTAATCTAATCTAATCTAATCTAATGACTTCTTTAGCGCCGTTATCATGATATCCAAGGCAGATTAACAGATGGTCACTTTAAAGGAAATGTCGCAATCAACGATACATGTGCGTTGGAGAAGCTAGGCTGAATTCAGAAAGAGAGATTGAGTGAGAGCGCTCGAGAGAGATAATGAGAGCGAGGGCGAGAGCGAGAGAGACAGAGCGAGGATGGAGAGTGAGTGAGAGAGAGCGAGAGAGAGACAGACAGACAAAAGGGCAGAGAGATAGAGAGAAGGAGAGAGACAGGCAGAGATACAGACATAGAGGCAGACATAGAGACAGACATAGAGACAGCTAGAGAGCTAGAGAGAGGCAATGTTTGTGAGGAAGAGAAGAGGGCATGAATGGCAAAGGTTTTCATTAGGGTCTGCGATTCACTGCGGAGTCCCCAAGGTGGTCATTGATTCCGACCAATTCGCCTTAGAGTAAGTACTCCTACATCTGCGTTTCTCATCCTCCTCTTCCTCCTCCTCTTCCTCCTCCTGTATCTCTCTTCCTCGTCTTTGTCCGCCGGTGCTTCTTCCTCCACTGCGTCACAAGAAGCCTTCTTAAGGACACGACCTAACAATCAGATTAACTGCATCGCTTCCGAAGAGTGTGACTGATGCAATCTCTGTGACAAAAAACAACTGCACACAAAATGTACACACATGCATCGACAGTCCCTTTAAAAAGAAGACTCTTATACACACTTGCCACAAATACATACATACATACATACATACACACACACATACATACATACATACATACATACATACATACATACATACATACATACATACATACATACATACATACATACATACATCTGTACATACATACATACATACATACATACATACATACATACATACATACATACATACATACATACATACATACATACATACATACATACATACATACATACATACATACATACATACATACATACATACATGCATGCATGCATACAACCGCCGCGTGAGACTGATGCATAAGTCATTGGCATGCAGTGTCCTCATTTCTCTCCAGAATCCCTCCTGAGCAGCTGTTCTGATCATCCGAGCGAATAACTGAGTCCAACATCGTCTTCAGTCATTCAAGCTGAATTGTCCGAAAAATTCCCAGATTCCCAGATTCAGACTAAGGACTTCAAGCTATACATAATTTAAGCCTGGGTGCTGTGCATTGCTTTGCCAACTGATATATGAAGAATGCGAAGAAGAAGTAGAATGCAAAGACGAAGAAGACTGCGAAGAAGAATGTGAAGAAGAATGCGAAGAAGAAGAAGAAGAGGAGGTGGAGGGGGAGGAAGAAGAAGAAGGAGGGGGAAGAGGAGATAATAACGAATAACGCAAGGTTAACCTTTTTAGAGACTTGGAATTTACCATAAGGACCAGTGGCGTAGCTGGGATTTTACCATAGAAGTGCGTACAGCGAAGCAGTATTCTGCAGTGGACCTATCTATAGGTGGGTTTATGGGGGAGATCTCCGGATACATAGAATTTAAGACAATCCCGGAATAAACTGTCTCGATACTCCTTAAATAAAACTCATTAGCAATGCTTCATGAAGTGAAGCAGATTACTTATTGCCTACTTAAAAACCAAAGCAACAACAAGCGCTATTCTAAATTTAGATGTCCTTTCCATCAGTTGAGTCTTAGTTTCCATGACTCAAGAGAGCTTTAGAAGTCGATTTTTTTGTTCCGAATCAACCAGAAACGTCATCAATACTGACTGTAAGCCTTATCTTTGGCATAACAATTTTTTACGAATTTTCATGGCCGAAAAGTTGTGTGGTGAAAGTTTTCTATCGCACGCCGCTAATGCCTGCAAACAGTCAGCCGTTCTTACCGCCTCAGCAGAATATGTGACATGGGGTGCGTACGCCCACTCTCTGCCACGTCAAAGCGTCCTCTCAGATCCTCTGACCGGCTTGACCTTTTTGTTCCCCGTGTTAGGACCACAATGGCTCAATCCAGATCCTTTGTGTCCATAGGTCCCTCTCTATGGAATCGACTTCCTCCTTCTCTAAGCTCTACAATCCTCTCTGGTAGCATCTCTACCTCTTTCTCTCACCTTAAAACCTTCCTTTTTTCTCGGAGTACCTCGTACTGGGAGCGTTTCTGAAAGGCTTATTGCATGAGAAGCGCTTTATAAATTATCAAATACAATTGTATTGTATTGTATTGTATTGTATTTGAACACTTGTTATAGCGCCCCAACCAGATTTCCCATTCAGAGGCGCTCCCGACTACTGCGCGAACGCTGAATCGGAGTTTCACGCCGAAGCGCATGAGCAATTGCAAGTGAAGGACTTGCCCAGGGTCCCTACACGGCGACTTTGAGGTGGATTTGAACCCGCAACCCTCCAGCTGCAAGGCACCGAACATACCCCTACACCACCGCGCCCCAGTTGTATTGTGAGGTGTTGTATTGTGTGTTGTATTGTACTCCACGTTTATAATGCGACCGAGCCACCCGCAGTAAAGATCCGAGAAATTAATCTCTGATAATCCGACCCGACCGGGAAGCGAACCCGGGGCGCCGGCGCGACGAGCGGGCAACCAATCCACTCGGCCACTCAGGATCCTACAATACAATACAATAGCTAAGCCACTGATTAGCATATGTGCATGTATTTGTATGTTATGCAGTTGACAAGCACTACCCTGAGGGAGGTTTGGAAGAGGACAAGTAAACGTTAGGTCTTTTCTAACTGATCCGTTTAGGCCTCCCACCGAAAGAGGACATATATGCAAACGACAGGAAAAACGCTTTATTGTTCTGTTGTTGTGTGCAGAACAATAAGGCACAATAGAACAAAGGACTCTGGTATGATGACATAAATCACCATTGGCACTTAGGTTCCAGCGGTAAACGTATTTGCCAAATCCCGACTTCAGACTTGGGTACACCTGAATGTTGGTCTCGATAGATTAGTCAATCGGTCGGCCGGTTAGGAGGAGGAAGTGACAGATTACATCGATTATAAAAAAACGATCGTAGCAAGGCAATCGTGTTCATAGGGTTACACGGCAGATCTACAGATTGTAGCTGTACCACTGAACGGATAGGACTACACTTTCCCATAGAGCTACATAACTTACGCTTACGTATAGTGATTAGTAACTCCTATTGCGCCGGTGTCTAATGCACAAGGCATCAACCGATGGCACATAGACATTGATAGTCGTACTATGCGCCATTTCTTGCCATCTGTATTCTGTCTGTCTGCCTGTCACAATAGAACAAAGGCCTCTCTGTCTGTCTGTCCGTCTGTTTGTCCGTCTGTTTGTCTGTCTGTCTCTCCCTCCCTCTCTCTCCACCGTTCTCTTTCTCGTCCCTTTCCTTCCTTGTATCTCTCTCTGTTTCTTTTATCTGTCTCTGTCTACCTGTTCAAACCCTTCTCTCTCTCTCTCACTCTCTCTGTCTGTCTATCTCGCTCTCTCTGTCTGTCTCACTCTCTCTGTCTGTCTATCTCACTCTCTCTGTCTGTCTATCTCTCTCTCTCTGTCTCTCTGTCTCTCTCTCTGTCTCTCTCTCTCTCTACACCATTCTCTCTCGTCATTTTCCTTATATGTTCCTCTCTCTGTCTCTCTGTCTGACTGTCTGTCTTTGTCCCTCCGTTTCCTTCTCTTCTTGTATATTTCATGCCTTAGCAAAGTCTGTGTTTGTTCTGGCTTCGCTGTCATCTGTGAACCACTTCAACCGTCGGTCACTCACTGACAGCCACACCTGCGCAGTGTCAGCTCTATTATAGGATTTTTCCATGTCATATACTCTACTGAAATGCTTCTTGTGTTATTATTATTAACTGCTGTTGCTGCTACCACTACCACTACCACTACCACTACCACTACCACTACCACTACCACTACCACTACCACTACCACTACCACTACCACTACCACTACCACTACCACTACCACTACCACTACCACTACCACTACCACTACCACTACCACTACCACTACCACTACCACTACCACTACCACTACCACTACCACTACCACTACCACCACCACTACCACTACCACCACTACCACTACCACTACCACTACCACTACCACCACACCACTACCACTACCACTACCACTACCACTACCACTACCACTACTACTACTACTACTACTACTACTACTACTACTCTACTACTACTACTACTATTTTCCGCGAGTAACATAAATTATGATCCCTTCGGATTATTATTATTATTATTATTATTATTATTATTATTATTATTATTATTATTATTATTATTATTATTATTATTTTTATTTTTTATTTTTATTTTTTTTTTATGCCCCGAGGTATAAATGATCCCCCAGGGACTTAATATTAATTAAGAACAATAAAATTCGTCTGGAACGGCACCTAATCGTCGTATTATTATTATTATTATTATTATTATTTTTATTCATAATAATATTATTATTATTCATTTATTTACTTCTATATAATCCAACGACCAAGCGTCAATCGATGGCACTGAGCAGTTGTGAGTAAATGACTTGCTCAAAGTCCCCACACAGTACCGGTCTAAGAGGATGCTCAAACCCGTACTATCGCGGTACAAGGTGATCGCTACAAATAATCGGCTAGCGTTTCTCACCAATGTAAGACCGATATTTTGCAGCTGTTTTAGTAGGTTCTGAAGGGGCGCTATACAAATGCTCTGAATGAATCATTGAATTTTGTTCCTTCTATGACTATGCACCGTTATTTGCATTAACATTTCATCTACGAGTGCTGCTCCATCCGACACCGATTTTCGTATACGATGGTTCAGTAATTCTAAGTGGGCCAATGTAATCTGTGGATTCTTTCAGGAGGCATGCCGTTAGAAATATTATTAATCCGTTCAGTGTATGCGTGGACTAAGGGCCTGATGACGTCTAGATGTATCGATTTGTGCCGCTTCTCTTTGTTAGGAGACGCTCTTGTCTCGAATCTCTTCCTGTCTGTGTATGTCTCTGTCGCTGTCTGTCTCTGTCTCTCTGTCTCTCTATCTCTATCGGTCTCTGTCTGTCTCTGTCTGTCTGTCTGTCTCTGTCTATCTCTGTCTCTCTCTCGCTGTCTCTCCCTCCCCAGTCTCTCTGTCTGTCTCTGTCTCTCTGTCTGTCTCTATCTCTGTCTGTCTCTGTCTCTGTCTGTCCCTCTGTCTCTTTCTCTTTCTCTGCCTCTGTCTCTGTCTCTCTTACGGAGCCATTTAAGTCGTCTGAATTGAGATGATAATGTTGTTGCATTTGTTGGCGATGATGCTACTAATGATAATGATGATGATTTTGTTGTTGCCGACGATAATGTTGTTGTTGTTGGGTTTGTTGTCGATTATGACGTATGCAGGAGACTCATGTCTTAGTTGCTCAAAGAGCTCAGTTGGATGTTCGGTCATTGTAGGTTTCGTGTTTCAATAGGAATTTGTGTTGACTCTACATGAGACAATTCCGGTGTCGCACAAATATTTATTAGCGAAGATAGCAGATGCATTCGGAAAGAGGCAATATTTGTAGATTGTACAGTAAATGATCACATTCTGAACCTGATCAAGAATCAACTGCTTATATTCAACGTCTGTTGCTACAACTTGACTCTTTCTTCGCATTTTCTTCTTCTTCTTCTTCTTCTTCTTCTTCTTTTCCTATCCTTTTTATTTTTATTTGTTCCGCTTACTTCTTACTTCTTATTCGTATCATTTACGCATTTTCCTTTCCCCTCTTTTATTCGTTTCCTCCTTCTCTTGTTTCATCATCATCATCATCATCATCATCATCATCATCATCATCATCATCATCATCATCATCATCATCATCATCATCATCATCATCATCATCATCATCATCATCATCATCATCATCATCATCATCATCATCATCATCATCATCATCATCATCATCATCATCATCATCATCATCATCATCATCATCATCATCATCATCATCATCATCATCATCATCATCATCATCAATCATCATCATCATCATCATCATCATCATCATCATCATCATCATCTTCTTCTTCTTCTTCTTCTTCTTGTATTTTTGCATTCTTCTTCTTATTTGTATTATTCTTCGCTTTCTTCTTTTCTTTCTTATTCTTCTCCTCCTCGTCCTTTGTTCGTAATGACAATGTTCTGTGTAAATAGTAAATGCGATCATCACAAGACGTAGTCCACTGCGTTTGACAGTCGACTGAGGCAACTGAGGCACGATTTGATCATTTCCGAAGCACCTCACGAAGTCAGAGAACGACTTACTGTGATCAACGACGACGACGAAGAAGAAGAAGAATAGGAAAAAGGAGAGGAAGAGGAAGTGGAAGAGGAAAAAGGAGAGGAAGAGGAAGTGGAAGAGGATGAAGATGATGATGAAGGAGAAAACAAAGCGGAAGAGGAAGAGGAGGAGGAAGAAGAAGAAGAAGAAGGAGAAAAAAAGAAAAGAAGTAGAATAGGAGGAGGAAGAAGAGGAAGAGGAGGAAGGTGGGGGAAGAAGACGTGACCGGCCGTGACATATGCAGTCTTGAGGCGAAGGCCAACAGGTGGCATCGTGGCACCGCTCTGGAGATGACATGATCAACACTCTTCACTCTGCAGGTCATCTTAATAAGGCAAGCGTCTGCGAATGACGACTTTGCTCGACCCTGCTAATTACCGTCATAGGAGAACACAGTGGAAGCCCAGACACATCTCACCAGTTCCCATGTCAGCAAAAGACAGTAGAACCTCTTCTCGTATATTACCAGTTACTATATTAACGAAAAACAGCGGAACCTCTTCTCGTATATTACCAGTTACTATATTAACGAAAAACAGCGGAACCTCTTCTCGTATATTACCAGTTACTGTATTAACGAAAAAACAGTGGAAGCTCTTCTCGTATATTACCACTTACTATATTAACGAAAAAACAGTGGAACCTCTTCTCGTATATTACCAGTTACTGTATTAACGAAAAAACAGCGGAACCTCTTCCCATATAATTATCATCAATTCCCATGTCAACAAAACACAGTGGAACCTATTCTTATATATTACCAGTTCCTCTGTTAGCACAAAACACAGTGGAACACCACCCACATCTCATCAGTTCCTCTGTTAGCAAAACCACAGCGGACTCTCTTCCCACATCTAATCAGTTCCTCTGTTGGCACAAAACACACCACCACCCTTCCTTCCTTCCTTCCTTCCTTCGTTTGACGTTCCCATCGGCTGTCACTCATCGACTCCGTCTTTGAAGACGCTTAATCAAACATCTGCCACACGGAATCTTTAAGCCTATTGTTTGCAATTTATGACCTAATCTAATATATCGTAGGTCGTTTCTAAGCAAACTGCATGCCAAAATTACATCCAGTGTAGAGAGCCATGCAGAATCTTAGCACTAATTAGCAGAAAAAGAAGAAGAGTCCTTTAGAGGGTCTGAAGTGCTAGTAACTTCATTTTCTTAGCCTCGGCTTATAAGGTTGGTAACCAATCCTCTCCCTCACCGTCTGACATTCCCACGGACAGTGTACGCTCAGTGTACTCATTATAGCTGAGTTGGCTAGGGGGCGCAGGTGAGGCAGAAATCTAGCAACAAATTTCTGCACTAGTTAAATAGTAAGCAAATTAAATACTTTTTACTCGGCAATTCAACCAATCTCGCTTTCAAATTATATGTATTAAAATCTAAATCTATATCTAAAAATCTAAATATAAATTGTAAGACTCGTAACCGTTTGCATTGGTAGTTCTCCAAACATAAAATCTTCATATTCTGCATAAATCTTCTCTCCCCAAGAGAAATCACTGTAGTTCATTTACGAGTATTGTGTCACTCAGCCGCTCTGAATGATATTGGAATATACTGTTCTCGGTTTGAAAACAAACAAAATCGCGAGTGCTAATTAGAATAATTGAATGGCATTGATTGATTCTAATTTGTCTTCTGACTGTGAAGACGATTCTCGTTGGCGACAGTGGAGTTGGAAAGACCTCCCTTCTGGTTCAGTTCGACCTAGGCAAGTTCCAGAGTGGATCATTCGCAGCCACTGTAGGAATCGGTTTTACAGTGAGTAGATGCCAACGACCTGTCTGTTTGTCTGTAGTTCTGTGTCCATAGCTGTCTGTCTGCCTGTCTGTCTGTCTGCCTGTCTGTCTGTCTGTCTGCCTGTTGCTTTGTTTGTCTGTAACTCTGTTTCTATATCCGTCTGTATGTCTGCCTGTCGATCTGTCTGTTTGACTGTTGTTCTGTCTCTATATCTGTCTGTCTGCCAGTCTGTCTGTTTGTCTGTTGTTCTATTTCTATATCCGTCTGTCTGTCTGCCTGTTGGTCTGACTGTCTGACTGTTGTTCTGTCTCTATATCTGTCTGTGTGCCTGTCTCTGTTTTGTTGTCTCTGAGTATGTCTGTCTATCTAAACGTTATACTGCAGTTTGTCTGCCTGTCTCTTTATGTCCGTCCGTCCGTCCGTCTGTCTGCCTGTCTGTCTATCTCTCTGTTTCTCTGTCTGTCTGTTTGTCTGTTTGTTCTGTTTCTATATCTATGTCTGTCTGTCTCTGTTTTGTTGTCTCTAAGCATGTCTGTCTGTCTAAAACGTTATTCTGTAGTTTGTCTGTCTCTCTATGTTTCAACGTCTGTCTGTCTGTAGTTCTGTTTCTATATCTGTCTGTTTGCCTGTCTGTCTGTCTGCCTGTCTCTCTGGTGTATGTTGCTCTGTCTGTCTGTCTGTAGTTCTGTTTCTATATCTGTCTCTGTTTTTGTTGTCTCTAAGTATGTCTGTCTGTCTAAACGTTATTCCGCAGTTTGTCTGTCTGTCTCTTTATGTCTAACTGTACTCCGTCTGTTCCTGTAAGTGAGTCCAGACCCATCCTTTGGAATAAATTAATTTCGTTCAAGTGAATCCTGATCCTTGATTCGACAGAGGTTACTTCCAGTGTCAGACGCCGTCCATCGAATTATCGTCGCAAGACTTCTCCAAGGTCACTTTCCAAGGTGACCTTCGTCCACTGGACCGCCGCTCTGTCCATTAGTCTCTGGCATCAATGTACTCTCCAGACAATCAGATTGCTTCCATCTGTCCACCTACTCACTTTATTTTCTGTTTCATCTCCATGGAGCCTTCAATCCATCCATTCATCCGTCCGTCCGTCCATCCATCCGTCCGTCCGTCCATCCATCCTTCCGTCCATTCATCCATCTTTTCCCTCACTGTCTCTCTATCTCTGTCTGTCTTTTTCATAATCTGTTTTCTCTTTTTCTCACTGTAATTGCAATTAAAATATGGCTTCTTCGGTCTTTTGTATACTGTAGGTGTAAGCCTACTAAGAACATTATATATATATATTACATATTATATATATATATATATATATATATACTCAGCTAGTCAATTATATGAATTATAATGCTTGATGCTATGCTACAAATATGAATGTTGTACAATTGCAGAACAAAGTTGTCTCCGTGGATGACTTTAAAGTTAAACTACAGGTGAGAAGAGTCTCTCTTCCTGCAATCGTGCGCAGTTTAATTTTCTCTCTGTCACGAAATGTGATGTAGGACGAAAGTGTAGTGTATTTACTTATATTTGAAACATAATTTATTAGTACTTATCGCCGTGAGATGTCGGCTAGATCTACTAAAGAACAGGTGCAATACAAACGACCTGGCGACAGTTCTATCGTGAATGATCCCTCTGTGCCAGCATACCCATATGGAGTCCTTATAGGGCCCCTGTTACCATATAGATAGAGCTCAAATGGCTCCTCTGTGTAGGCCAATGCCAATGGACATGCTGGCAAGGTTAGGCTATACCTTCTCTTCGCTGATGTCCATTTTAGCGTTTCTGTGCAACATCCGGAATCCTGATCCAGGATTACTGAAACTAATCCAGGTTTATGGTTTAGTCTTTATTCTGCCTCAACTATTATAGAAGCCAATGAGTATCACTGCGTATCGCTGTATATCTTTCCAGTGTATTGCTATGTATCACTGTATATCTCTTCCTGAGTAGCTTCGTATCGCTGTACATCTCTGCCTGTATAGCTTTGTATCGCTGTATATCTCCTTGCCTGTATAGCTGCGTATCGCTGAACTCTGCCTGTGTGGTTATATATCGCTGCATACCTCTGCCTGTGTATAGCGTTTCTGCAGACGGTCTCTTGTCTGGCTTTGTAAGATTCATGTGATGTATATAAATGTTCTCCGATGTAGACTTCTCCCATGCAATCGCGTGATGGAAGTCGAACAAATCCCCTTAGCCCATACAAAGGACTAATGTTCGTTATGTTCGTCTGAAAGGTTCACTGGGTTTCTGCGCGAACAGGAAGCGAACGGTGTTCGTTGCCATGGTTACGACTGATAACGATGAAATATCGCCATGGTTACCGACCACCACAGGCAATTGGGTTCCCTTTTCCATCCCCCTCCGCTTCTCTTCAAATCCAATTCTCCACAATCAGTTCCTATATCTTGCAATTCTTCCTATCCATATACAAAAACTCCTTTGTTTCAAGTACATTTTCATTTTGAATCTGTCCTCCAGTTGCTATCCAGTTGCGCCTGAAGGAAAGGCCTCTGGAGCCGTGTGAGTACATGCGAAGTCTTACTGGCTTCAACCCAGCACAAAGAGCCATCTCACTGTACAAAAGATCCAGAATGGTTCTGTAGATTGATTTTATATAATTGTTAGAAGTTCAGATGGATTTCTTTACACTGTATAATTATTCTCTCGTTTGTTCAGATCTGGGACACGGCCGGACAGGAAAGATTTCGAAGCATAACGCACGCTTACTACAGAGATGCACACGGTAAACGACATTATGTTAACGAATATGCATGATGTTGATGAATATGTATAATGTTGATGAATATGCATAATGTTCATGAATATGCATAATGTTCATGAATATGCATGATGTTCATGAATATGCATGATGTTCTTGAATATGCATAATGTTCACGAATATGCATGATGTTCATGAATATGCATAATGTTCACGAATATGCATGATGTTCATGAATATGCATAATGTTCATGAATATGCATGATGTTCATGAATATGCATAATGTTCACGAATATGCATGATGTTCATGAATATGCATAATGTTCATGAATATGCATGATGTTCATGAATATGCATAATGTTCATGAATATACATGATGTTCATGAATATGCATAATGTTCATGAAATGTTCATTTATATGTATGCATTTAGCAGTAACACATAACAGAATACACAATCACAAACTTTATTATCAATATTTGAGACGTCATTTTCCGATGATTTTCGAGTTCCAACGAAAGTTTGTATACAACAAGAAACAATAGCAGCCTACTAATGCATAAGCAAACGGATTCAACCGTCAGATCAATCCACAGACGAAATGATATCTCATTTGCCTTAGTACTTGGCGCGTATAATACGTCCAACGATAAACAAGGACATATACAGTATATGCAACTCACCATTGGAAGTTTACAAACGCCTAGCCAGAAAAATTTGGACGTTTGGACAGTTGTTACTGACGTAAAAACGGTCATTTAGGTGTTAATGGAAACACTGTTGCATTCCTTGTTTCCTCATAAAAGCTTTGATGGCGTCCACTGAGAGAGAATTCTGTCATCCAAACCAGTCCACAACTCTTGCACTGCAGAATTTCTGTCCTAATGTTCCTGTCGGAAATTTTTTTCTTAAATAATTTATACGTATGATTAATGGATTTCTCATTACCAAGACCACTGGCTGAGAAGCTGAATAGCGGACATTTCAGCATAGCACGACGTAATACACAAAAAGATATGGCTGGAGACTAGTTGCAGATAACCTACCAACACACATACACACACACGCGCACACACACACACACACACACACACACACACACACACACACACACACACACACACACACACACACACACACACACATTGGAGCAATGTTGGACTTTGGCCCAACGTGTGTGGCTTGGTTGGGAAGAAGTGTATCCACAGCGTTTATTTGCCTTTTAATTGAGACTTTTCATCTGCTGGCTTTCTCCCAGAGTTTAAGTTTTTTTCCCAGTGGGAAGTAACGAGTAGAGGCAACGATTAGTTTCTTCTGCAGGTCGATCAGTTGGGGACTCTGAATCCAATTTTTAATGAAAATACAATTCAGATCCGGTCCCAGAGTGTTCTATCTGCTGTAGGCTTAGGCTGTTCTATAAACCAAGACAATGTGTTAGAACAGTTTTTATTTCTGATCAGATGACAGATCGAGAGATAAAGACAGATCCAACGAAAGAGACAGAGGCAGATGCAATGAGTGATACAGAGATAGAGGAAGATATAGAGGCAGATCTAACGACAGATCCAACGACAGATCCAGCGACAGAGACAGAAACAGACGGACAGAGACAGAGACAGACGAACAGAGACAGACGAACAGAGACAGAGACAGACGAACAGAGACAGAGACAGACGAACAGAGACAGACGAACAGAGACAGAGACAGACGAACAGAGACAGAGACAGACGAACAGAGACAGACGAACAGAGACAGAGACAGACGAACAGAGACAGACGAACAGAGACAGAGACAGACGAACAGAGACAGACGAACAGAGACAGACGAACAGAGACAGAGACAGACAAACAGAGACAGACGAACAGAGACAGACGAACAGAGACAGAGACAGACGAACAGAGACAGACGAACAGAGACAGAGACAGACGAACAGAGACAGACGAACAGAGACAGACGAACAGAGACAGAGACAGACGAACAGAGACAGACGAACAGAGACAGAGACAGACGAACAGAGACAGACGAACAGAGACAGACGAACAGAGACAGAGACAGACGAACAGAGACAGACGAACAGAGACAGACGAACAGAGACAGACGAACAGAGACAGACGAACAGAGACAGACGAACAGAGACAGACGAACAGAGACAGACGAACAGAGACAGACGAACAGAGACAGACGAACAGAGACAGACGACAGAGACAGAGACAGACGAACAGAGACAGACGAACAGAGACAGACGAACAGAGACAGAGACAGACGAACAGAGACAGACGAACAGAGACAGACGAACAGAGACAGAGACAGACGAACAGAGACAGACGAACAGAGACAGAGACAGACGAACAGAGACAGACGAACAGAGACAGAGACAGACGAACAGAGACAGAGACAGACGAACAGAGACAGACGAACAGAGACAGACGAACAGAGACAGAGACAGACGAACAGAGACAGACGAACAGAGACAGAGACAAACGAACAGAGACAGACGAACAGAGACAGAGACAGACGAACAGAGACAGACGAACAGAGACAGAGACAGACGAACAGAGAGACAGAGACGCAGAGGGGACAATGAAGAAGTGTGAATCAATTATTATTGGCGTCAATAAGAGGAGTCGGCAACAAATCCACGGACGATGGGGCCAAAGGTCAAATGATGCGGCTGCTGCTGGCATTGATGCTGGTGGCATCGTTGAATCAGATGCAATTGTGCATCTGGCCAGAACCTTTGTCCTTCCTCCTCTGCAACCGTGGGCGTTAACGGAGGAAACGTTTTTATTGCGTTTTTTAGCGCTGCTTCTGCTCTATGACGTCACCAGCAAAACAAGTTTCGATAACATAAGTGTAAGTGGTTTGATCATCCACATCCACATCATCATCATCATCGTTGTCGTCGTCATCATCGTTTAGTCATCATAATTATCATAGTAATTCTGCTCAACTGAGCCTCACAGTAGAATCTACATAATTGTTGCTCGAACTGTTATTGGCATAGATAAACAGTTTATTATATTCGTTTATTGGTTATCTCGAGATTTCTACAGCGTTCAGAAAAGTGAAGTCGCTGGAACTAGTGCTTATTCATATAATCGCTTAGTCAAAACAAAGTCGATAGGTGGGGTGTGGTCAAAATCGGTTCCATGCAGGTCACAAGATCCAAAGGACTGTGCGTGGGTGTGAGTGTGCGTGTCTGTGTGATTGAGTAGATATAGCCATATTTGTAACTGAGTTAATGAGGCAGAGTGGATGGCTATGTGGGTGCTTGTACGTGTGTGCGTGTTTGTGTGTGTGTGTGTGTGTGTTTGTGTGTGTATGTGTGTGTGTGTAGGTGTGTGTGTGTGTGTTGTGTGTGTGTGTGTGTGTATGTGTGTGTGCGTGTACGTGTATGCGTGTTTGTGTGTGTGCGTGCGTGTGTGTGTTTGTGTGTGTATGTGTGTGTGCATGTTGTGTGTGTGTGTGCGTGCGTGTGTGTGCGTGTGTGTGTGTGTGTGCGTGTGTTCGAGTGGCTGGACATATCAAGTAGAGCGATGCCATGATTGGGTGATTGGATATCATATGTATACGTGATATGTCGTCTGTTCATTTGTAGGCTTGGTTGGCGGAGATCAACGAATATGCACAGGATGACGTCGTCATTATGTTAATAGGCAACAAATCCGACATGGCGGGCGAAAGAGCCGTTCGCAAGGAGGACGGAGAATCAGTCGCTAGGGTGCGTTGCTCACCTCTTTCTCCTACCAGTCCGGTTAGCTGCATCGGTTAGGGCGTACGTCCCTTGCGCGCCTATGGGAGTGTGGTTCCCGGTTCGACTCTCGATGCTGGCTTATTTCAGAGATTCAAATCTCGGGCTAGCATGTACACGATGATCTTGAATGGCGTGTTACGCAATTAAACGGGCAGAGGTGGTGAAGGATCTCACCCAATCAACTCATTGCAAAATGAGTAGGGTCGGGGTCAAAGGGCGTTGTATAAAAACGTTTGCCTTTAAATTTACGGCGGCGCACTGTCCACAGTATGGTAAGGCCACGAGTTCCTAATACTGAGTGAAGTGGAGCATTCCAACCTCCGGGGTCGTCCATTAATTATGTCAACAAATTTTAGGCAGTTTTTAACCCCCCCCCTTGTCAACAACTGTCAAACATTGACGGACCCCCTAAAACATTATGTCAACAATCCCAGAATCCGCCCCTCTAGAAAAAAGAAACACAATGCTCATTACATGCAGAATCATTTAAAAAAAATTTGTACACTACAAAATGCAATCTCGAATTTCAAAATATATGAGTTTAGTTTATTACCAGCTTTTTAGTAGTATTAAACATTAAACAGCTTTAGTATTGAACATTACACGTTATACATTTTTAGCATTACTTAATGTTTACGCTACCATTTTGAAGGGTCTGTGTTGATTCATTGAAAAAAATTTGTTGACGTCAAATTGTACCGAACCCCCTCCCCTTGTCAACAACTGTCAAACTTTTCCAAACCCCTCCCCTATTTTGTTGACATAATTAATGGACGACCCCCTCATAGTTTTAGTCTTAGAAGTTAGAACCGTCATCTTCCGTTCTGGCAGTCAACTATCCCTGTCTTGTCACCATTCCCATATGTTGATTTTATATATCAGCACTGGTCCCGTTTTTTATAGGCAAGAAACGTGTTAACGGTTAACACTATATATATATTATTTAAATTGATAGTTGTCATCCACTAATTTAATTAAATTGAGCCTCTGTATAGAGATATTGAAGGGGCGGTATACATAAATTTAGGATGATTGACTGATTGTTCTAAACATTGCTGGCGAAAATATCTGTATGGTGACATTGTGAATTGTTTGTTGGTTGTGGCTTTAGGAGTTTGGCGTTGGCTTTCTCGAGACGAGCGCTAAAACGGCAATGAACGTTGATCTTGCCTTCAAAACGATTGCCAGGTGAGGATAGGAAACCACGTCGTTAGGTTTCTATTGAAAATGGGATTTAACAGAGGTGCTCGATAGTGTAGTGGTCATCGTGCTGGGCTTGAGCTGTCAATCGAGAGGTCGGGGGTTCAAAATTTAAAATCCCCACCAAGGCAGAAATATGTTTCGCGATTTCTGCTTCACCTGAGCCTCCTAGCCAACTCAGCTATAATGAGTGCTCTAGCCAAAGACTGTCGGTGGAAGTTGAGACGGCGAGGGAGAGGACCGGCCACTCGTCTTCATAAGTCGGGGCTTAGAAAATAAAGTCGCTAACACTTCGTACCCATGGCTGCCTCAAAACTATAGTTTAAGGGACTGCTCTTATAATTATTATAATGTAAAAAATTCGGGGTTTCCAGACGAATAAAAACTGATCAATGTAATAATATATAATTTATAGTGGTTGATATTGACCTTGTCATTAATTAAGCTCCCTATGTTTCTTCTCGACCTAAACGACACCCGCCTTACCAGCTGCTCTGCCTCTTCTCTTGATCTGGACCCTCTAGAAACCGGACTCGGACCTCCTTTTGACACCCTTTAGAAAACCCCTCTGACTTGACGCAGTGCTGGTGAATGAGCTGTTGCCCTGCGCTTGGCTTTTCAGTGGCGCTTTAGAAGTTTGGAGTTTAAGATTATAATTATGTTAGTAACGAACGATCTTACAGCATATCATTTGATTACTGGAATTTGTTTGTGCTTTTGGTCCTATGTTAACTCAGTCACTGTCTTTTTGGGCGGTGCCAGTCCCAAAAATGGAAAAAGGAGGAGGGCCCTATAAACAACTTTGTTATGATAGTGTCGTTAACTCGTTAAGCGGCTGCTACCTACCTTGATCATACGTTGGTTATTTTCAACTATGGGGCCGTTCATAAATGACGTCACGCACCTAGGGAGGAGGGGGGTCGGAAATTTGTGACGATGTGTGACATGGGGTGGGGGGGGTCTGAGAAGTGTGACGTCACACCAGGTCTATGTTATTAAATTTAACAATTAACAACAATTTAATTTTATTAATGACAGCACTAATTTTGAGGATTAAATTTTAATTATTTTTTAAATTATTTTAATGTATATGGGCACCATTATTAATAATTTTCTAATTATTTCAATATTTGGTCACCGTTAGATTTTAAAATATTCATGCTTTCCCTATTTGTTCCATGAAGGAGCATTTTGCTTCGCCATGGAAATTTGGTTTTAGGGGAGGTCAGAGCTTTGTGACGTCATTTTCAGAGGGGGTGTTACTTTTGGTGACGAAGTGTGACGAGGGGGAGGGGGGGGGGTTAAAAATCGGCCAAAATTGCGTGACGTCATTTATGGACGGCCCCTATGCTGCTGTTTTAAACTGTGTGTTGTAGACCTAAATTCCGTTAATATGTTCTCTGCTGCAGGGATTTAAAGCTGAAGAAGACTAGAAGATGTGATAGTAAATTTCAAGTGTCTGGAACGGAACAGCAAGACAGCTACAGCCAGAAATCAACCGGATGTTGCTAGTTCGAGCCGGATACTGGAGTATCTCTTTCTTTCCCTGTCTCTCCACGATCATCCGCTAACCACTCGGAGATCTCTCCGCTTCTTCCAGACCCCTGACGACACAACACCAAGAAACCCACCGCAACATATTACGGAAGACGGAAGACGACACCAAACGAACGCTCTCTTTTTTCTCGGTTTCTTCGTTCTTTTTACGTAATTTCTTCGTTGAAGATAACGTCATCTGATGACGATGGTGATGATGACGTCACAATCGTATGACGCAACCTCTCGCTTCGCCAACAGCGACCAATGCACCAAACGCCAGCCAGCGCATGCGCAGAAATACCATAAATCCATCGACCTATATTGATATCAATATAGGTCGATGCATAAATCGTATCGTATCTATAGATTTATATAGCGCCTCTCTGAGAATAACTCATCGGCGGCGCTATATAAATAAATATATAAATACCGTTGCTATACTCGAGATCTTCCATATTTTCATACGACGTGAAAATTTCCTATAGCGCAATATTTCCCATACATTCATAAAAGCGGAGATTTATTTTTCAGCTAATTTTATCGTATTCAATTTATTCTATCGTGTAAATATTTGTTGGACAGAGAACTGCTGTTTTCAGACCAAGTGTCGCGATGTTTAATTATTATTCCTGCATGCGTTTACTCAGTAAGTAGTCATAGAAAGAAAGGTTAAAGAGAGCGAGTGCAGAAGTTCATGTAGACCTACAATAATGAAACTTTCGCAAGCCAAAACAAGGCCCCGATTCCTACGGATTATTTATCCTCCAACCTCGCATCCAGTGGTTAAAGTGGTTTGGGTGAGCAGTGGGAACTCCAACTTTTGAGTTGACTCGATAGTAGACGAGGCCATCCTCCACCAACGCAACGAATCAATTATAACATTTCAGAAACCAATAGCATTAATATATTAATTATATTATATTAATTAATTAATTACATATATATAAAACTTAATAAGTAATAGTATTAAATTTTAAGCAGCTACAAAATTCTACTAGAAAAAAGCAGAGACATTTCGATTCAGTCTATGATGGGCATTAGTGCATTACACATGACAAAACTTGCATACTGGCCCTCAATGTAACTAAGTAAGTAAGTAAGTAAGTAAGTATATCCTTTATTATACCAATTGCTAACCGCATTTTGGTTTACATGAGAATCACATTTATGTGTTGGGCTACGAACTACCAAAATAAATGCAATAATTTCACAAAGCAAAACTAATGCCATAACTTATTAACTGAATAGTTGCAGTCACAAAAATGCAGTCACAGCATTCTAAGAAAAAATACAAAGGACTTCTGATTCAGTATGTGATGTGCAACACATTGCAGGTTATCCTTCTGATTGTAAATTTGAAATATCCACAGACACAATCTAGTATACCAAAAGCAAATAATTTTATCTTTTTGTATCATGCAGTCAGATAAATTTAGAAAGAAAACTGAAAGAAATTTGATTCAGTCAATGAATCAATGATGACAGAAAGAAATCTTGACTGAACAGTCTGAATGGTCAACCACTTGATCAACAACAAACAAGGACCTTACAGGTCCAAAAACTTAACTGGGTGATCCCGTGTCATATTACGAAATTTGCAACTATGATTGACATGACCGACTCAGATTTACGTGAAATTTGACCCACTTTTACACTCCGCCGTGTTTACTGGTAAGGCATGCACTCTATTTAGCAACTCTTGGAAATGATCGGAAAACTGGCCACCTCTACTATCTTTAAAATCTCAATAACCTTGCTTGACCTCAGTATATTGAAGAAGGAACTTGCCACATGAATGTGCAGGTTCTCTCACCATGCTCAGGTGCAAGATCATTTGGCCAAGAGACACAATTGAACGAACTACAGAGATCCTTCACCGAATCTGCCAGCAGTCCCTTTGCCATGCCGTCCACCAGCGCATGGTAAAACTGACCTTGATGAATTTCTCTCTCTCTCTCTACCACTGCTACTGCTAGTAGCAACTGATACACTCTTGAAGGTTCCTGCATCTACAGCCTGACAAGCTTCATCATAGTAGTGTCCACTGGACTTTTTTTAGCTGCAAATACTTCTGTTTGTCTTGTCAAGAGGTGATGAGCAACAGGAAGAGTGATATCAGCTTTAGGTCTATGTAATGCCAAGGACACATCAGCTAACTCTTCCAGGGCATCATACATGAGTCTGAGTCCTAAATTGTTTTAATGAAAACAGGGTTTAGTCAGTTTCTTGAACATTCCGAAAAAAATTTTTTTTTTCTGAATCAGGTGATATGACATGACTGAAAAAATACAAATACAACTTAGGCCTAATTATAATATCATGAATGCCGAGCCATCATGAATCATGATCACCCTGACTATTAAAGCGAAAAGAATGAAAATATAATGCAAGCTTGTGCACAGAGAATAACAGCTTTTTATTTTCGGTATTGTTCTACAAACCTGTACAAATTAGATTTAGATAAGCAGACAAATAAAAAATATTTTTACAAAAGAACAAAAAATTACAAATAATAATAAAACTAAATACAGGCAGCCGATATAAAAAGTTTTCAGAGTAGGCTATACAATCAATTAGTTACATAATATTCGTAGGTATTTTAAAAACAAGGCTCCACTGTGAGAAAGAATCGAAGAGCCTCGTCCCTGGGTAAGTTTGTGGTTGACCCCCCTAAAACCTAGAGTCTTACACTTTTGACAGATTTTAATATTAAGCACCATCCACCAAGTTTTTATCAAATCCGAAATCGCATAGGGCCTACATTCTAATTTCCAAAATCTAAACCACTAATGTAAAAGCTAGAGCATGTTCCTCCCGGCGGCAAGCCTACCGGTAGACCGCTCCCGCTACGTTCATGCGTGGTTCTGTTCAGTGGTCATGAACCGTGGTTGGACCGTTGTATTGGACCCTGTGACGTTGCTGAGAAGATTTTGTAATTTGTACAGCTAAACTAATTTCGTACTCACGTTTTCATGACAAGTTGTGTGCATGAATCTCAGCCCGCAGTGCCATTCCAAAATTTTGATTTTGGAGTTTAGTTGATTGCGTCATTGCTTGCCTTTCTTGGCAATAAATACATTTTCATTCTTATTGAAATTTAAAACTGGTAGCCTAATTATCTGCTGTCTACGGTATACTACCGTCTTAGTCCCTCTATCTATTCAACACCTAAATTTCAATCTATTGAATCTATTCATTTCTGGTTGTTCACACGTGGAGAACCAAACCCAAAAGAAAGAGATTAACACGCGACGCGCAAACGACGGTTCTAGGCTCTAGCCCCCCTAGGCATGTGCACCCGCTACCGTTCCAGGCTAGCCTGGCACAGTAGCGGGGACCTGGTGGGGCTAGAACCGCTGGGGCCTGGTGGGGCTAGAAACGGTGGGGTCGCACAGCAATTTCAACCAATGACTTCAGGCTAGCCTGGCACAGTAGCGGGCACTTGGTGTGGCTAGAACCGCTGGGGCCTGGTGGGGCTAGAAACGGTGGGGTCGCACAGCAATTTCAACCAATGACTTCAGATTTAATTCGGTCGTTAATCAAGTCCTGCGAGAGATGTTTAGGGGCCTAATTTTAAACAAGCGGACTGCGGACACACTACGCTGGAATAGTTATTTATAGAAGCAATGAGAGTTCTGACTCGGATGTCGTTACCGAGCGCCGCGGGCGGACGTTCCGAAGAAGAATTTTACTGGAACGCATGCGTTCCCAACGTTCCATTGCATTGTGAGCAGTGGGAACGCAAGCAAAGAATTTCGAGAGCAGTGGGAACGCCGTTCCCACGCGTTCCCACCCACTTTAACCCCTGCTCGCATCAATTAGTAAGCTCGAAATGGTTACGTGTTCTCATGAGTGAACAAGATGATGTAGGCCTATTTTGCATAAATAATCTAATCCAGAAATAGAGAAAGCAATCCTTTAAACTTTTATTATAGCCAAATGCGGTTTGCAATTGTGACGCCAGGGGTCAAAACCCGTCGCTATAGATATTGAGCTAGAAGCTGAAATAGACGAGAGGGGTCAAACATAGAATGTTCTTCAATTCAGCAGTTGCCAGTAAATTTGCCATACTTTGCAAAGTATTAATCCGATTTTGATGCCGTTTGCTTTATTTGATGCAGAATATAGCCCGCTATTGCCAGAAAAATTGCAGAATAATCAATTAATGGTTGCGGAGGTCTTTGATGACACGGATATACCGAAACTTTTTATTCGATTTTTCACTGTATACCAATGAAAGAATCAAACGCGCATAACTTCAATTAGAAAAAAGATATTTTCATTCTGTAAAAAGTATTTTGAAGCAAATTAATTGTAGAATATGACTGAATAAAAAGTCAGAAACCGACATGTGACGGGTTTTGACCCCTGGTGTCACAATTGGTCCTACAATAAAGAATTTTCTATTCTATTAAGATGCAGCATACAATCGAAGATTAAGAACGATGCCTGTGTTATATCACATTTAAGATAGGCAGAGATTAAGCAACGTTCAGTTCGCGGAGATTGAGGTTTTCAAAGTAAATCCTTTAAATATACGAGTAGATATGCCTACAACTTTGGATTGACGATATCGTTTAAACCTTATAATGTCTATCTCTTACATTATGGTTTAGGATGCCTCATTTAAATTCAGGATGAAGAAAATGGGAGTTGTCATTTAAAAATGGCGGATCGACTTTGATTTTGATACGAAGATAATAATTTATAAACTTATATTATGTTATAATTTATTAACCATGAACCATCATGAATAAAACCAATCATTATTATACTTTAAATGGCTGTTCTGTGTCCAGTCAAGGTAACGTAGCTATGGGCCGTAACTGCGGGGACCGAGTGACTATAAGGTAATAAGAAAATCTGACGACGTAAAGTGGTTGTACAGTGTCCCGATGAATCTATAGATAGGGGTAATTCTTACACTCTGGCACGAAGAGCAGAAGATCAGCACGGTGGCGGGAACGTTTCCCGCTACCCTCCCAAAGGTCGACTCAGCCTTTCATTCACCAGACGGCGTTGGTAAAATGAGCAGTAGGACGTGATGGGCGCCTTGCATGGCTGCCAAAACAGTTAAATTCTACTCCTGTAATAACTTGTGATCATCCGTTCATATTATGAATTGTAATCATCGTGCGGTGTTTCAGTTTTAAATAATAAAAGAAAGATTAGAAAAATAGAAAATAGACAAGTTAATAAAATTTTTCGGCTTTTTATGCTTCTTGATCTGACGTTGGATGCATTGACGGGGAACAAACGGTGAATGTTCGATTGGGTGGACTGTGTTGTTTAACTTTTAGGTATAGGCCTACACTGTAGACGCCCTGATGTTATCCATCACTTCATCGACATCGTGGTCCCGTTAGAACTGCGCGTCTTCTTGCTAACAGCCATAAAACTGCAGACTTGTACACTCGGACATTACGCAATTCCTTGCAAATAAGACTTTGAAGCTGTAGTGTACATTCAAATTAACAGAATCTTGTGTGGAGGTTTAGTCTGCCTACAACTGTTTTCGAAGTTCTAATTTATGCGCTTGAATTTGAGAACGTGTGAGATTGAAATAAACGCCAAAATGTAAATATTCATTTAGACTTGAATTAACACAGGCCTGCTAATTGCCTGAAGTGATAAGCTTCCTTTTCTCTTACCTGCAAGTGCTGTCTTTCACCGTTGCATGCGCATCGGCCGTAAAAGGTCGAAACCTCAAATTGGGTTTGATTTAATTGACCCTAAAGGGGAGGAGGATGAAGAATGAAGGAAAAGAACAAGAGCAAGAACAAGGAGGAGATAGGGGAAGGCAAGAACGAAGAAGTAGAGGAGGAAGAGGAGGAGGAGGAGGAGGTGGAGAAAGAAGAAGATTTTCTTAAGCTAACCCGAGAGACAACCATGTGTATGAAGTGTTAGCGACCTCATTTTCTTAGCCTTGGCATATGAGGACGGCCGATCAATCCTCTCCCTCGCCGTCTGATCTTCTCACCGACAGTGTATAGTCAGTGCACTTACATGTATTATAGTTGAGGCGATGAGGCCGACTATTTTTCCACCAACGAACATTGACCAGCCATTTAAAGTCGGTTAAAGTGACGCTATAAAAGTATAATATTATCAATTAATCATATTAATTAGCAATTAATTATATTAATTAACAATTGTAAATATTAACCATGGGAGTTCTTCTGGGTATTTCTCTCCGTGGTCTTCTGGCAAACGGACTTACAGTACTTCAACTTGTTATCTTTGGACAACCCCTCTGGCAACGACGCAACGCTCGTGAATAAGCTGGTGCCCTGCGCTCAGCTTTAAAGCAGCGCCTCATAGATTTCGCGATTTACAGACAAATCTTCGGCCTTCCACGTAGTGTTGGGTATAGGAATCGAATCCGAGTGGACTATATGTAACTGAACCTCTATGCCGAGTGTACGCTAAAGGCTCTTTCTTCAGTTAGTTGTTTGGTGACTGACGATGCTCCGTTATAACAAAGATGATTAGCGTCGCCCTCCCCTTTGTCCAGGCTTGGGACTGGCGCTACCAGAGTACGGGAAGTGGAGAAGCTACCTCTTTACGATTGTTCTATACCTGCCTAATTAATTAACAAAATTAATAAATTAATGCTGTCCTTCATGCCACACTTTGCCAAACACACCAAACATGTTTCAATTGGTCTAAATGAACGACAGACTTCATGCTATCAAGGTTTATTCGACGATCTCAACGCGTAAATTTATCCATACGACAAGGATCACGTTTAATTTATCATCGAGACGAATCTTCAAGTGCAATGCAGAGTTCAACAAATAGGTCAAATATCGAATTTACTTTAGGTGTTAGAAGAAAACGCACGGTTGTTGATTCAGAGCCAAAAGCACGACAGAGACAAAATGAATACTGTTTAAACTTAATACCAACTAGAACTAGATTACTCACCGGTTTTAATCTGAGCAACATACTCATCAGTAAGCTCAGCGCTAGTGAATAAGCTGTTGCTGTGCGCTTAGCTTTAGGTATAGTGTTTAGAAATTTGGAGTTTATGATTACAATTTAGTCCAGTTTGTCCTATCTGCAGAAATTGTATTGGCAAGGGAACATTTTTATAATATTATAGAGACTCTTAACTGCTGGCGCTAAGTAAATGGCTAGTAGTCGTGATAGTAAGCTTCACATTTCTGAAGCGTTACTCTACATCTATGCGCAGAGCACCAGCTTATTCACGAACGCTCCATCGTGTCAAAAGGGATGTTCCAGAGATGGTCAAGGGAAGTCCGAGTCCGGTGGCCAGAGAAAGGAAGCGGAGGAGCTGCTAAGGAGGGTTTCGGTGAGGACGATGAAGCTTGGCAGACAAAGGATCTGATGGATTAGGGTAGGAGGACTGGATGGATTAGGGTAAGATTATTGGATGGATTAGGATGGGTGTAGGATAGGATGGATTAGGGTAGGAAGGACTGTATGGATGGATTATGGCAGGAAGGATTGGGTGGATTAGGGTAAGAATGATTGGATGGATTGGGGTGGGTTTATGATAGGATGGATTAGGGTAGGATAGGCCCTATAAAAGATTTGATGGATTGGGGTCGGAAGGATTGGATGGATTAAGATACAAATGATTGGATGAATTAGGGTATATGATCGGATGGATTAGGGTAAGAATGATTGAATAGACTAGAGTGGGTTTAGGATAGGATGGATTAAGTAGGAAGGATTATGGTAGGAAGGTTCGGATGGATTATGGTAGAATGGATTGGATGGATTATGGTAGTAGGGATTGGATGGATTGGGGTAGGAAGTCTTGAAGAGCTGGGATTTTAGTCAGATGGAATAGCAGTCTGTCGCTGTTAGAATGTCCCTTCAGATATTGTTTCGCAAATAATAAATACATAATGCCTTAAATGATTATCACATTCGGAAAGAATACATCCGCTATAGTATGTCGAATGTCATTGGCAAACTGAAAAATAAGTCCGCCGATGAGCAATCGCATACACGTAGATTACAAACTAGCAGAAGTCCATCTAAGGCTGAAGCTAATGTTATTATATTGTTCAATCTATCTATTTCTTATCATTTGTTTCATTTGTGCACTAAAGCAAATCCTAATTTTTCAAACTGGCTACTTCCTTAACATCAAATAAAGATCACAGAACATTAAGATTATTAATATGACAGTTTCTGCATTTCTGTAGCGCCAGCTTATTTTAATGACATCAACATCATCGATGACGTTAAGCAATTATTGCTTTTTAAAGGCCCGTACATAGTCTTCGGCTTGGAGAAGAGACTTGAACCCGCGTTCCTCTCATTTCAAGGCAAACCACGAACCAATCGGCAACTGAACTCAGCTTGTAATTATAATTTATAATTGAACATTTATATAGCGCCACACCAGAGCAAACTGTTCCGATGCGCTCAATGTGCTAGCCTACACGATGTTAAATGTCGGCGTTTGGCACCACGTAGGCTGCATACATTCTTATTATAATGACCGACTTGGGTCGGAAGCGCCTCTGAATCGCTGAGTGGCGCTTTATAAATGTTCGATTACAATTGCAGTTATAATTGCAAAAGAAGACGTTAGGGTGTATTGCCTGAATGCATAACTACATGAGAAACGAGACCGAGCCTTGTACAACTTACAAGGCAGCGTTAATGCTGACACATCCGAGGTAAACCACATTGCAAGTCGCAATGTATGGCAGCCTATCTACAACACCGTATTTAGTCGAGAAGCTACTGTCAATAATCCTAAGATTTGCTTATTGCATAAATACACAACCGGTTTCTCTTGTTCCTCCTTTTCCCACCCTTCCTTCCCACTATTCTTCCTTCCTTCCTTCATGGAACGTGTTGCAGGAGTCTTCATACATTCGCCGATGGCGTCGCCTCCTGAAAACATAAAAATTTATCGATTATCTCAGAGAAAAAAATGCGGTATATAAATACAAGTCTGTGTATATAATGTATATATACATCATGTATTGACTTATGTATATTTACGCACGCACATGTTTATGATCGCGTACAGAAGGAAGGAGAGTCGGGAATTGGGAAACAAAGAGGGCGGACAGATGCCGTCTGGTGTACACACATTAATAAAGATAACACGGACGCAAATACTCTCTCTATCTCTCCCCTTCTTCTCACTGTCTCTCTCTCCTTCTTCTCTATGTCTCTGTCTCTCTGTCTCTTTCTATGTGTCTCTGGTAGTCATGGTAACCAGCTGGCATCCGCTGCATCCCTTAGATCTACATTCCTCGCAGTTCTGTGGTAGCTTACACAGACTTCACAGTTATATCTCATAATAAGTGGATGATATAGAGTCTCATTTATTCACTGGCCTCCTATAAAAATGGGCCGACGTTCGGCGAAGTGCAGTCAGATATCCAGATGTTTGAAAGCCAATGAGAAATAGTGAGTTTTTAGACGTCGTCTTGAAGGAAGAACAACAGTTCAAACATCGGACAAACATTGGTAGTCGGTTCCATTTCTTATGGGGCAGCAAAACAAAATGCATGACAGCCCGGGATGACACTGCTGCACCTAGACTCAACCAAAAGACCTCTGCGTGCAATATGCATTATAATGATAATAATTATGAAGATTTATATAGCGTAAGTTTTATTACTACATACACCGCAAATACGTTATATAAGCGCACATGCAGAAAGTGAGCAAAAGGAAAGAGGTCTTTAAGCAATAAATTAATGCTGTGTTCTAACTGACATACGATGCCCATGAAGAGTATATAGTTCTATATGGGCATCGTATGTGAATTACAACGTAGCTTTAATTTATTGATTAAAGACCTCTTTCTCTTTGTTTTCTTTCTGCATTTGCCTTTAAATAACCCATTTGCGGTGTATTTAGTCATAGAACTTACTCAGCGATTTGACATCTTCCACATAAGCTCCATAATTGTTTATAAAATTTTCTTTAGTCGTGGCTGGGATGGGAGCGCTCCTGAGTAGGTTTCTTGAAGGGGCGCTATATAAAATTCTCATAATGAATGGATGAATGAATGAATAATGCAATTCAATGAGAATTTCACGCAAGGCTTTGCTCTGATGCCTTCACGTGCCCAAGCATACAGCACATCAAGTGCCTACAAGTTCAACAAGATTCTGGCCTATGCCTCCCTATAGGCCACGTAGGCTATAGGCCTACCAATGCAGGTATGATCCAATCGTCTGCTTCCGTATTCTCCAAAGACTTCCATAGCGCAATTTTCATACCAAATGACAGAGTCTTAACACACAGCGGGCGCTTCAAAGTGAAACCGGTCAGTGATCAGACTAATCACTACTGTGTTCGACAGACTTAATTATTGTTGTTTACAACGCTGTTCGACGCCAGAAAATGCACGCGTATTTTTCGTCGAGTGCTGTTCTGCACAACTTCCTGTTTTGAACACGAAATATCTTGTTTTTGCACAACCTCCTGGGAATAAGTTCCAAGTGTTTTGTTTTTGCAAAACTTCCTGTGATAAAGAGGTAGCTTGTTTTTCCACAATCTACTTCACCGAGAAGTATCTTAACAATGATCACATCAAGCCAGCATTTGTAACGAAACACGAGCTATAACGATTCAATCGTTACGATGCTAGTCTTTTGCTTCTCTGTGACAGACAGGGAGTCTCTGTCTCTCTGCCTTTCTGTCTCTGTCTGTCTCTGTCTGTCTCTTTTTGTCTGTCTGTCTGGCTGTCTGTCTGTCTGTCTCTCTTCACACACACACACACACACACACACACACACACACACACACACACACACACACACACACACACACACACACACACACACACACACACACACACACACACACACACACACACACACACACACACACACACACACACACACACACACACACACACACACACACACACACACACACACACACACACACACACACACACACACACACACACACACACACACACACACACACACACACACACACACACACACACACACACACACACACACACACACACACACACACACACACACACACACACACACACACATACACACACACACACACACACACACAAACACACACAGACTCTCTCTCTCGCTCACTATCTGTCTCTCTTGCTCTCTCTGGGTTTTTGGTAGCCAGGGTAACCAACTGGCATCCTCTGCATCCCTTCAAACTACAGATATCATTCCTCGTAGTTTTGTGGCAGTTTACATAGACTACACAGTTTAATCTCAAAATTGATGGTCCGTGCTTAAAGCCTTCACTCTGTACCGCCTGGCTACTTCGCTCTTCGTATCTCCAGTTGCATGAGTAAATAATATAAACTGTCGTATTTTATTAGTTTATTATTGCTAGTTTTATTTGTTTTTCTTTTAGTTGTCTTGGCCGTTATTGTCAAAATAAAACGCCACAGATGAATAGCCTACTTAAAGGTTATCGTTGAATCATGAAATAATTTTACTGTAAACCTAAATTTTGTACTTATCGGGAAAGTTGATCAAAATGATATGTAGTTCGTTATAGCTCTACTATTCCATAGTATTTTCCAGTCGCTCTAGTCGCTCTCTGCGTCTACCTCTGTCTGTCTTTGCCTGTCTCTCTCTGTCTCTGTTTCTCTCTGTGTGTCTCTGGTAGTCAATGGTGAGTGACCAACTCTAAGTCGCTTTCTGCGTCTCTGTCTGTCTCTGCCTGTTTGTCTGTGTCTGTCTGTGTCTGTCTGTGTCTGACTGTGTCTGTCTGTGTCTGTCTGTGTCTGTCTGTGTCTGTCTGTCTGTCACTCTGTCTGTCTGTCTGTCTGTCTGTCTGTCTGTCTCTCTCTCTCTCTCTCTCTCTCTCTCTCTCTCTCTCTCTCTCTCTCTCTCTCTCTCTCTCTCTCTCTCTCTCTCTCTCTCTCTCTCTCTCTCTCTCTCTCTCTAGATATAAGATCACATACATACGTTTATACTGGATTATGGCATTGCATAGTATATCTCTGTCTATAATGTCTCTTGATATAAGATGATACACGTAATAATTATAGATTGGATTCTGTTTAAAAACCTACTTCAGTTATGTCGATAAACTGTAAATGATCCTATGCGTAGACCCTACAAAAATGAGTTTCTGTTTGTTACTCAAGTGGAACTACTTTCGGCAACTGAATACTTGTGTATATATATATATTGACATTTGACACACGCAACAGGACACTGCGATCTTGCACTTGTGTATATATCCGCCTGTGTATGTTTAAGTGCTTAAGTGTATGTTTAAGTGTGTATCTGCGGTCGGCCTATGCGATTCCTATAACCATACAGTGTTCTATGACGTACATAGAAATTTGACCCTCTGTTGACTCTCATATAACGTTGATTCGTTATGTCCGAACCGGGTTTTAATCGACTCTTCTAACAGACCATTTGTATAGCGCCTCTGCACTGTCAATGGCCAAAATATTCATCCATTGGAATAGATTCGATATATTCAGACAGTTCATTCTCTTTCACCTGAAGTGACCGATAACAGTCCCAGCGAGGGCTAATTCTCCTCTATATTAACTAAATGTCAGACCTGATACAATATTTGCTATCCCAACCCATTTAATGACTAACTGTCAGAGCTGAGACAATTTTTGTTACCTGTTACAAGTTGCGACCTGTCCGCTTGATGTTAAGAATAAACGAAATTGATTGATTGATTGATTGAATGATTGATTGATTGGCAGCATAAGATCGTATTGCGGCCGAGAACATTGCAACTGTAATGAGATTCGTATAGCGCTCCATAAGAGAGACTTATCATTGGCTGATTATGCCTCAAGTGGAGCATCTGTTCTAAGAAGTGTATTTTCTATGTTGACCGTCTCTTTTATTATTTTCCCTCTATTTCAAACTCCTGCCTCGCAATAGGACCTGCCAAGCCGGGTTAAAGGGGACAGGGGTTCAGCCTTAGAAGAAGAAGAAGAGCAGTCCCTTAAGCTAGTCCTGAGGCGGCAATGGGTATGAAATGTTAGCCACTTCATTTTCTTAGCCTCAGCATATGAACCTATTCCCCCGCCGTCTCATCTTCACAACAACAGTGTACGGTCAGTGTACTCATTATAGCTGAGTTGGCTATAATGATGACGACGATTGTGATGCTGAAGACGATGATGACGACGACGATGATGACGACGAAAATTATGATGACGAAGACATTTATGATGACGACGACGATTATGATGACGAGGATTTATGATGATGATGACAATTTTAATGACGATGATTACGATGACGACGACGACGATGACTACAGAGCTGTAATGATGCTGAAGATGACGATGACGACGATGATGATGATGATGACGAGGAATGTGATGACTACGATGGTGACGACGACGACGATGATGACGATGATGATAATGAATTACGAGTTATAGCCTACGTTTTTCTTGCGATGGAAGGTGTTTCTCCACGCAGATCGTTTGTTCGAAGCGGTAGACGTGGAAGTATGCGTCATCTGTCGGAGTAGGTGTGGTGGCGAAGTGAGGTTCTTGTGGGCAGAGGAGGGAGGGACCCCGTCGACCGTCTGCGCAGATGAACAGGTGCAGGAGGAGGAGGTGCAGCAGTGACTGTTTCCGGTGCTTCTCCATCGGAACCACCTCATAGAGCCGTCTTTAGACCGACTACATGGAGGTGGCGGATGGGAAGGAGGATGCTTGTTCGTCTGGGTGAAGTTTCCAGGACGGTCCTTGACGCCCGGTTCCGTTGTAAATCGTCCTGTCTCGGAATCAACTCCGGTTGGCTGGAACGCTCCTGGTTTGGGATCGGAGAGGCTGTCACGTGGGATAGAAGAGACTTCCGGTCTGGTAATAGAATTCGGATGTTTAGGGCTTGTTTCGTGGTCTTTATCGGAGTTGTTTTCGATCGGTCTGGATGATTTAATTTCCAGGTTCAAGTCATTCAATTGTTTCAGTGGAACAACGGGTGCAGTGGGGTTCACCAAAGAACAGTTGCCCGCTTTCTTATCACCACCACCGCCGCCGCCGCCACCACCATTCCCACCACCACCATCATCATCAGCAGCTATGTTGGACAGACACTTGTTAGCACAAGGGACACCATCTGCGCCCATGTCCTTAGTGGCGCCCATGTCCTTAGTGGCGCCCATGTCCTTTGTGGCGCCCAAGACGGTCCCAACACCAACGCCTGTAGACCGCCCTGTCGTCAGCCCCTCTTCGGTGATTCTCTTCATGTGGAAGGACTGAGTGGCGTTGCACCCGCGTGGCTTCCCCTCCTCTTCCTCGTTCGCCTGGCGCTGGTCCGTGCACCAGGTCCCGGCCCGTCTCACCTGTTGCGGGGTCTCCTCGATCGTCTGTTGGCGCAGCAGAAGCGCCGAATTGGAACGCGTGTTCTGACTGCGGGGTCCCGTCTCAGAAGAGGAGGAGATGGAGGTGGAAGATGGAGGGTGGCCATGCGGAACGGACCCTACTGCTGCGGCTGCCTTGGACTGCTGCTGGCGCATCGACATCGTGAAGCCCAGGGACAACGAAGCTATCGATGACAGTCCGCTCGATGTGTCCATCTTGCTGAAAACCGCTAAGAACAAGCAATAAGTATTTTCTTTCTATTATTATTATTATGGTTAGTGTTATTGTTATCATCATCATCATCATCATCATCATCATCATCATCATCATCATCATCATCATCATCATCATCATCATCATCATCATCATCGTCATCATCGTCATCATCATCATCGTCATCATCATCATAATCATCATCATCATCATCATCATCATCATCATCATCATCATCATCATCATCATCATCATCATCATCATCATCATCATCATCATCATCATCATCATCATCATCATCATCATCATCATCATCATCATCATCATCATCATCATCATCATCATCATTAATTAATTAAATTTACAATGCGTGCACGGTCTGAGGCGCGGATAATCAGCCACCAGGAGAAGATGCAGCTAGATATCCAGGTGTTTGAAAGCCAAGAAGAAATAGTTAGTTTTGAGCCGCTTTTTGAAGGAAGGAAATGAATTTGAGCCTCTTTCCTAGGACATTCTCTCCTATGTTCTATCTCACCTTAAGATCGTTCTTTTTAGCCGTGCTGGAGTTGGGAGCGCCTCTGAGTAGTTTTCTTCAAGGGGTGCTATATAAATGTTCAATATGAATGAATGAATTATTGAATTTCTATTCCTGCCCAACTGATCCTCCGCCTTCCAATCTAGCAGGTCCAACGCCTCCTCTCTCTGATCCCTCAGGCAACCGGACCTGGATCTCCTTTTGGTATCTACAGACAGCCCCTCTGACTTGACGCAGCGCTCGTAAATAAACTGGTGCCTTGCGCTTAGCTTTAATTGGCGACTTACAAAATTGGAAGTTTACGTTTACGATGAAGTGTAAAGAGACGATGAAATGAAGACTGTTAAATAACATATCTAGTAATAAACTGACGTCTTCTTTTTGGCTGAGCCGATTCGATGTCACCTTCGGTCACTCCGTTTCGCAAACAAAGTCCTTTCAGAGTATGAATCTCTTTCTATTTCCGGTCAGAAAAACAAGACGAACAAAATCTTTTTATAGCATGAATCTCTATCTTTCTCCAGTTAGAAAAAACAAGAACAGATGTTGCTTAATCTAAGAGACTAAGACATGTCTCAAACTAGAACAGACATCGATAAATCTAAGATCATGGCTTAAACAAGATATCATTGTTTTTGTACTATGTACCGTGAAACAAGATAGCCAATTGGTTAGAGAGCTCGACCTGTAATATGGAGAGTATGAGTTCGAGCCTCCTTCTTCCATGAGACGGTTACTGTTCAGGGACCTTGAGTTAGTCCTTAACTCGCAATTGCTCAGCTTCATCGATTAATGCTTGTTCATTAGTGATAATGATGATCATACAACTACTAACAACTGCTACTACTACTACTGCTACTACTGCTATTGCTACTGCTGCTGCTGCTGCTGCTGCTGCTGCTGCTGCTGCTGCTGCTGCTGCTGCTGCTGCTACTACTACTACTACTACTACTACTACTACTAATAATAATAATAATCCGATGATTGGGTGATCGATTTCGTAGAAGAAGATCCTCACGTCTTTCCAAGAGATGTCTTCTTCGAGATTTTCGATTTTCTTTTCCGCTCGACGACAGGCCCTGCGCTGCAGTTTTATTCGGAATTCATGTCTCTGCTTTGTCGTCACCATAATTCCTATCACATTTGTAATCGTACAAGAACAATTATTATTTAAAAGTGATATACAAAGAAAATCTGTTTCATATTGCCCTCAATCTAGTCCTATCACATTTGTAATCGTACAAGAACAATTATTATTTAAAAATGACATACAAAGAAAATGTGTTTCATATTGCCCTCAATCTAGTCCTATAACATTTGTAATCGTACAAGAACAATTATTATTTAAAAATGACATACAAAGAAAATGTGTTTCATATTGCCCTCAATCTAGTCCTATCACATTTGTAATCGTACAAGAACAATTATTATTTAAAAATGACATACAAAGAAAATGTGTTTCATATTGCCCTCAATCTAGTCCTATCACATTTGTAATCGTACAAGAACAATTATTATTTAAAAATGATATACAAAGAAAATCTGTTTCATATTGCCCTCAATCTAGTCCTATAACATTTGTAATCGTACAAGAACAATTATTATTTAAAAATGACATACAAAGAAAATGTGTTTCATATTGCCCTCAATCTAGTCCTATCACATTTGTAATCGTACAAGAACAATTATTATTTAAAAATGACATACAAAGAAAATGTGTTTCATATTGCCCTCAATCTAGTCCTATCACATTTGTAATCGTACAAGAACAATTATTATTTTTAAATGATATACAAAGAAAATGTGTTTCATATTGCCCTCAATCTAGTCCTATCACATTTGTAATCGTACAAGAACAATTATTATTTTAAAATGATATACAAAGAAAATCTGTTTCATATTGCCCTCAATCTAGAGCCATGCGCCGGCCGCGCCGCGCCGCCGCCGCCGACATTTTTTGGACGCCGCCGCCGCCGATATTTGTGGATCGGCGCGCCGACGCCGCCGCCGCCGATAATTCCTCGGCGCGCCGCCGATGCCACGCTGAAGTGTTTAATTGTTTTGTTTCATTTTTCATGTTTTGCATGATTTCACGATAAATTGTTGCTTCAGTGGGTAATAGAAGTAGACACAGACATACAGCCAGACAGACAGAGACAGACCCCATCTGATCATCTTGCAGGCTTAAGCATATCCATCCTCAAATTAGCACATGCAGCTCATGCTCCAGCAGTGTAATATAATTACATCAAATTTCTAGTGCATCTAAACCCAAGTCATACAGTGTTTCGATTTATTCAATAGCTTGTGATAATCCGTTCATACTATGAATTGTAATCATACTGCTGTGTGTCAGTTTGAAATAATAAACGAAGATTATGATATTTATAATTATTGTATCTTATAGTCAGCAATTCGTTTACTAAAGGCTTATGGCGTTCTTGGAAATTGAACGTAGGCCCTGTTTTCTAGTTTTTATATTAATTCTAATTCTAATTTCAATTAATGTCTGGTTTGCTTGTATTGTCTGTGGTCAAACTCAAACACGACTCAAACTACAGATCATAACAACGAGTGACAGCTGATTCCTATCAGCGCTGAAATAATAAAGCAATTTGTTCAGATGACAGCTTAATATGCTAGAATTACAGTGTGGAAATTCTAACTATTTCAAAAGTTCGTTCTCCCATTTGACCCCCTCATCAACTTTTGGATCCGTCACTGGCGCCGACCACGCCGCGCCGCGCCGCCGCCGCCGCCAATTTTTTTGGGTCGGCGGCGCGCCGCCGCCGCCGACCAAAAATGACCGACGCGCCGCCGCCGACACTATGAAGTCGGCGCAGAGCTCTACCTCAATCTAGTCCTATCACATTTGTAATCGTACAAGAACAATTATTATTTTAAAATGATAGGCCTATACAAAGAAAATCTGTTTCATATTGCCCTCAATCTAGTCCTATCACATTTGTAATAGTGCAAGAACAATTATTATTTAAAAATGATATACAAAGAAAATGTGTTTCATATTGCCCTCAATCTAGTCCTATTACATTTGTAATTGTACAAGAAGAATTATTATTAAAAATAATATACAAAAAGATGTATTTCATACTACCCTCCTTCCAAAGCTCAGAAGTCTAATTACATTTGCAATCGTACAAGAATTATTATTGAAATATAATTTACAAAGAAAATGTATTTCATATTGCCCTTCTTCCAAAGCTTAGAAGTCCTAAGAAGGTACCGTTGATGACTCTGAGGATGTTGTGTCCACCTCTAAGTGTGGCTCTGTGTGTGTGTGTGTGTGTGTGTGTGTGTGTGTGTGTGTGTGTGTGTGTGTGTGCTGTGTGCGTGTGTGTGTGTGTGTGTGGCTGGGGTGTGTGGAGGGTGGGGGTGGTGTGTGGTTACCGTTGATGACTCTGAGTATGCGCCAGAGAAGGAAGATGATGAGTAGAGCTATGGCTTCCTCTCCCTCCGCTCCACTGATGCCTTCAACGAAGACGAGGTCGAGAGTGAACGAAGCGATGATGATGATCCCATCAAACAACTACAAACATAACAGACAACAAACGCCTATTATACAAGCTAATTAATAAAAATACAGCTAATTAACAACAAACGCTTATATTCAAGATACAAGTCTATCAGGGATAAAGTTAATCAAGTTAATGGAAAGTCCATACATGCATAAATACATGCGAACAAACGCAATACATGCATTCAAACATGCATGCATACATGTATACATGCATAGGTCTACATCTAAGCATACACATATGCATATATAAGTAAGTACATATATGCATGCATTTATAATACAGTGCATATATATGATACATACTTGCGTGCAAGCATACATTAATGCATACATGCATCCATGCATGCATACGTACGTACATACATAGGTCTACATTTACACATACACATACGCATATAAAAGCACGTACATAATTATGTGCATGCATTCATAATAAGTTCTTACAGTACATACATGCATGAATACGGTATAGGTCTATGACCCAAGTACGTGTAAGTGCACGTGCTCTGCTTTATAACGTCAAGGTGCTGGAATCTCCCATCTGGATATATACTCCACAGTCTCCACCAGACGATGACCATAAATCAATCTTCCTCGATTAGCGCCACCTATCGTTTGCCGATCGCCAGGCTAAAGCGTTCACCAGACGACGTTCGTCTGCTTAAAAGGCGCCAAAACTAATTAGTCACCGTCAGTTTCGACCATTCGCTTCTTCGTCCGTCTGCGATTTGTATTCAAAGCGCTACAAAAATCATATGGGGCTACGAGGATTTGAGCTAAGAAGAAAGGTTGAACTAAGAACATTAGAGAGAAGAAGGAGCAGAGGAGACCTAATTGAAGTCTGTGGGATTATCACTGGAAAGGAGGCAGCGCAGTGCAAACGGTTCTTTGAATTAGTACCAGGGAAGGCAATTCCAGGACATAGGTATTGATTATTTTTCAGAAACCGAAAGGAACATTAAGGCATGAATTATTCAGTGCAGGAGTTGTGGACTTGCGGAGACTCAGCGGAGTGGTTTGGATGATAGTAGGGTCTACTGTCTTAGTGGACACCGTCACGGCTGTTAAGAGGAAGCTAGATAGAACAGCTATTAAGCGTTCCAGGTTAAATCACAGTGTTTCTAACACCGCTGATAGCGTAGTGGTAATCATGAGGTCGGGGATTCAAATCCCCACCAGGGCAGAAATTTGGATTGAGATTTCTGTTCCACCTACGCCCCCTAGACAACTCAGCTATGATGAATACGCTGACCGTACACAGTCGGTGGGAAGATGAGACGGCGAGGGAGAGGACTGGCCACCAGCCCTCATATGCAGTTGATAAGAAAATGAAGTCGCTAACACTTCATACCCAGGCTGCCTCAAGGCTAGCTTAAGGGACTGCATTCTTCTTCTTCTTCCTCCTCTTGTAACATAAGACAAGACAAAACAAGACAAAACAAATAAAGACAAAACAGGGAGGGCAAAGCAAGACAAACAAGACAAGACAACACGAGACAAAACACGACAAAACAAAACACACCCGATGGCATACTGGCCATCCAGCAACGCGTAATTCGAGTCTTTTCCTGGTTCGGCTTTTTAGGTTAAGCTGGACTGTGATCTGATTGGATTAACAGGACTTCAGATCCGATCTCTTGTCTGGTGATCTGTCGCCAGCCGAGGATGAAGCGACTTAAAACCAGTTCAGTCATTCGATTAATTATATTCACTGAAATGGCAGACAATTGGTTCCATTGATCCGCGGAACCCAACCCACAATGGCATTTATTAACTCCTTTGCTTTGCAAGGATTGATCGATTCACTGATTCATTGAGTGATGGATTGACGGATTGCTTGATGAATCGATCGATGGAGTGATGGATAGATAGGTGTATGGATGGATGGATGAATAGATGGATGTACGGATACTCGCTGACTAACTGACTGACTTACCAACCCCCAAAGAAGAAAACTCAACCTCACCCTACCCGAGGCTCAATTCTAGCTAGCTCGGTCACTCACTCACTCACTCACTCACTCACTCACTCACTCACTCACTCACTCACTCACTCACTCACTCACTCACTCACTCACTCACTCACTCACTCACTCACTCACTCTCACTCACTCACTCACTCACTCACTCACTCACTCACTCACTCACTCACTCACCTCACTCACTCACTCACTCACTCACTCACTCACTCACTCACTCACTCACTCACTCACTCACTCACTCACTCACTCACTCACTCACTCACTCACTCACTCACTCACTCACTCACTCACTCTCACTCACTCACTCACTCACTCACTCACTCACTCACTCACTCACTCACTCACTCACTCACTCACTCACTCACTCACTCACTCACTCACTCACTCACTCACTCACTCACTCACTCACTCACCTCACTCACTCACTCACTCACTCACTCACTCACTCACTCACCTCACTCACCTCACTCACCTCACTCCACTCACTCACTCACTCACTCACTCACTCACTCACTCACCTCACTCACTCACCGACCCACTCACCCACTCACCCACCCACCCATTCACCCTCTCAGTCACCCTCTCACCCACCCTCTCACCCATCCACTCACCCTCCCATCCACCCACCAGACCCACCCACCCACCCACCCACAGCCGGTGGCCACTTTGCACTGCTCCAATTTGCCATTTATCAAGCGTCCTATCCAATTGGCCATGTGGCAGCAGCAGCCGAAGCAGTTTATCGTTCATCTGAGCAACGCAGCCATTTATTCTGAGCGAAGCAGAAGTCAAGACAACCATCGAACCGAATAAGTCATCGATGAAGTATTACTTCAGCTATCGTTTCTCCCGCTAAGACGTTCCTTCTTTTCTTTCTATAGTTCTCCAGTGCTTCCTACTGCTTCCAACCCTTGTACCCTCTTATCGTTTTTGTGTTGGCGACCTCCATGGTCTCCTCCTTTTTTCTCTTTATGCATTCTTCAATTTCTCCCTTCTGCCTTCTCTCCATCTCATTCCTAACTTGATTTATTTCCTATCTTTTTTTCTGTATTCTTTCCCTCCCTCTTTTGTTCACTTTTCCGTGGATTCTTTCTATCACCTTCTAGTTTCTTTTTATTCCTTCATTCCTTTGCTCCCTCTTTGAACCCGGCTCTTCATTCCTTCCTTCCTTCCTTCCTTCCTTCCTTCCTTTCTTCCTTCCTTCCTTCCTTTCCTTCCTTCCTTCCTTCCTTCCTTCCTTCCTTCCTTCCTTCCTTCCTTCCTTCCTTGATATCATACTGTCGACTTGCATTTCTCCATTTTGCCTTTTCATCGTACATTCCTAACCTCTGCACTTCTTTCGTTCCTGTTTCTCTCCTTGCATCCTTCCTTCCTTCTTTCATTCCATCTTTCCTTCCTTCCTTCCTGCTTTCATTCCATCCATCCTACTTCCTTCCTTCTTTCATTCCGTATTTTCATCCAAACTTCCCTCTCTCATTCATTCACTCCTACGTCCATGTCTAATCTTCCTTCCTCCCTCCTTCCAACATATTTCTCTTTGTCTGATGGATTCGGTCAATGCTCTACATTCCTGCTGACAATGAGGATCTCAGAGCGGGTCTCTGACCGCAAGCGTTCGGGAAGCAAAATCAATAATGCATAGTTCACGACAAGGTCGGTCATGCAAAATTCAACGTCTCGGTAAAAATCCACTTAAAAGACTGTAGAGTTTTCGGCAACAGGAGCGTCAGGTCTCCAGGTCAAAGTTTTCCAGGCACATTCCGAATGTCCAAGGACTGAACAGTATTCGATTCAACGCTTCACGCTGATTGCAAAACAAATCGATACTAGAGACCCAAAATGTTCTACCTTCACTGCATGTATCTAAATTATTAATTACTAAACAGTTATTCATTAAGCGCCACTATCTAATGACCAAGCATCAATATAGATAGCGCTGAGCAATTGTGAGTGAAGGACTTGCTCAAGGCCACTACACAGTCACCGTTTCAAGGCGAACGCTATAACCATGGTAAGCTATCGTGTCCCCTAATAATTAGCATTAGCACGTGGTGAAAAAACCCTACACATTTTGGTGAACGGTTTTATACATGTTTGATAAACAGTCTTCGCCTATAATAGAGTATCATTCAATTTTTTGAACGCGTTGTACATCATTGCTAGCAACAGGTAAGCAGCAGAATGAAGTGTGATGTAGGCCTATTATGTCGCAGTAATAAGTGTCCTGTGATCCAGCATAACAATGGAACAGAGGCACCGAAGCGGGAAGTATAGATTCACAAGTTTCCAGGCGTCTATTGTTCGTCGATGTTAGTGGGATGGAAAAATCGTAAGCGAAGAGATCAATGGAAAAACCCATTTAATTTCCTGCATTTATAACCTAACGATGTAACGCTGAATCAACCTAGACTACTCAATACCGTGAGTAAGTCTAATATTCGCGTATTGCCCTAGCAAAGCTATTGGTTGACTTTCATCAATGCCTGGAACACCAACCGTTTAATGGATAGTTACTCAATAACAGCATGTAAATGCCTTTTATCAATGACTCGCAATTACCATTAACCCGGAATCTCACCTAGCAACGAGGCCGATCAAAGTACCTGGCGTTTGTGGACTTTATTTTATATAGCCCCAGTATATATACACGTTTTTCCGTACATCGCCTCGATCCTGCTAATTTTTCAATGCATTGACCGGGTAAAATTCTTCACCATCGCTGCCCGTTTGAATGGGCGCCACGCCATTTAATGTCCCCGTGTACGGACCGCACTATAGCGACCATATGGCTTCGACCCTGTCCATTTTTCAATGAATAGATGGGGTGCAATCCTTCACCACCGCTCCCTGTCGAATGTTCGCCACTCTATTTAAGGTCTCCGTTTGCTGTGCGTTTGCTGGTAGTCAAATAAAGAATATCTTACTTCTTACTTAGATACAAATCTCTGTTCAAAATAAGCCACCATGGGTATGCGATTATGCGAACGAGCCTCCTCACGCCCTTCTGAAGTTCTGAGGCGCCTTGACTTATGTTCTAAGCATTGCAATGTAGCTATCGGGGCCAACCCCAGCCTAAACACCTGGTCCACCTGATGCGGTCTTTGTCTGGCGCTCGACAAGAACTACGCTAACATTGAAACGATGGAAATTTCCTGCTGCCTGAAGCAATAAAAATCTTTCACCAGGAATCATTCACCGCTTATAACAAACGTATATGAATCAGATGGCATTTCTGCCACGTTTTCGCAAGAACAGATCAGCGGCAAAGGCTAATTAGTGCACAGCAGTTGACTGAAATGATTACAAAGACCACACGTGAAATCAATTAACATGCCACAAGCAAAAGGCGAACTTTGACAAGCAACGCACAACTGAGATGAAGCAACGTAATAAGTAATTCATTCCATCATTATCATTGTCGTCGCCATCGTAGTCGTCGTCGTTGTCATCATCGTCATCGTCGTCGTCATCATCATCATCATCGTCATTGTCATCGTCGTCATCATCATCATCATCATCGTCATCATCATCGTCATCGTCGTCATCATCATCATCATCATCATCATCGTCGTCGTCGACGTCGTCGTCATCATCATCTGGGTTGTCATCATCTTCATCATCATCATCATCATCATTATCGTCGTCGTCGTCATCATCATTGTCATCATCATCATCGTCGTCGTCGTCATCATCAACATCATCATCGTCATCGTCATCATCATCATCATCATCATCATCATCATCATCATCCTCATTTGACATAATATAGGGTACTTGTTTAATATGCTACCGTCGGAGACTATATAGAGTGACTGATGGGAGGTCATGAGTCCTGCGGTCAAGGTCACCTTTCCATTGATAGATCGAACTCAGCAGAATGCAATATGACCAGCTGTGTCACGCTCACCCACGTGATCGATGGCCATGCCTAGACTAACCTATTTTTTAAATACCTCCTCTAGCCAGTTAACTCGTTACTGATAAATTATATTCTAAGGTTGACTTAATTTAAAGCCACGTGTTGAAGAAAGACATCAAAACGGACCTTAACATTGCATAACATAACATAAACATAAAATAACATAACATAACATAACATAACGTAACGTAACATAACATAACGTAACGTAACGTAACGTAACGTAACATAACATAACATAACATAAAATAACAAGCCCTTACATAAAATAGCAAACATAACATCACACACCAAATCACAGCAAATTATAACATAACATAACATAAGTCTTAATCGTAATCGTAATCGTAATCGTGATCTCCAAACTTCTAAAGCGCCACTCGAAAGCAAAGCGCAGGGCACCAGCTTATTCACGAGCGCTGCAAGTCTTAAGTGATTTAGAGGACACACAGTCTGTGTTGGAACCACAACAAGATAACATGGAATGCTGAATAAGTCCATCCTTCCTAAAGATTCTTTTTAATAGTTGTGTCATCCAAATCATTATGATGATAGTACTCTCCACTGAGGCAGTATACCATCATCCAAACCATTCCACAAGTTTACAACTCTTGAACTATTGCTGACCATCTTTAAGGATTATAATGTGAATTAAGACAAATTTGGATTAAGGATTAGAATAAGATAAAGGATTATAATCTGACTAGGATTAAAGTAGATTTAGATTAAAGATAAGACTAAACTAAATTATTATTATTATTAGATTGGGAATTACATACATGATCAAACGAATAACTTATCAGCAGTTGTGGATGTTAAGAAAGAAACTAGAACTACAAGGAACACGAACCTCTAGCTTGCTCTTGAAGAACTCCGCTCCCATGCCGAACACCTTGAGGAAAACCTGCGCAGAAATAAATAGCTCCAGATAGTATAAATAGTTCTATTTCATCGGAATATGGATGCCATTGATTAAACATAATTATGAGCTATAAACACACAAGAATAAGCCTCTACAAGGTTACACTTCCTCTCAAGCCACAAACTTAAGTTGGGCACTATATCCAGTGGTGTAGTCGAGGGTATACGCGGGTATACGGCGTATACCCACTGAAAATTATTAGCTAGCACCGTATACCTACTGGAATTTGGTGAATAACGCGGGTATACGCTTCAAATATTTCCAAAAATGTGGGTATACGGCGCAGATAGCCCCATGTTTTATTCTGAATAAAAAACTCAGGTTATGATAGCCCGCACAGTACGTGTCCTGCAATCATTAAAAGAAAGTCCTGGTGAAAAACTTGCCGAAGCTCTAAAGGCTGCAGAACGGCATATTGTGTTGAATGACTTTACTCTGAGTCTCTAACGGAAAGCAGTCGATTCACGACGGTCAGTTTCTGCAAAGTCAATGTAACAACTTGAACGCACGAATGAGTAACGATGCTCCTGCTCAATCTCAGTTCCTTCAGGACATAGACACATACTTGACCCAAGTAAATGGCCTCATAGTCCATCGATTCGGCATGGAGAAACCGAAGTTCGACGCTGTGCAGGATGTGGAACATTGATACAGAGCAGGCCATCAGAGGTATGAAAGAATTATGTCGACGACCCTTCCGTTGAGCCTGAAGACCTACGACCCATGGCATTGTGTACGTGCAGCTCCAGTGAATGTGAGAAGGCGTTCAGCGTGATGAATAGCATTCAAACTGATCGAAGAAATTCTTTGCTTATTGCGACTTTAGCCATGGGCGCCCGCAGGTGTTTTTGAAGGAGGGGCAAAACACAATTGTCACGGTTAAATGTTTTAGCAAGATCTTAAAAAATGCAAAACAGGAAATTAATAACACAGGTATTTTTCATTGAAGTGTTTTAATGACAAATTGGAAAATATCAGTTATTTATACTTTAATGAAAGTTTTCCATGAAAAGGTTTTAGAGTAGCTAAAAAGCGAGAGTTGGCCTATTTGAACAGAAATTGAAGTCATCTGCGGTCTCTGCCGAACTCGTCTACCACTTTTTCCATAAATTCTGCTTTGTTGGCGTTGATTTTTTCTTGGTGTACACTGAGCAGAGCATGCACAATCCGGATAAACGGACAAATCTAAAACTCAAGCCTAACTGGCAAATATATAACCGATATATTTGCTATTTGCTATTCGGATAAGCATAAAGTGTGTGAAACAAGGTGCTCATGGTCGATAATTGTAACAGAAACACATGTAGGTGACGGGTCTATTCTTTTACGTGGCGGATCTCATAGTTCTGGTGGCGGATCTCAACTCCGAGGAGCCGGATCTCAGATCCGGCGGGATCCGGCTGAATTTAACTGCTGAAATTACCTCTCAAATGTACACGTAGTCGCATGTAATGTTAATGTTAAAAGGAGGATAATTGCTTCGTGTATAGCAAAGTAGAATTCAGTATGTGAAAGTATGTCAAGCAAGTGGCTGTTAGTGTGTTGCATTGTCAAACCAAGCCATGGCTTCGGCTTCGAAACCACTGTGGTGCCACAGATACACGTTCACGTCAATGCAAGGTACCAACAATATTATGACAGCAATCTTCGTGCACTATGGAAAATATGTAATTCCAGTTGTAGCCTACGTTGTAGAATTGTACAGGGTTGGAACTTGGAAATAAGCGGTATCTAACAGGCGTTGACCTACTATTCGACTGTAGGCCTACTATTTTATAGTACTATTCTATATTCTCTTTTCAACATGTTTAACTTTTTTAAATTGTTTCATAATGTCGACAAGGTCTTGATATTTATGAAGTTATTTCATTTGTCAGAAATACTTATTTTAAAATGAAGTTTTCATGGAAGAATTGAATACTAAATTCCTTAAAATCGTTTTGTGGCTGGGGCTTACAACGCTCCCTAGACAGCCTTGTCGTATTTTCTCGGGCGCGTAGCGCCCGAAAAAAATTTTCATTGCAATTTACAGTATACCCACTGCTTTTTTTTACCACTACACCACTGACTATATCTATGGTAACTATCGAGGCGTAACCATCTATAGGTTCCCTCTTATTCGAAACAACTCTGTATGTTTTCATCAATTGCCTTGATCTGGGTGTTTGACAGCTTTCGTTATCAAAGCAAAGCATGCAATATTTAGGGCCTACCTCTCGAAGGTACGGTATAATAATATTCGTTTATTGAAGAAACACTGGGTTAGCACACCGCAACCCATTACAGATACAATAATGCCAGTTATAAATTAATCAATTTGAATCACTGTTCAAGCAGGGGCAACATAGTCATCGGGGCAACATTAGACACCTGAATAAGAACCTCGGGACGAAATTTCTGTCATCTTTGGGCGGCAATTGAAAGTCATGTGGTCTCGGTCGAAGATCATGATGACGGATATTAGTAGGAGGAAAGACCGATCGCAGTACATGAGTCTTGGATCGCATAACCGATCGTAGCAGTAAATGTGGAAATGTATTGGTGTGGTAGGGCTTAGTCAATAAGCTAAATAAGTTTCTGCCAACGAAAGCACAACAACAGCAGACGGAGGTCTTTCAGTCTCTCCGGTCCCAAGATTATTTGCTTTCCGTCAAGATTCGCAGCAGTATTCGTACACCAAGATACATACATATAAACACATACATGCATGCATACATATGCATATTCATTCAATCATTCATTTATACATAGACACATACTTACATACATACATACATACAAACATGCATACATGCATACATACATACATACATACATACATACATACATACATACATACGCCGCGTAGGGACCCTGGGCAAGTCCTTCACTCGCAATTGCTCATGCGCTTCGGCGTGAAACTCCGATTCAGCGTTCGCGCAGTAGTCGGGAGCGCCTCTGAATGGGAAATCTGGTAGGGGCGCTATAACAAGTGTTCAAATACAATACAATACAATACAATACATACATACATACATACATACATACATACATACATCTATGCACACTTACATAGGCACATGCATACATGCATACAAGCCAGTCATACATGCATACTTACTTACTCACTTACTTACTTACTTACTTACTCACTTACTTACTTACTCACTCACTCACTCACTCACTCACTCACTTACTTACTTACTTACTCACTCACTTACTTACTTACTTACTCACTTACGTTCTCCGAAGGCGCACCCAGTGATCCCAATCAGCTGTGTGATAACCAGAATGTGGACAGACGTTGTTAATGTGCGTTACGCTGGTGACCGATAAATCCTTTTATTGGGCTTGTTGTTGCTTTATCGATTGAGCGACTATCGCCATTATCGGCCATTATTAACGTGTTGTTCTGCAGCAGGGGATGACGTGATTGACTTCCTTAATGTTGCAGACGCTTTGTAGTCGGAGACGAAATCTTAGCCATTAACGGACAACAATGGCAATATGGATGCCTTTATTGAATCACTTTACAACGGAACATTGACGTTCTTCGTCATAGGGACTTTCGTCAGCATTTGAACAATCGTTTATCAGCTTTCTGGGGTTCACGATGGTCTAGTGGTTAGCGTGGTCAACTGTCAATCGAGTGGCCAGGGATTCGAATCTGCGCCAGGGCAGAAATTTGGGTTGGGATTTCTGCTCCATCAGCACCCCCTAGCCAACTTAGTCGTAATGAGTACACTGACCGTACACTGTCGGTGGGAAGATAAGAGGGAGAGGGAGAGGACTGGCAACCCGTTCTCATATGCCGAGGTAAAGAAAATTGAAGTCGATAGCACTTCATGCCCATGGCTACTTCTCAGGTTAGCTTAAGGGACTGCTCTTCTCTATCGCCTTCTTATTCATCAGCGTCTGTTGGCTTAAGTATCCAATCAGAGCCCTTCACTCCGTCAGATGCACAGGTTATAGTCAAACAAAAACCGATTCAGTACATGCAGTTTTCTTGAAGCAGACTATGATAGTTAGGTTATAATATCGCTTTGACTAATATATAAGCACTATATCGCTATTACTAATGACCATGACCATAACCATAACCATCAATTTATTGCTCCAAACATTGATAAAGTAACTTTTCGCTATACAAAGAACAAAGATCAGTTGGTCACAAAAGGGAACCCAGAAGGGACCAGGGTCCTGCTGGTTAGGGCCACCTATATATACGCAGTCAGTTAACATAGCGATATTATAACCTAACTATCATAGCCTGCTTCAAGAAAACTGCATGCTGAATCGGTTTTCGTTTGAAAATGACGCAGTCAATATACAAGTACACCACATCAATATTACTATTATAAACACACTATATCGTATTACTAATATACAAGTACGCTATTTAGCTAATATTATTAGATTATTTAGCAACCTGCATTTGCAAAATTATATAAATGCTTCTAATGAAAAAGACTCATTATTCTGCAAAACACAACGGCATTAGATTAGCGAAAGATAATACAGTAAATGATTGTAAAGAGAATCAACTTCGACACTTCCTTTTGGATTGGTTTCTAACGAAATCGCCATCACCTAAGCGGCTTAGCTGAAAACATTTGGGACGTTAAATCACTCTCTTGGCAGCGTCATCATTCAAAATGATCGATCGCCCCTCTGTGCTTAGGCTAATGGTCGTTTTTACACGTCAGTCAAACACTCCATCAAGCAACACTGCCATGCCGCCAAGACCCACTGCTGATCGTGGCACGTAAATGGTGTCTATTATAGTTGCCTTCCATTGCTTGTTATTGTACCAGAAAAGAATAAAAACGGGTTCTGTAATAACACAGTTACTGAAATTTAATATGTCGCTGAAAATACTGTCACTAGGTGTGATTGTAGAGGAGTGACGACATGACTAGGTACGTAGAACAACACAAATTGGGTTTTTTATGCGATCACGTGAGCGAAGGAAATTCATTGGCTGAATATAGTATACGCATGCGCAGTTACACACGTGTGAAAATTGCTGAGGCGGGAAGAACGTCTGGGCTGAGAGGAAGTGCATAATAGAGTAGGTTTCTGTCTCTGATTCTGTATGACTATCTGTCTGTCTGTCTGTTTTTCTGTCTATCTGTTTGTTTTTCTGCCTGTGCTAAATAAAACAGGTTTCTCAAATTGGTTCTGTCTGTCTGTCTGTTTGTCTTTCTGGCTGTTTTTCTGTCTATCTGTGCTAAATAGAACAGGGTTATCTCGGTATTTCTGTCTGTCTGTGTCTCTGTCGGTGTGTCTCTGTGTTTCTGTCTGGCCATCTGTCCGTCTGTCTGTCTGACTGTCTGTCACTTTCTCTGTCTTTCTGTCTGTCTGTCTTTCTTTCTCTCTCTCTTTCTCTCTGTCTGCCTGTCTGTATGTCTGTCTATCTGTCTATCTGTCTATCTGTCTATCTGTCTCACTGTCTGTGTGTGTGTCTCTGCTTGTTTGTCTCTTTTAGTCATGCCGATGAAAGGTCTACTAATAGTTTCCCTTTTAGGAAATGAGTGTGCAGTTAGTTAATTGAGAACTTAAAATACGGAAATCATTGTCGCTTTAATTAAAATGCGTAGTTTAGACGACTCCTAACAAAGAAGGCCTACCCTTAAATCGCCACAAGGAAATCGCAAGGGAACAATCCAACAAAGTAGCTTTCAATGCAAGGGAAGTCGCTCAATAGGAAGTCGCAAAGACAGATCGAAGAGAAGAAGAAAAACAGTGGAGGCAGAGCAATGGCATTCGGACGCATTCTACAGAAACCCGTTTACTGGGTAAATGTGATTGACGGATGTCCAATGGGACCGGTTCCATCTAATGGGACGGGTTCCATCTAATAGATAGGGCCCCAGAGGAGACTGAACTAGACCACGGAACGCCGGAGATAGAGGTCGACCGAAGCCAAATGCGCTTCTGAAAGCAACGCCTTCGAACAACAAACACGAGGAACAATCGCTGAAGCATTAAGTTACTTGGACTGGAGACAGACAGACGCACTGCGACGTTGGCTTATGCAGCACGCGGACTAAAATATATATTCGGTACGTAGTCTTTCAGAGAGAGAGAGAGAGAGAGAGAGAGAGAGAGAGAGAGAGAGAGAGAGAGAGAGAGAGAGAGAGAGAGAGAGAGAGAGAGAGAGAGAGAGAGAGAGAGAGAGAGAGAGAGAGAGAGAGAGAGAGAGAGAGAGAGAGAGACAGAGACAGAGACAGAGACAGAGACAGAGACAGAGACAGAGACAGAGACAGAGACAGAGACAGAGACAGAGACAGAGACAGAGACAGAGACAGAGACAGAGACAGAGAGACAGAGACAGAGACAGAGACAGAGACAGAGACAGAGACAGAGACAGAGACAGAGACAGAGACAGAGACAGAGACAGAGACAGAGACAGAGACAGAGACAGAGACAGAGACAGAGACAGAGACAGAGACAGAGACAGATACAGAGAGACAGAGAGACAGAGAGACAGAGAGACAGAGAGACAGAGAGAGATAGAGAGACAGAGAAACAGAGAAACAGAGACAGACAGACATACAGACAGACAGACAGACAGACAGATAGATAGATAGATAGATAGATAGACAGACAGACAGACAGAGACAGAGACAGACAGACAGACAGAGACAGAGCGAGACAGAGACAGAGTGAGAGAGAGAGAGAGAGAGAGACAGAGACAGAGAGACAGAGAGACAGAGAGACAGAGAGACAGAGAGACAGAGAGACAGAGAGAGACAGAGAAACAGAGACAGACAGACATACAGACAGACAGACAGACAGACAGATAGATAGATAGACAGACAGACAGACAGAGACAGAGACAGAGACAGACAGTCAGACAGAGACAGACAGACAGACAGACCAGACAGACAGACAGACAGACAGACAGAGACATAGCGAGACAGAGACAGAGCGAGAGAAAGAGAGACAGAGACAGAGACAGAGAAGACAGAGAGTGAAACAGAGAGTGAAAGAGAGAGAGAGAGAGAGAGAGAGAGAGAGAGAGAGAGAGAGAGAGAGAGAGAGAGAGAGAGAGAGAGAGAGAGAGAGATATAGATATAGAGACAGAGACAGAGACAGAGACAGAGAAAGAGACAGAGACAGAGACAGAGACAGAGAGAGAGAGAGAGAGAGAGAGAGAGAGAGAGAGAGAGAGAGAGAGAGAGAGAAAGTGGGTGGCAGGTTATAGAAAGCAGACTTCTTTGGAAATTGGTATAGCCTACTACCACACACTGTACCTCCTTCATAGACACACCTGTGCTCCACCTGTGTTTTATTTAACTTTTTAACGTTAAAAGAGAAGAAAAGGTGAAAATGGCAGACGAAGAAGAAGCATAAAAATAAGCCGAGGGAGAATGAGAAGAAGGAGGAGGCACAGTCTCTAAAGTCAACCTTGACAGAGCATAAATGCGTAACAGACGTCATACATAACCTTCCCTCGGTATATGAATGCCCTTCTTCAATGTTAAACAGAATCCAAAATCGTATCAGCGAGATTCCTCGCCCACAAAAAACGAAGTCACGGTGACCAGCTTATTCACAGGCGCTCAGTCAAAACAGAATCGATAGGCAGGTAGGGTCAAAATCGGCTCCATGGGTCAGGCAGGCAGATAGTCAGATGTCTACGGTGGATCGTGTTTAGAATTGAAGAGGCTATAGAGAGGTCACAGGAAAAGGAGACATCAGGATAGGATTTGTGGCACAGTTTGGTGTTTGGAGTAGTGAATATTGATCTATTTTATGTAAATTCCGTTTTAGTGTTTTGCTTTTATATTCTACTATTTGAATGTTGAAATGCAATAAAGAGACATTCAGTCCTAGCCTAATAAATGCAGATCAACTGATTTCATAGTTCAGTAGGGATGAAGAAATTAGTTCGCCAAGTGCAACGCGATAGCAGAGATCTTGTAGAAAAAATTATCGATAAGCAGCCGAGTATTTGAGAAATAGAACTTTGTTCTAACGGTCTAATCCTAGTGGGTCAAAGGGAGGTATTCTGAGACATATATATACAATTAAACAGAGAGAAAGAAAGCGAGACAGAGAGAGAGGGAGAGAGAAAGAAACAGACAGAGACATAGACAGATAGAAAGAGAGAGACACCTACGGGGAGAGAGAGAGAGAGCAAGAGAGAGAACGAGATAGAGAGAAAGAGAGACTCACACAGTGAGAGAGACAGGGAGAGATCCGAGAGAGAGAGAGAACTTATTCGATCTATTCTACTGTGTTTAATTCTATTGCATTGTATTCCACTCCATAGCTCGATTCTATTCTGAACCTTCCTGATAGTTATTAGTGCCTCAGTGGAAATGCTCTCCAGATCAATGGCGAACCTCCGAAGCACTACTGGTAAGTACTTATGTGAACCCGAGTGAAATGAAGTCGTCAGACAGACAGACAGACAGACAGACAGACAGACAGACAGACAGACAGACAGACACACAAACAGACACACAGACGCACAGACGGACGGTCGGACGGACAGACAGACGGACGGGAAGACGGACGCTCAGACAGAGAGAGATATACACATATACAGACACAGAGTGCTGGTGCTGGCCAGTTTAGACAACGGCAGGTGTTGGAAGGACATCTTAGAGCGAAGGAGGTCATGACCCATGGAATGGGTTAAGACCCACCGGTCTCCTTACCCTGCCAGGAGAGGACTGGTCACCGTCTGGCAAAATGACCAAGAAACCCTTATGATGATGATGACTGGAGAGGCTTCATAAGGGCCTCATCGTCGGGAAACTGATGGAAGAGAAATAAGAAGAAGACAGACAGAGAGAGAATGACTTAGAGAAAATCTGACGAGCCGTACCTGTAGCACAAATACTCCGAGGATAGCGATGCTAGCGTAGTGTAGTATATGTGCGATCTTGAGGAGTTTCTTGGCGTGTGCATTTTCCGAGTACATGACGGTCGAACCGTGACCACCGTAACTGCTACCAACAATCACTGCCTCTGCTGTATCGTCATCATCACCCTCTAGCGACCCACTCGGCTCAGAGGACATCCCCTCTGTCACATCCTCGTGGGGTGGTTCATCGGAACCACGGTAACTGTGAACTCCAGCCGACCCATCAACATCTGTGCTGGCCAGTTTAGACAACGGTTGCTTCGTTGTAGCTCTTGTTGTCATGTGTGCAACCGGTTGTCTACTATTCGTTGCATCGTTGTCGAGAAACGGTTGTTCGCCTTCGTTTTGTACGAGCTGCCTCCTGTTTCGTATAATCCGACGAAGTTTCTCCGCTTCCAGAAGCGTTCCACTTTCAACATCTGCTCCATTGAATTGCGCAACAGTATCGTAGAGTCGTGAACCGATTGTGTTGCGGAATATTTTAGCATTGCTTAATCCACCGTTACCATCAAAAGCCCGATAACTTAGTTCGTGCAAACTGTCTCCACCATAACGTAACAATTGCTTCCTAAACGGCTCAGATAATCCGAGACGGTCACGGTCAGTGAAACGTTCGCTACGTGGCGCTTTATACGATGACGCGAACGTTACGTCATCGAAGCAGAGAAGGCTGCGTTTTGTTCGCGTCTTTCCTTCGGCGGACCCGTTTTTGTATTTCTGGCGTAGTTTCTCGAGAATGTATTGCACGTTATCGCCCTGATAACCCGAGAGATCGTCGGCGTACTGGTAGCGGAGGAAGTCCAGCGTTTGATGGAGGGCAACCGCTGACTCCTTTTGCTGACCTATAATCAACAAGTAAAAGAATTTTCCGGATTGCCAGGCAGAGTGAATAATTGCCGAGAAGGTTGGGATCACCAGTGCATTGCGATCGACCACGATGGATTGAGGAGGAACATCTGGTGAGACTTAATAGAAGAGAGGACTAGGATTAAGGTTCGGAAGAAAACAAAGTGTGTATACATAGCGCAGTTTTGTGTTTGTTTTGGATTTATTGAAACTGCATTTCGTGTTGAAAACAATTATAGAAACGAAGACATTGTTGTATCAACAATATATAGATTTTCCAATGCACCTGGTCCATTTATGCGTGTAGCCTATGTATGTATGTTTGCAGTATATGGATGTATGCAGGCATACATTGTCTATGTATATATGCATCGGGTCTATATGCATGAATGAGTTAATGTATGTATATATGTATGTATGTATGTATGATGTATGTATGTATGTATGTATGTATGTATGTATGTATGTATGTATTGTATGTATGTCCTAATGTATGCATGGGGGTCCATAGTGTAGTGGTAACATCACTGGAGTGAAGAGCAATAGGTAGCGGGATCGCTTCCCGCACCCTCCCAAAGGTCTACTCAGCCTACCATTTGCGAGATGGCGCATTGGTAAGATGAGATGTAGGATGTGTTGGGCGCCTTGCATGGCTGCCATATACAGTTAAATTCGACTCCTGTAATAACTTGTGATCATCCGTTCATACTGATTTGTAATCATCCTGCGTAATTGTCAGTTTGAATTAATAAAGAATATATTATTATGTATGCATACATGCATGTATGAACGTATGTATGTATGTAATCATGTACGCATGTGTGTATGTATATTTACCTAATTTACGGCTTGGCTTGTGTGCGCCTTCAGTTGATGCCTTGTGCATTAGACAATGGCGCAATAGAAGTTACAAATTGCAATTTAACAATTAGCGTATACTTACTGCGCAAGGCATGTAGATCGAGCAGAATTTCGGTGATGACGATTCCTGCGTCGACCAAAATGAGAACGCACATTGCGATCTGTATTGGACTCGTCTCCATGACCTTGGCTGTCTTCCCTCGACATCTGAACATCGAACAACAATGAAAGCAAATGCCTTACAATACACTGAGACAATGTAAAGTCATCCATTGCATGAACAGGGTCTAAGACAGGGTGGCCAACCTTTTTTCGCCTATGGGCCACTTTGATTGTTGGTAAGCACGTGGCGGGCCGCAAAATGTTTGTCCACACAGCCTCGAAAGAAATACAAATGTTTGTTTCATATTTAACTAGATGTAGAAAAACAGGTACGACTACACTGGGTCGTTAGAACTTACAATACTAAATCTATTGTTTTAGACATCATCATTATGCAGTATTGTAGTAGTCGAACAAGTAAGTAGGTGCAAAATGAGACAAAAAATTATTTAGAAAAGGGCCGTGCGGGCCGCCAATCAGCAGCTCGCGGGCCACATTTGGCCCGGCCGCGGGTTGGCCATCCCTGGACTCTAAGACGTCCCCCCAGGACATTTCCATCCTGAAATTTCCCCCCGAAGTTGTACTGATGAAAATAGTTCTTTACTTTAATAGAAGTTGGATTGATGAAAGAAATTCTATTCCTTGAATAGAAGCTGGATTGATGAAACAAATTCTATGCTTAAATATTATAGAAGCTGGATTAATGACAGTCATCACGGACAATGGTAGAGTTACCTACTTTTTTCAATAACTCGTTTCAATAACTCTTTTCAATAACTCTTTTCAACTCTTTTCAATAACTCTTTTCAATAACTCTTTTCAATAACTCTTTTCAATAACTCTTTTCAATAACTCTTTTCTTTAATAACTCTTTTCAATAACTCTTTTCAATAACTCTTTTCAATAACTCTTTTCAATAACTCTTTTCAATAACTCTTTTCAATAACTCTTTTCAATAACTCTTTTCAATAACTCTTTTCAATAACTCTTTTCAATAACTCTTTTCAATAACTCTTTTCAATAACTCTTTTCAATAACTCTTTTCAATAACTCTTTTCAATAACTCTTTTAACTCTTTTCAATAACTCTTTTCAATAACTCTTTTCAATAACTCTTTTCAATAACTCTTTTCAATAACTCTTTTCAATAACTCTTTTCAATAACTCTTTTTCAATAACTCTTTTCAATAACTCAATAACTTTTCAATAACTCTTTTCAATAACTCTTTTCAATAACTCTTTTCAATAACTCTTTTCAATAACTCTTTTCAATAACTCTTTTCAATAACTCTTTTCAATAACTCTTTTCAATAACTCTTTTCAATAACTCTTTTCAATAACTCTTTTCAATAACTCTTTTCAATAACTCTTTTCAATAACTCTTTTCAATAACTCTTTTCAATAACTCTTTTTCAATAACTCTTTTCAATAACTCTTTTCAATAACTCTTTTCAATAACTCTTTCAATAACTCTTTTCAATAACTCTTTTCAATAACTCTTTTCAATAACTCTTTTCAATAACTTTTTCAATAACTCTTTTCAATAACTCTTTTCAATAACTCTTTTCAATAACTCTTTTCAATAACTCTTTTCAATAACTCTTTTCAATAACTCTTTTCAATAACTCTTTTCAATAACTCTTTTCAATAACTCTTTTCAATAACTCTTTTCAATAACTCTTTTCAATAACTCTTTTCAATAACTCTTTTCAATAACTCTTTTCAATAACTCTTTTCAATAACTCTTTTCAATAACTCTTTTCAATAACTCTTTTCAATAACTCTAACTTTTTCAATAACTCTTTTCAATAACTCTTTCAATAACTCTTTTCAATAACTCTTTTCAATAACTCTTTTCAATAACTCTTTTCAATAACTCTTTTCAATAACTCTTTTCAATAACTCTTTTCAATAACTCTTTCAATAACTCTTTTCAATAACTCTTTTCAATAACTCTTTTCAATAACTCTTTTCAATAACTCTTTTCAATAACTCTTTTCAATAACTCTTTTCAATAACTCTTTTCAATAACTCTTTTCAATAACTCTTTTCAATAACTCAATTTTTTTCAATAACTCTTTTCAATAACTCTTTTCAATAACTCTTTTCAATAACTCTTTTCAATAACTCTTTTCAATAACTCTTTTCAATAACTCTTTTCAATAACTCTTTTCAATAACTCTTTTCAATAACTCTTTTCAATAACTCTTTTCAATAACTCTTTTCAATAACTCTTTTCAATAACTCTTTTCAATAACTCTTTTCAATAACTCTTTTCAATAACTCTTTTCAATAACTCTTTTCAATAACTCTTTTCAATAACTCTTTTCAATAACTCTTTTCAATAACTCTTTTCAATAACTCTTTTCAATAACTCTTTTCAATAACTCTTTTCAATAACTCTTTTCTAACTTTTTCAATAACTCTTTTTTTTCAATAACTCTTTTCAATAACTCTTTTCAATAACTCTTTTCAATAACTCTTTTCAATAACTCTTTTCAATAACTCTTTTCAATAACTCTTTTCAATAACTCTTTTCAATAACTCTTTTCAATAACTCTTTTCAATAACTCTTTTCAATAACTCTTTTCAATAACTCTTTTCAATAACTCTTTTCAATAACTCTTTTCAATAACTCTTTTCAATAACTCTTTTCAATAACTCTTTTCAATAACTCTTTTCAATAACTCTTTTCAATAACTCTTTTCAATAACTCTTTTCAATAACTCTTTTCAATAACTCTTTTCAATAACTCTTTTCAATAACTCTTTTCAATAACTCTTTTCAATAACTCTTTTCAATAACTCTTTTCAATAACTCTTTTCAATAACTCTTTTCAATAACTCTTTTCAACTCTAACTCTTTTCAATAACTCTTTTCAATAACTCTTTTCAATAACTCTTTTCAATAACTCTTTTCAATAACTCTTTTCAATAACTCTTTTCAATAACTCTTTTCAATAACTCTTTTCAATAACTCTTTTCAATAACTCTTTTCAATAACTCTTTTCAATAACTCTTTTCAATAACTCTTTTCAATAACTCTTTTCAATAACTCTTTTCAATAACTCTTTTCAATAACTCTTTTCAATAACTCTTTTCAATAACTAATAACTCTTTTCAATAACTCTTTTCAATAACTCTTTTAACTCTTTTCAATAACTCTTTTCAATAACTCTTTTCAATAACTCTTTTCAATAACTCTTTTCAATAACTCTTTTCAATAACTCTTTTCAATAACTCTTTTCAATAACTCTTTTCAATAACTCTTTTCAATAACTCTTTTCAATAACTCTTTTCAATAACTCTTTTCAATAACTCTTTTCAATAACTCTTTTCAATAACTCTTTTCAATAACTCTTTTCAATAACTCTTTTCAATAACTCTTTTCAACTAATAACTCTTTTCAATAACTCTTTTCAATAACTCTTTTCAATAACTCTTTTCAATAACTCTTTTCAATAACTCTTTTCAATAACTCTTTTCAATAACTCTTTTCAATAACTCTTTTCAATAACTCTTTTCAATAACTCTTTTCAATAACTCTTTTCAATAACTCTTTTCAATAACTCTTTTCAATAACTCTTTTCAATAACTCTTTTCAATAATAACTCTTTTCAATAACTCTTTTCAATAACTCTTTTCAATAACTCTTTTCAATAACTCTTTTCAATAACTCTTTTCAATAACTCTTTTCAATAACTCTTTTCAATAACTCTTTTCAATAACTCTTTTCAATAACTCTTTTCAATAACTCTTTTCAATAACTCTTTTCAATAACTCTTTTCAATAACTCTTTTCAATAACTCTTTTCAATAACTCTTTTTTCAATAACTCTTTTCAATAACTCTTTTCAATAACTCTTTTCAATAATAACTCTTTTCAATAACTAACTTTCAATAACTCTTTTCAATAACTCTTTTCAATAACTCTTTTCAATAACTCTTTTCAATAACTCTTTTCAATAACTCTTTTCAATAACTCTTTTCAATAACTCTTTTCAATAACTCTTTTCAATAACTCTTTTCAATAACTCTTTTCAATAACTCTTTTCAATAACTCTTTTCAATAACTCTTTTCAATAACTCTTTTCAATAACTCTTTTCAATAACTCTTTTCAATAACTCTTTTCAATAACTCTTTTCAATAACTCTTTTCAATAACTCTTTTCAATAACTCTTTTCAATAACTCTTTTCAATAACTCTTTTCAATAACTCTTTTCAATAACTCTTTTCAATAACTCTTTTCAATAACTCTTTTCAATAACTCTTTTCAATAACTCTTTTCAATAACTCTTTTCAATAACTCTTTTCAATAACTCTTTTCAATAACTCTTTTCAATAACTCTTTTCAATAACTCTTTTCAATAACTCTTTTTCAATAACTCTTTTCAATAACTCTTTTCAATAACTCTTTTCAATAACTCTTTTCAATAACTCTTTTCAATAACTCGTTTCAATAACTCTTTTCAATAACTCTTTTCAATAACTCTTTTCAATAACTCTTTTCAATAACTCTTTTCAATAACTCTTTTCAATAACTCTTTTCAATAACTCTTTTCAATAACTCTTTTCAATAACTCTTTTCAATAACTCTTTTCAATAACTCTTTTCAATAACTCTTTTCAATAACTCTTTTCAATAACTCTTTTCAATAACTCTTTTCAATAACTCTTTTCAATAACTCTTTTCAATAACTCTTTTCAATAACTCGTTTCAATAACCCGGGGTAAATGTCTGGGTAAATGTCCCGGGGGAATGTCCGGAAACCGCATGGGGGTCCCGGACGCATGGACAGTATGGAAGAATCTTCCAAATTGTATTACACGTCATCAACCTACCCTTAATCGGCTCAAGAAAAACGTATAACACTACTTGCCCACTGAGTTTATTTCTCTGCTTACTGTACACCTTTTTAAAACACCGTTTAAACGGTATTTGATGGAATTAAATCACTGTGTGTAACAATAACAAAATGATGTAAGGGTCTTCTATGTCTCATTTATAGGTCTGTATGTACTACTGCACAAGCATCGCCTTGTGCATTTCTGGAACATTTATTTACTGGCTTGTTTGGACTCATGCTTTGATGGCCAGTGTTATACTGTATATGGAAATTGTAATGAGAAAGGGGTGACCCTATATACCAGCTGAACAATATTGTTCTTTTTTGGTCTACCCATTGACACCCATGAACTACTGCATCAAATGAACATGACCTTCAGTTGGTGATCAATAAGGCTATTGCGTTGAATTCTATATATAATATATGTATTGATATTTGATATAATCATTCGTCAAAACTTCTAATTCAATTGCATGCTATGTAGCTGTTCCGCCTCTGTGGAGAAAACTCCCGTCAGATTTACGACAATAATTATCTGATCCATCTTCTGAACTCACCAAATCCGCACCTCGTGCTATCTCTCTCCACAAGTCTTTCACTCAAAACTGAAAACACTGCTTCTTCACAAATCCTATCCAGATTCCTCCTCTTCCCCTTACCTCCCTCGTCGTTTCAATTCTAAACACACCCACCGTAGCCGTCTGACTGTCTGACTGCCTGACCCTTTTAGATCTTGACCTGGAGCCGATTTTTACCCTATTGGCCTATCAATTTTGTTTTGACTAAGCGCCTGTGAATAAGCTGGTTCCCGCGACTTTTGGGCGCTGTAGAAATCTCGAGATTACGATTATATACCCATATAGTAGGCTACATTTCACATCTGTTCTCCTTGCAATGCACTTAAAATATTGCATTCACTGTTGCCAAATGTTATATGGGTCTCAGCGGGTCCATCTGAACCATCTGAGTTGACCCTCAATCAATCAATCAATCAATCAATCAATCAATCAATCAATCAATCAATCAATCAATCGCTTGTCTTTATTGACTTTCGCACAAATGGCAACTGACGCGAAAGATAGAGGAATTAAGAAAATTTATCATGAGGACGCACTTTGGTTGATACAACGTTTTGCAACTGCTTGACTGATTGAAAGAACAAATTTAAAACCTTCATTCTAGAATATCGATAGTTATAAACTTTAATACTATTTCATGTTCGTCTGCAACGTATAGGTCTACAGTATTGTCCTTGATAACATAAGATGAATCTATAAATAAAAATCCGCGCACTCATAAAATAAAATAATACATACAAGCTATATATATAATATATAAGCTATATTGTATATATATATACACACAAACATACATAATTTTACATATACATACATATACAAAATAAGTGTGTCAGTAAGAGACAGAGACAGACTGAGGCAGAGGCAGAGACAGACAGACATACAAAGAGACAGAGAGAGACACACACACAGAGAAAGACAGAGACAGAGACAGAGACAGAGACAGAGACAGAGACAGACAGAGACAGAGACAGAGAAAACGAGAGACAGAGTGAACTGGAGTGTGACCAGACTGGATGTTATAGCACCAGTATACGCTTTCGTTCAAGTTTAATGTAAACCGGTTCCGAACGTCGATATATTGGAAGATTAACTTACTCCTCGTGTATTGAGACGCGTTTTCATTTAGACGCCAGATGACCGTCTTTTTATGGGCCTTGCAATTTTTATATTCCGACGATAAATGACTGTCACGGTTTTACCGACTGCATGGTCGTTCCTGCGTAACAGTCCGTCTTCTAAAGTACGGTTGAACGGTGGATGTGGTCGTGACGAGACTCCGCAACGAACATTTCGGATTGGAGGAGACGCCGTGAACTGTGCTAATTGCACTCGTTCGATACACGGAAATAATTTGCCTCAGGAATCAAGACAACGATCTTCGTACGACCTCCAAGAAATAGTTAAACTGCAAAAGAACGTCTATGCGTAGAGGCGGGCACATCAAGAGGAGTACAGCTAGACGGATTCTGAGAGAGCGTGAGAGAGAGACAGATAGACAGAGTGACAGACAGAGAGACAGAGGCAGAGAGACAGAGACAGAGAGAGGAATTATAAGAAAAGCAAGGAGAAGAAAGAGGCAGAGAGAGAGAGAGAGAGAGCAAGAGAGACAGAGAGACAGAGAGAGAGACAGACAGACAGAGACAAAGGCAGAGGCAGAGACAGAGACGAGAAAGAGACAGACAGTCAGTCACAGAATGACAGAGAAAGAGAGACAGAGAGGGAAGAACTGGAAGAAACAGAAGGAGAAGAAAGAGGTTAAATGAAACCAAGATAGAAAAAGAAACAGAAAAGATGCAGATTGAGAGAAGCAATCAAGATAAGAAAGAGACAGAGTGCGACAGACAGACAGACAGACAGACAGACAGACTTGGAATCCGTATAATGGATCTATTGGCGCAGTGCGGTCTCGCCGTGTGGGCGTCGGTGAATGCCGGAAGCGGCGGCAAGCGAGGAGAAGTCGGTGTGTCGAGGGGCGATGAGGGAAAGGGTGTTGGACGCCTTTTCGTGCCTTCGTCGACCATTATCTTTGGCTTCCTTCTCTGGCGTCAGTTGAGCTGTCTGTTTGGCGGGGATTGATCGGTTCTTTAGGGGGCAAAACACGTCAACCAGCGCCTTGTGTCGAAGCCACGTCGAACGCAACACTGGCATGCACCTCTACATCTGCAGATATACAGTAGCTATCTGTCTATCTATCTATCTATCTATCTATCTATCTATCTATCTATCTATCTATCTATCTATCTATCTATCTATCTATCTATCTATCTATCTATCTATCTATCTATCTATCTATCTATCTATCTATCTATCTATCTATCTATCTATCTATCTATCTATCTATCTATCTATCTATCTATCTATCTATCTATCTATCTATCTATCTATCTATCTATCTATCTATCTATCTATCTATCTATCTATCTATCTCTATGTACAATATATATATATATGCTCGACTCCGCCACTGATCGTATAGACCAGTGCTGTCCAACCCGCGGCCCGCGGGCCGCATGCGCCGGCTGATTCGAAGTGGCCCGCCAGAGCTCGCTAAATATTTGAAATTTCTGTAAAAATGAAGTAAAAGACAAACTCACTGGTCTACTTGCATAGCTATTCGTTCGTAACTTGGCTTATCATTTGACAATGTGTACACAAAATCCAGTTCCCAAGACGCATTCATTATGATAACTCCCTAATTAATTATAATACAGTTAATAATTTTCAATAAATTTTAGTCGCTGCTTTTGAGTTGACTGGTGCGGCCCTCGGCATCAAAAATTATTTCTTCGGTGGCCCGCGGTGTCAAAAAGGTTGGACAGCACTGGTATAGACTGTCAGTGCCAGTCCGAAGCCTGGAGGAAGAAGGAGGGCGACGCTAATGATCTTTGTTATCAAACAGTGTCGTTAAACTGAAACTACTACTACTGCTACTCGACAGTGTAGTGATTAGCGTGCTGGAATGTCACTCGAGAAGTCGGGATTCAAATCCACGTCAGGTCAGAAATTTTGTTCGAGACTTGTGTTCCGCGTGGGCCACAAGCAATGATGAGTCATTACACTCACCGTGCACTGTCGGTGGGAAGATGAGACGGCGAGGGAAAGCATCGAAGTTATCTTTCGAAACTGATAACAAGTGAACTGTGGGTAAACAATGTTTTACTTTCTTATTTCCTCGGGCTGTCACGCTGAGAGCGCCTCTGAATAGCTAGCACTGTAAGTGGCGCTTTATAAATAATTCTCAGATACGATACGATACTTTCCGGTTTAACGACGTTCTGCCCTAAAAAGATGACTGTGGCGCCCTCCTTCTTTAGCCACATACATACATGGGACTGGCACCCCCAGAGTACGGACAGTTGTGTAGAAAAACAGAGGGCAATTTTATGCCGAACATTTTAATGGACTGATTTTTCTATTGATATGCCATTCATGACTTGTAAGTGTGGGTGTCGGTGGTGAGATGTAGACTAGAATACAATTACTGCAGCAATTTGGTCGGCATCTGAGTGCCTTCACACCATTGCATTGCATGCAGTTGAATGCGCATATGTGCATGAGCTGCATATGTATATGTGCATGCATACGTTGTATATGTATGTGTGACATATGCTTCATATATGCAGTGGGTGTATAAGTGCATACGTGTAAAACAGAAATAAAGAGAGAGAGAGAGATTCAGACAAACAGAGAGAAAGAGAGAGAGAGAGAGAGAGAGAGAGAGAGAGAGAGAGAGAGAGAGAGAGAGAGAGAGAGAGAGAGAGAAGGAAAACAAAAGTACCGTAAGAATAGATAAGAAATGGTAAATACATGTAACAGGAAGTGAGAATAGAAATTGGAACAATACCAAGAAAAACAGAAAAAAAGAAACAACTCTTAGAAGAAAGAGAGAGAAACGATGAGAGAATAGAAACAGCAGAAAACCGGAGAGATAAAAAAAACCCACAGACAGACACGAAAAGACATCGAAAGAGACAAAACATACAGTTCTTATCTTTGGTGTTGATATTAGACCCGATAAAAGGAGTCCGAACGTAGAAATCAGATAAAAGACGGGAAGTCTTAGCCTGTGTACAGCTTAGACAAGGACCTGAGGCCCTCCTCAAACAGGATCAGCGTCATTCTCATCCCCAAAAATCTTTCTTCTGCACCGGTGATATAAACGCCGATTATTATCAGACAGGTGCGTGCTTCTGCATATGCTCTGATAACACACGGAAAGTGCCTTACGAGGGCGTTTAAAGTAGTACGCACCTGACGTTTTCATTCATACGCTGGCTGCGCGGTAGACCAGCCGAGTGTTAACAGCGGTAGACCAGCCGTGTTTAACCGGGAATTTGCTTAATTAAGTAAGTTGATAGAAAACGGTGTATATATTATGCCACATCACTCGTAATCGTAATCATAATCATAGTCATCATCTCCAAATTTCTAAAGAGTCCAAAAAACCGAAGTCGCGGGAACCAGCCTATTCACAGTCGCTTACTCAAAACAAAATCGATAGGCAGAGGGCCTATCGGTGCCAGCAAGCCCAAATTGAGCCCATATCGGACCCATATTCAAACGTGGGACCCAAATAAAGTCCATATGGATCCGAACCGATGCCAATAAATCCAACACCTCATAACAATTGACCTAATAATCGTCATTATAATTGCAATGTATTATAGTAACTCTTATTCCACTCGAAACTAAAGTCTCTGCTTTTCAAGAACTCTTATCCTGACTCATCTGATCCTGTACCTTCCAATCCTCGACCTAAAAGACACCCGCCTTAACATCTGCTGTGCCCTCTCTGATCCCCTGGAAACCGGACTCGGACCTCCCTCGGACTACTCTTTTGGACAACCCCTCTGATTAGACGCAGCGCTCGTGAATAAGCTGGTGCCCTGCGCTTGGCTTTCGAGTGGCGCTTTAGAAGTTTGGAGATTACGATTACGATTACGATTATTATAGGATGTACTATATATATATATAAATTATATGTATATAAACTATATGTATAAATTATATATATATTCAGTTTGGGCTTTTCCTCTTGATTTCCTGAATGGAAATGAGCGTTGTATCAGTTTGCTTCTGTCTCCTCGTGACTGAACCTCCTTCGTGGCTGATAATTATTTCACTCGGCTCATACGATCACAATCAACCTACGCAGCATGAGAAGGAATCCATACTAATGCCTCCTGCCTGGAGACCGCCACCGCTCCACAGAGTAAGTACAGTATATACTATGGCGTTTCATTGATGCCACCAGTGCACGTACGCAACGCATGTTGCTATGTTACGTCTGAACGTTTGTTACGTGACGTGCTATTGATTGTGGAAGGGAAACACAATCTATTGTTCTCTCCCTTGATCTCTCTTGCCTGTCTGTCTGTCTGTTAGGTCTGTTTGACCGTCCGTCCGTCTGCCTGCCTGTATATATGTTTGTCTATCTGTCTGTTTGTCTATCTGTCTGTCTATCTGTCTGTTTTGTCTATCTGTCTGTTTTGTCTATCTGTCTGTTTTGTCTATCTGTCTGTTTGTCTACCTGTCTGTTTGTCTATCTGTCTGTTTGTCTATCTGTCTGTTTGTCTACCTGTCTGTTTGTCTACCTGTCTGTTTGTCTACCTGTCTGTTTGTCTATCTGTCTGTTTGTCTATCTGTCTGTTTGTCTACCTGTCTGTTTGTCTACCTGTCTGTTTGTCTACCTGTCTGTTTGTCTATCTGTCTGTTTTGTCTATCTGTCTGTTTGTCTACCTGTCTGTTTGTCTATCTGTCTGTTTGTCTACCTGTCTGTTTGTCTACCTGTCTGTTTGTCTATCTGTCTGTTTGTCTATCTGTCTGTTTGTCTACCTGTCTGTTTGTCTATCTGTCTGTTTGTCTACCTGTCTGTTTGTCTATCTGTCTGTTTGTCTATCTGTCTGTTTGTCTATCTGTCTGTTTGTCTATCTGTCTGTTTGTCTATCTGTCTGTTTGTCTACCTGTCTGTTTGTCCACCTGTCTGTTTGTCCATCTGTCTGTTTGTCTATCTGTCTGTTTGTCTATCTATCTGTTTGTCTACCTGTCTGTTTGTCCACCTGTCTGTTTTTCTATCTGTCTGTTTGTCTATCTGTCTGTTTGTGTATCTGTCTGTTTGTCTACCTGTCTGTTTGTCTATCTGTCTGTTTGTCTACCTGTCTGCTTGTCTATCTGTTTGCGTATCTATATATCTACCTGCCTGTTTGTCCACCTGTCTGTTCTTCTATCTGTCTGTTTGTCTATCTGTTTGCGTATTTATATATCTATCTGCCTGTCTATCTGTCTGTTTGATAATGTGTCTGCCTAGCTGTCTGTGTATATGACCGTCCGTCCGTCTGCATGTCTGTATGTCTATCTGACAACTAAGTCTCTGTCGCATACTTCCGGTTTCCCTAGAAAAGGTTCGCAGGTATAAACGTCGACACACTAATGTCTGAATACGTAGCCATTGTATGGAAATGGAGAGAAGGCTTTCGTGACTCAGCACTTAGCACTTAGAACGGTTTCAGGGAAGGTGACAGAATTAAGGCATCTTCAATGGATATAATTATGGCCACAGCTGCCTCTGCAGCACAAGAATTTGAATTCGATATCATGTCATATCTCTCTCTCTCTCTCTCTCTCTCTCTCTCTCTCTCTCTCTCTCTCTCTCTCTCTCTCTCTCTCTGTCTCTGTGTCTCCCTATCTCTCTCTCTGTGTATGCCTTTGTCTCACTCTCTCACTATCTCTCACTCTATCACTTTCTCTCACGTTCTGTCTCACGATCTCTCTCTTTCTCACTATCTGTCTCTCTCTTACTCTCGCTCAAACTCTGTGTCTCATTCTCTCTCACTCTGTCTGTCTGTCTCTCACTCTCTCTCACACTATCTCATTATCTCTCACTCTGTCTCTCTTTGTGTTATTCTCTCTCTCACTCTGTCTCTCTCGGTGTGTCACCCAGTATGTGTATAGGCTGGTGCAATCTATAAGTGACGCCTATTTGCTGTGCAAACATCCAGAGAAACCGTTTCTTCCAAAGGCGATAATTATCCATAAACAACACAATTTTGCGCTTAGCGAACACGCAGGTGGACGCCGTAAACACGCTTCCGAGAACCGCTCGGAAATTACCCCTAGCCACATATTAAAGGCATTCACATCGAATTTTCTCGTCATATGTCGCCTCCAGACCACCAGAAAATCAACCGCAAACCACGGTATCAATAAACCACAGAACACACGTTTCTGAGTTATTTCTTATGAACGCTTTACGAGCGTTATACGGTTCACCTACGCTTTGCACATCTGAGACTCTGAGACTCCAAGCAACAGGCTGTGGGTATAAACGCCGTTGCTGTACAGTAGGCGTTTAACTATCGTGATCGTTATCGTAAACTACAAATGTCTAAGGCGTCACTAGAAAGCCAAGCGTATACGGTACCAGCTTAGTCACGAGCGCTGCGTCGAGTCAGAGAGGTTGTCCAATTGGTAGTCAGAAGGAGGTCCGATTCCGGTTGCCAGATGGTCGAAGGGGCAGAGTAGCTGTTAAGGTGGGTGTCGTTTAGGTCGAGATGTTGGAGGTGGAGGATCACGTGAGTCGGGGTATGAATCCTTGAAGAGGTGAGACCTCAGTTTTCAGTGGAAAGCCTGAGGGATGATGGATAGAGGAGCCTGAGGCAGACGATGGTGGGTAATTGGCAATGATGGTGGGGGAACAGAAAAAGTGCGGAATTCGGAATTACTAAGCGATGAGATATGACGACTGTAATAAAATCTGGAATAGGATCCCCAACGACATGCGGTACCAAACTAGTTTTCACCTATTCAAAAGCAGATTGCGTGCCTATTTGATTGCCAATGGTATGTTCTAATAATATTGTGTGTGCTAGTTAACTATTTAAGGATTAAAAAATTGCAGAATTAAAAAATTATTCGGTCTGCCACTCAATTACAGCATTGATGTAAGGGTGACCGGTGACCCTACTAGTCGGGACTTCTTCCCTTTAGGGTTCTCTATTCCCGTTGTTTCCCAACTATTATACAGTACTTATGATGCTTGTATTCTTTGCTTCTGTCAGTTGGAAAACAATAAAATTTATGATTATGGTTAATAAATAGCAATAACACAACTCCTTCAAACTGATATATATGAGAATTCTAATTGGAATCACAGATTTTTAGAGCGGCTCTTCAGGATAAGCTATATGATGTGCAAACATCCGGAGAAACTCTTAGCCAAACGACCGAATACCGAGACCGAACAAAATGTTTTATAACTGGATAATTAATTAGCCATAATATAGTGATCTACGGGAAACTCTATGAAGCCTTAATTCACTATAAATAGAATTTGCAACGAAACTACAATCCGCGTATCGGTAATATGATCTCAGATAATGTCGCACGAGACTTGTAGGAAGAAGAAGAGCAGTCCCTTAGGCCTAAACTAGCCATAGGCATGAAGTGCTAGCGACTTCATATTCTTAGCCTCGGCATATGAGGGCGGATAGTCAGTCCTCTCCCTCGCCGTCTCATCTTCCCACCAACAGTGTACGGTCAGTGTACTCATAGCTGAGCTTGCTAGAGGGCGCAGGTGGATCACAAATCTCGACACAAATTTCTACCCTGGCAGGAATATCAACCCCCGAGCTCTCCATTGACATTTCAACACGTTAACCACTAAACTATCCTTCATCCCCATTGTTAAGAAATTCTTATATAACGGTATTTGTGAACAGCAAAAAAACTTCTAATTAGATACAGTGGTAGGCCTACTTAATAAACCTTTTTTTATACAAGTAGCTTGTTTTTTTATTAATAAGATTATATGAGATAATTATTATTCGAATGAGGAGTTTATTTACTGCGAAAACCCGGTTAACCTTTTGGAATATGGCTGAATACAACTTAACTTAAAGAACTACTTATAGACTTTTCATTCGCGATGTCTTTAGGATCTGGTAGGCCTACTTCGATTTCGTTGCTTTGAATATGTGTTACATTTTGGATCCATAAAAGAGTCGTCGATGATGGTAATGAAGACGACGACGACAATGATGATGAGGTTGATGCAGTTGTTGCTGATGACGACGATGACTATGACGACGACGACGATGTGATGATGATGATGGCGCTTTTGTTGTTGTTGATGATGATGATGATGATGATGATGATGATGATGATGATGATGATGATGATGATGATATTGATCATGTTGATTATGTTTATATTGATGATATTGCTTTTTGATGATGATGATGATGATGATGATGATGATGATGATGATGATGATGATGATGATGATGATGATGACGATGATGCCGACGACGATGTGATGATGTTGATGGTGCTATTTTCGTTGATGATGATCATAATTATGACGTTGAAGATGCTAACGTTGATGAAATTGTTGACGATGATGATGATGATGATGACGATAATGTAATGATGATGATGTAAATGATGAGTTCGATGGCGATGATTATGACAGCGACGAAAATGACAAGGGTATTGCTGCTGCTGCTGCATATGATGATGATGAAAATGATGAAGATGAAGATGATGATCATGATCATGATAATAATGTTGTTGTTGTTGATGATGATGATGATGATCATGATCATGATGATGATCATGATGCTAACAATGATGATTTTGTTAAATATTCATCATCTCTCATTATTCTGCTCTGCTGAAACTTATCGAGCAGAGCCGAATCGAATTTCACAAATGCAATGAATTCCTTTCACGACGCATCGTCGTCTTCCGCAAATGAATAGCAATGATTCATCTTCTTGGCAACGTTCCGCCATCATCTCCATTGGTATCAATTGGCCTGATTACGCCCGTTCCACGTCGCAATTGCCTTGATTAAGCATCGAGACACGATGTTAGCCAGATGGCTATTCGTCCATCGATGCCTCCTTCTTTAGACATGCGTATATACCTGGCATCAGTTTGTTCAACCATCCGTCGCACAGAAGTGGACAGGAAACTATGGATTACTGTGGCACCGTCAAAAGCAGCCACGACAAATACGCCCCGACAAATATGCCTCGACGTACATGAAAATGAGCTCCAAAAATGCACCTCAATTCACCGTCAGGGCAAAAATTTGCTGTGAGATTTCGGATCCATTTGTGCGCCCTAGCCAACTCTGCTAGAATGAGTACTCTAACCGTATGCATTATCAAAAGCATTATTATCATCATCATCATCATCATCATCATCATCATCATCATCATCATCATCATCATCATCATCATCATCATCATCATCATCATCATCATCATCATCATCATCATCATCATCATCATCATCATCATCTTTATTGATGTATAAATATGATGTTTTGCTATACTTGAAGCAATGAAAGTATGGTTATGGTTATTCTGTCAGTGGGAAGGTGAGACGGTGAGGGAGAGGACGCCCTCATATGTAGAGGTCAAGAAAATGAAGTCGCTTGCACTTCATACCCATGGCAGCATCTCTGGGTTGGCTTATTAAATAAGGTACTGCTCCTCTTCTTCTATAAGATACGTGTAGAAGATTCTACATGTATGCATACATTTCATAATATGATACACCACGTTCCATACATATTAGATGTTGCTGGAGTATCTTTCCCTTGTCAGAGAAATCAGTGACAATCTTATCGACTGTTCGTGTCATGGTTTATATCACGCAGTTATCGTTGAACGCAGTTGCTTCAAAATCACCCAAGGATACCCAGGCCATGAAAAAGCCCAGGCTTCTCACGGTTTCTGTGTCATAACAACGATCATTAACGTCGCCCTCCTCCCTTAACCAGACTGGGAACTGGCACCACTCCAGAACGACAGTGGCTGAGTTAGTCCAGGCCTCTCGGATGTTTTCCATCGTGTACGCCCCCCTCCGACTGCAATTCCAGACTTCTTCCTGGACCAACCCCCCCCCCCCATTACCACGACCTCTAATGACATTTGATCTCTTCTAAGTCTTTATGCATGTATACTGTCGGAGCTGTCTGATGTCTTGTATCATTATCATCAACTTTTATCGATCCCAGTTCAAGATTGATGCATATTACAAAATAATACAATTGTCCGGGATACAAAAGGAACAGAAGTCACATATTCACTCTGAACAACGAGATGACAACCTGACATAGTAGCTATACAACGAATAGCCCATACGACTATTACGGAATTAAACGAAAATCAAAAGAACAAAAATAGATATTTAGCTACAACTGAGCCGAATACAAGGTACCTTCGGTAATTAGAAATTAAAAGACTATATATATATATATCTATGCATTTTTGTTAATGTACATTCTCTGGCATAATTGTAATGTTTTGTTTTGGTTGCAATAAAACAACTTGATTGATTGATTGATTGATTGTATATATGTGTGTGTGTGTATATATATATACATACACACACATGTGAAACGGCTGAGACTATAAAAATAAATTTATTCTCACAACCGCCGCGCAATACATTGTCTTTTACAATCCTCACAAAGCACTCTGCCCATGAATTCTGTTTCCCATTTACATGCTCTGCACTCCACAGCGATCTGCGTCTGTCACGTATACGTCGATACTCTGTGTGCGTGTGTGCGTGTGCGTGTGCGTGTGTGTGTGTGCGTGTGTGTGTGCGTGTGTGTGTGTGCGTGTGTGTGTGTGCGTGTGAGTGTGTGCGTGTGTGTGTGCGTGTGTGTGTGTGTGTGTGCGTGTAAATCCTATATAACACGAAACATGTAGCAGCAAGCGGCTTCATAAACACATTAGTAAACATACATAAACAATTATATAAAGTACATACATATATAAACATACATAAATAAATAAACATATGTATACATAATTATATAAAGTACATACATATATAAACATACATAAATAAATAAACATACATACATACATACATACATACATACATACATACATACATACATACATACATACATACATACATACATACATACATACATACATACATACATACATACATACATACATACATACATACATACATACATACACAGATACATACATACATACATACATAGACATACATACATACATACATACATACATACATACATACATACATACATACATAAGCATACATACATAGACATACATGCACACATAAAATTAATCAGATCTGGGTATACATAAATAAATATATGTAGGTGTACCTGCGCATGCCTGTACTAGGGTTGCTGTGGTGAATATAATTATTGAATAATTAAGCGTGGATTTTATGCGATCATATACGTCAACATGTGTCCCTTGTTTGGTTGAACGCTCATCGATGTCGACAAATTTCGATTAATCACAAAGATCAAAGAATTGCCGCCGAGCTAAAGCGTCTGTTGATACGACGAAGAATTCCTAAGTGTTTGTATTTGCCGGTTGTTTCTAGGTTGACCATTATAGGACTTACGTTTGCGGTTCTTCATCTTGAAGGATTCTCAGTTCCTCGTCCAGTATCTCCGTGTCGACGCTGTCACCCTCCAGGTCTTTGAGGAACTTCTCGTTCTTAAGCCACTGGCATCGTTTTCCGTACTGGTCAACTCTGTTCCAAGACACACACACACAGCACATCATATTTAATAATAATCATCATCTTCGTTTATTATTCAAAATGACACAGCGCAGTATGATTACAATTCATAGTATGAACGGATATTCACAAGTTACTACAGGAGTAGAATTTAACTGTTTGGCAGCCATGCAAGACGCCCATCACGTCCTACTGCTCATTTTACCAACGCCGTCTAGCGATTGAAAGGCTGATTCGACCTTTGGGGTAGCTGGAAGCGATACCGCGTCCGTGCTGACCTTATGCTCTTCGTGCCAGAGTTTTACCATTATCCTAGTCCGCTTCCCCCCCATATAAGTTGGTGCCCTGCGCTAAGCTTCCGAGTAACGTTTTAAATATAATTATAGTGTTTACGATTACGATTATCCCAGGCTGTGTGGTATTTACGTTACCTGAAGTACACGTGGCACACATGTCCTTCAGGTAACGTAAATACCACACAGCTTGGGATAATGTTGATTAGACAAATTGAGAAACTGAGACAACAAAGGCAGTAAACTAAAGTTACCGTTTTAACTCCCTTGCTATTCCAGTATTTCGATCCGTAACATAAAACTCTCGTCTGTTTTATATGGCAGCTAATATTGTCGTGCAGTCGATTAAACGTGTACTAGAAGCCCAACAGTTTGTCGAATGCAATTATTATCCATTGGCAGTTGCTGGTCCCTCCATCTCTACCACCTCCTGTTTGCAGCTCTTCTACCGAGAGACTGTCTGTCGTTCTCAACTGAATACTTCTACCTCTTCCAGTCTATTTTATGGTTCTAAATGCCTGTCCGACTTCAATGTGCACTTCGAGAACTCTCATAAGGAGGGCATTATCGAATTACGGTTCTATTGTATTGTACAAAATACCGCTACGAAATGTCGTCGTATGGTATCGCGTTACTGTGTCTATTTTTTACGCGTATCTAACAACAATACTCGTAAGACGTTTTTATTACTCATCTATGGTACCATGTCTTGGAGAGGCTCGTGAAGGAAAGGATGCAGATATCAAGGTACATGCGTAGGCCACCACTGGAATGGATCTACGTTCCATTCCCCGCTCTTCCGGTTGAATCGAAAACATTCCAACAATAATAGGGCGGCCATTAATTTCGATGACTATAATGGCTGTAATATAATCGGGTGCCGTGAGCATCGCGCCAATAATTCCGACATCAACCCACTTCGGGCTGTGCGCTATCTATCTCTCGCCTACCATATTCCTGTCTCTGCTCTTTTCTAACCTCTCAAAGTTGATCCTTTACTTCCGCGAGTCAAAGTGTCTCTCTCTCTCTCTTTGTCTGTATGTCTGTCCGTCTGTCTGTCTCTCTCTGCCTCTGTCTGTCTGGCTGTCTCTGTCTCTCTGTCTCTCTTTCTCTGTCTCTCTGTTTCTGTCTCTCTGTTTTTGTCTGTCTGTTTCTGGCTGTCTGTCTGACTGTCTGTCTCTGTTCCTCTGTTTCTGTTTCTGTCTCTGTTTCTGTTTGTTTGTCTGTCTGCCTGCCTGTTTGTGTGTGTGACTCTCTCTCTCTCTCTCTCTCTCTCTCTCTCTCTCTCTCTCTCTCTCTCTCTTTTCGCCGTCAATCCCCTCTCCTCCCCTGTCCATTCTTATCTTAAACTCCTTTCTCTGGCAAGCGTCGATATCTCATTCTTTGTTGGAGTGGCATTGATACGAAGTCAAACGGTCCAGCTGGTCTTATTAAGAGCTGGTGCACCATGGCGCCTCTTGCGGGACACGATTGGTTAGCGCGCTCGCCTTGCAGCGCGAAGAGTACGGGTTCGAACCTTCTCCCTAAGACGGTTGATGCATAGGTACCATGAGCAAGTCCTTCACTCACAATTGCTCAGCGCCATCGAGAGAGACAGAGACACAGAGAGACAGAGAGAGACAAAGAGACAGAGACACAGAGACACAGAGAGTGATGCTTGGTTGTTAGACAGTGGCGCTTAATAAATTCATATTAATACTAATAGAAACTGTAATAATAATATTGCCTTTCCAGACATCAATTATTAATGTCCAAGGCCCGTAGGGATCGTGTGTGGCATAAAAAGTCATGATAGGTCTACTAGTTTTGTTTAAACGACTATCGGGAAGAGAAGGAAAGATGCCGCAACGTGCACAAGTCGGTTACACAATACAATACAATACAACTGCCTATGATATCGCCCTTCTTCCAAAGGTGTCCCAAAGCTCAGAAGTGCACACGCCTCGGCGGCGCAGAAGCATTTATATTGCAGAGCAATTGTGCGCTAAGGACTTGCTCACGGTCTCTACACAGTAACCGCCCCGGACGAGGATCGAACCCGTACTCTCCGCGTTACAAGTCAACCGCTCTAACCAGTAGGCCACCGTGCCACACGGTAACCACACATAAGCAACTCTTCCACTCTGACCCTTCGCACAGGCATATGAAGGAGGCATATGAAAGGAGGCATATGAAGGAGGCATATGAAGGAGGCATATGAAGGAGGCATATGTTTGTATGTATGTATGAGCATTTGTTATAGCGCCCCTTCAAGATTTCTACTCAGAGGCGCTCCCGACTTACAGCGCGGACACTGAATCGGAGTTTCACGCTGAAGTGCATAAGCAATTGCGAGTGAAGGACTTGCCCAGAGTCCTACGCGGCGGCTTGAGGTGGATTCGAACCCGCAACCCTCCGGCTGCAAGGCACCGAACATACCCCTACACCACCGCGCCCCATATGAATGGAGGCATATGTAAGGAGGCATGTGAAAGGAGGCATATGATAGAAGGTATATGAAAGGAGGCATATGTTACATGACATATATCATGTTAAATAAACACAGATCGCTTAATAGAACTGCTCAGAGAGGCATCTATCTTCGATGTGAAGTCCGATGAAACTAGTCTCTTATTCCCAGAATCATCATCATTATTCAACCGTATGATCGTCTTTCTTTGCTAACACCTAAGGCTAAAGTTATTTTTGACGAATGAGCTCAGTTTTAAGTCACTATAAAAACATTTAAAGGCTTTAGTGACGTTGCCTCTCATGTGACTTGTAATGACGACGCAACATGACATGACGTAACATGGAAATACACGTCAAAACAGCTGGTGATGACGAAAATGATGACGAAAATGATGACGAAAATGATGACGAAGATCATCATCTTCGTCGATGAAAATGATGACGATTATGATGACGATGATGATGGTGAAGATGATGATGACGATGATGATGACGATGATAACGATGATGATGACGATGATGACGATGATTATGACGATGATGATAATGACGACGATGATGATGGTGGTGATGGCGATGATGACGATGATGACGATGATTATGACGATGATGATGGTGAAGATGATGATTATGACGATGATGATGGTGAAGATGATGACGATGATGATGACGATGACGACGATGATGACGACGATGATGACGATGATGATGACGATGATGATGACGATGATGATGACGATGATGACGACGATGATGACGATGACGACAATGACGATGACGATGATGATGGTGAAGATGATTGATTATGACGACGACGACGATGATGACAACAATGACGATGATGATGACGACGACGATGATGAAGCTGATGTCTCTGTTCATGACTGTGATATAATATGTTGGCTGTGCTCACATGTTCTTGTAGGACCTGGGGCTGCCACGGTTGTGTGAAGCGATAACTCCTCCCATCTTCGCCTTTCTTCTCTGTTCAAAACAAGTAATCAACCAACAATTCTTCGTCTCAGAGCAGTAACGACTTCGAATCGGATTGCTCTCAACGCGAACAGAAACAAGCAATATAACCTGGGTACAATTGGGTACAATGAGCAATTATGGCGGCCATAAGTCAGAGCCGACGCATTAACCTTATGACCTTTGGTTCGTATCGATTGAAACACGAGAAAACGCAACGTAGGAGTTCTGATGGAGAAGAGGAGTGGCCGAGGCATTAATTTCATGACTTTGTTTTTAGAAGGCGTTAACAGTGGGCGATAATTCTAGACAGGGAGTTGAAATCCAAACCATGTTAGAAATTTAATTTGCTGACAGATTTCTGCTCCATTTGCACCAATCAATCAATCAATCAATCAATCAATCAATCAATCAATCAATCAATCAATCAATCAATCGATCGATCAATCAATGAATTAATCAATACTTTATTGATCACAATAATACTAGCACATACAACTAGCCAATCATGAGGTTTTACTTAGAAATCTTACTTAGGAAATGAAATGCATTCACTGCATTGCCGAGTTGCTAGTATTTTCATTAAGTATAATAGACTTTAGACTGCAGAAATGACATTCTTTTGAGTAGGAATATGTTTTTTGATGAAGAGAGTAGACCGAAAATGGGAGCCAGTTAGGCCTAAGTGGCTCAGTATGGATGCCATTGCTGTCTAATGTTTTTAGCACCAATAGAACGGACTAGCAGCCAGCGAAAAGGAGGAAGAACGAAACTCAAAAGTAGTACTTATCTGATCGGAAATAAAAAGTACACCAAGTCTATAAATCTGTCTATGGCGGCGAGAATAACACAGACAAAAACAAAGACAACAGAAGAACAGGTGCTACAACGGCAGCAACATCAGGAACAACATTAGTAGCAACAGCTGCAACGATATTGACAGCAACATCTGTAGCTATATAATAGCAACAGCGTATACAACGATATTGGCAGCAACATCATTTAACAACATTAGGAGCAACAGGCTTACAGTTACAGCTATATTGGCGGCAACGTCAGTAGCTACAAAGTAGCAACAGCTACAACGATGCAGCAACATCAACAGCTACATTACTAGTAACAGATACATTGATATTGACAGCCTTAAAAGCAACAGCTACAACAACATCGGCAGCAGCACCAGAAGCAAAATAGGTGGAAACAGCTACAACAACATTGACAGCAATATCCGTAGCAGCATTAATACAATAGCAGCAACAATAACGGCAACAATAACGGCAGCAATACCAGTAGCAGCATTAGTAGCAACAGCTACAACAATATCGGCAACAATTATATCAGTAGCAGCATTAATAGCAACAGCTAAAACAATATAGGCAGCAAAACGAGCAACGACAACAGTAGCAACAGCTAAAACGCCAAAGACAACCGAAAGAAGAGATTGAAAATCGAGAAAAGTGTCTTACGCGCTGAAGATGAAATCACAAATCGTTCGTTCCGTTCTGCGCAGCAGAAGTTGCTCTGCGTTCGTAGCAAAGAATCACCGGCGTATGGGCGACAGCAGCGCCTTCCGCTCGGCTGCTTCTTCTCTGTCTCTGCAACCGGCAGCATCCGTTACGATCGCACAGAACAGACAGCGCATGTACCGGCGGCGGAACGATAGCGCCGGTGGATCGGTAAGGGATCGGCGGAGGAGGGCGCACGGCTAACGAGACCGGTCGAAGGAACGCCGCTCGGTCCCCGACGCATGCCACCGGTTTACTGGCAAATTAACGTCGCTTGTTGTAGAGATCTGGCTTTACGGCGATTGCCATGGACCGATTCTTGTCTCTTCATTTTCCGATTGACATCTCATCCTCCTTCTCCTCATCCTCTGCTTCTCCTGCTGATGCAAGCAGTGGCTCGTCTCTGCTGTGCTCTGCGACGTTTGAGGATCACAGTCCGAGCTCCCCCTTACGAGCCACTGCACCGACTGATGCACCAAAATGCAGACTGCAACGCCAGCGGATGCCAGAGCAACAGAGGAGGAGCAGGAAAAGGAGGAAGGGGAAAGTAGGAACATTAGAAGGACGAGAAGAATAAGAGGAGGGTTAGGAGGAGAAGGGAAGAGAAGGAGGATGGGGAAGAGAAGGAGGAGGAGGAGAAAAGGATGGCAAACATGCACCGCATCTCATGCCATACTGAGCGAACGGGATCGGCGTCCGCTTCATGGAAGCCCTTCACCAATTCATCTATGGATGCGACCGACCGGTGGAAAGATCCTTTCTTCTCGATTGAAGTCGATACTCACTCCACCGATCTCAGTCTCCTAAGAATCCTTGCAATTCCATATTCATCCTCTTCCTTCCCTTCCTCCTCTTCTTCCTCCTCTTTCTTATACTCCTTCTCCTTCTCATCCTTATCCTCCTCATCCTCCTTCTCCTTCTCCTCCCTCTACCCCTCCTTATCTTCCTTCGACTCCTTCACATCATTCTTTGTCCTCGACTTCTCCTCCTTCTTCTTCTCCTCTTCCTTCCCATCCTCCTCCTTCTTCTTCCTCTCCTCTTTCGACTTCTTTGTATCCTCCTTCTCATTCTCAACCTTCTCTCCTTCTTCTCATCCTCCTTCCTATTCTCCTTCTCCTTCTCCTCCTTCTTATCCTCCTTCCCCTTCTACTCCTTCTTATCCTCCCCTTCTTCTTATCCTCTTCTTCACCTTCCTTCTCATCCTCCTTCTCCTTCTCTTCTTTCTTCTCCTCCTTCTCCTACTTTTCCACGTCTTCACCTCTTTCGCCAGGCACTTCTATCCTCCGCCCCTACACTTCCTCTTTGTATTTTATTTTCACCCTCCCTCGTGCGCTTTTTCTTCGCCTCGATTCACAGCTCGTTGGTCTGCCACTGTTTAGCGACACTGTGTCATAACAAAGTTGATTAGCGTCGCCCTATTACTTTATCCAGACTTGGGACTGGCACTGCCAGAGTACGGGCTGCAGCGGCAGAGTTAATTCACATCTTTTAACTGTCGTCCGATTCATCTTCTCTGTTCTTTGTAAATCGCGTTCATTCACTTTCTCTCGGCTTTTTCTCATGTCTCCTAATGTTTGTCTTTCAGCATCATCATCATCATCATCATCATCATCATCGTCGTCATCGTCATCATCATCATCACATCATCATCGTCGTCGTCGTCATCATCATCATCACATCATCATCATCATCATCATCGTCATCGTCATCATCGTCATCATCATCATCATCATCATCATCATCATCATCATCATCATCATCATCATCATCATCATCATCAACATCATAATTTCTTGACGCCAACCATTTGGCGGATATGGGTACGAATAAATTATCTCCATTTTCTACGGTCATTTTTCAAGTCCATTGCGTCCCTTAATGTTGTCAGTCCAAGTGATGTTAACTTATGTCTTCATTTATATTATCTATCCAGCGTAATGTTGTTCTGTCTTAATTTCTTTTTCCTTCGAATCATGCAGTGCAATGTGTGGGATTCTGTCAGCTGGCATTCTGTCTACATGTCCAAACAATCGGAGTCTTCTTCGTTGAACGACTTTTTAAGCAGAGTTGTTTGGATGCCTAATGATCGTCTTCTGTCGTCGTTTCTTATTTTCTGTAGCCAACTCATTTCTGATGTAAGAATTCTTTTCTCATCTTGCTTTCGCATTGTCCAACATTGCGACAACTCCGCCACTACCATGCCTGTGGTAGTGCCAGTCACAAGCTTGAAGAAAGGAGGAGGGCGACGCTTATCATCTCTGTTATGACAGAGTGTCGTTAAACAGGAACAAACCAACTAACTTTCCGATCCGAATAGGAAAATCGGTTGTATCATCATCTCGTAAACTACTCGTCTTTACCCAACATCAATTCCTAACTTCAGTCCAACTCTTCTAAACCCTCTTCCTTTTTGTATTCTTCTATGTCCTCCTCCCATTTAACCCTTATCTGTCTTCCTTCTATTATTTTTCCTATTCCTGCTCCTATCTTATTCCCATTCGTATTCCCACACTATTATCCTCTTCTTACTTTGCTTCCTTCCATTCCTCCTCATATTTCTTCTCATCCTTAACCTCATTCCTCCTCCTATTCATTACTTTCCTCTTTCTCCTACTCTTCCATCTTTTCTTTCTATAATTTTACTCATATTCCTCCTCCTCCTCCTTATTCTCCTCCTATTTCTTCTCCACCACCTCCTCCTATTCCTCCTATTCCTCCTCCTATTCCTCCTCCGTATTCTCCCTCTAATCCTCCTCCTATTCTTCTTCTTATTCCTCCTCCTATTCCTCCTTATATTCCTCCACCTACTCCTCTTTCTATTTTTCTTCCTATTCTTCTCCCTATCCTCTTCTAATCCTCCTCCTATTCTTCTTCTTATTCCTCCTCCTATTCCTCTCCCTATTCCTCCTTCTGATCCTAATCGGCCAATCTCCGTGACGCGTGCACTCTCGAGCGGTCAAATCGTTTCTCGAGTTGTGGGCGGACAAGAAAAATTCCACTCCCACATACACACACACACCCACGCAAACACACGCACACGCACACGCACACGCCCACACAAACAAGTCCGGGCAAAACCCCAGAGATCGATCGATTGTAACAAGACTCCCAATCACTTCCTCTCTCTGACTCCCTTCCTCTCCCTGTCTTGACTCACTCGGTCTCTGCGCCTCCGTCTATCTCTCCGCCTCATCACATCACAGTGGGACGTCACCAAATGAAAGCTAAATGCGCCCCGGTCAATACCCGACAAACAAAAGGGAGCTGGGAGGCAGAGACCCGGATACGAACGCCGATCCTCAGACAAAAGCGTCCAATGGTCTCCGGTTGGCGCTCCGCTTCGTTATATGGCGTCCTTTGGCCGAACAAAGCCTCTGCCAATCTCATTCGACGAGTCCGGGACTTTTCTCCGAGAAGAACACAGGCCAGATATGGATCGACAAATGAGAGTGAAATTGTGGCTATGATATGGCTGTGTGCTGTTGGGTGGAAAACCATTTAGCTTCTGTTAACTGATTGGCACTATGGTCTAGTGGTTAGCGTTCAGGGATATCAACAGGTCGGAGGTTCAAAACCCGACTGCACGGCAGAAATTTGTTTCGAAGCCCCCAACCAACTATAACGACTATGCTGATTGTGCACTGTCAGTGGGAAGATCAGACGGCGTTGGAGAGAACTGGCAGCCCACCCCAATATGCAGGGGGCGTAACGAGACTTAAATTCAAAATTCAAGAGGAGGCAACTTCACAGACCATTGGCAAAATCCTGGTAATTGTGGTCATTCAATTTGGTCAATAGAAGTTCCAGTAGGCCTATTATACATGTATAAAAAAGCAAGAGGAGGCAACTGCCTCCTCGTGCCTCAATGTAGCTACGCCTATAGGCTATATGCCGAGGCCAAGAAACATGATGTCATTGTTGTTATTGCTACTGTGTCGCTACTGTTGTTGCTGCCGATATCGTTGTAGCTGTTGTTATGTTGCTGCTGTGATGTTGCTTCCGATATAATTGTAGTAGCTGTGGGTACTACTTTGCAACTGATGTTGCTGCCGATATCGTAGTAGCTGTTTCGATCTATTGGCTGACTTAAGAGACGGCAAAAACCTGATCAACGCTAAAATGATATGTCATATGCAATGCCAGCAAATCGAGAAGAAGTCGAAAGGACGTTGACACAACGTTAGTTAGGTGCAAGAAGCACAAGATTATTTACCGTGCATCATAATTAAATGAACCTAAAGGAATGCATCGTTATTAAACGAGTCTTAAGGAATTTCCTATTCAATGATAACGTAACAGCAAAGGAACAGACGAACATAATTAAAATTACAACCATATCGTAAACTTCAAATTTCTAAAGCGATACTCTAAAGCTAAGCGCAGGGCACCAGCTTATTCACGAGCGCTGCGTCGTATCAGAAGAGCTTTCCAGAGCTGGACAGTGGAGTTCCGAACCCGGTTGCCTGAGAGTCCACGGAAAAGTGGCAGAGATTTCATTAAAAATAGGTCCTACCAATACCAATCTAAGTAATCCAAGAACTCACAAAGCGCTCTTAACTGTTAAAATATTAATCCTTAAAGTGTCAGTCGAAGAGTCCAAGCAAATCTTTGTACATTTCAACCCAAAGGTAAACACCCGGTCGTAAGCTGAAAGGGAATTTTTTACTGATTTTTCACATATAAAAAACTAAATGCTATGTGAATATCTTCCTCTCTCTTTCTTTAAATTCATCGGCTCATCTCCCTCTGGTGTCGATCAAACGACTCACCATATTTTTCATTCGTTTCTGTTTTGTGTCGACAGACTCCGCTTTCTGTACATCCGTCTCCCATGAATCCTTGACGTCAACCAGCCACTCTCTGCCTGGTACACCACAGTTCCATCCGCCGTTTGTCATTCCAAACACGACTTCCCTGACCATCCTGTTATTTTCCATCCGGAAACTGTGTCCAAAAAATTGACCTTCCGATCCATTAATTGCTGGAGGATGTTACGTTTGCAATAGCAGACGCCGCGTCCTTGTATCCCTGCGTTTCGGAATCTCTCAGCTGCCATCCAAAGCGCTGGTCCTTCTGTGGCATTTCATCTCAAATGCTAGTAATCTGTCCGAGTCCGGTCTGCGTAATGTCGACGTTTTATTCGAATACAGTAGCACACGGATAAAACACGTTCTGAGGATTTTTTACTTTGATGTGCACAGTAATCTTTATGCGCCTCTTCAGACCTGCCACAGAGACCCTGAAAACCTGCCACAGCGACTTTCGACTTACGGAAGAAAAAAACAAGAGAATCACTCTGCCACTGTTTATACTCTGACAGGGCCAGTCCCAAGCCTGGATAAAGGAAGGGGCGACGCTGATCATCTTTGTTACCACACAGTGTCGTTAAACTGGAACTATTGCTACTACTCGACATATGTCTTGAGATTTCATACATGTAGTGCATGCCAATATAGTCCTTAGATTAGCCTGGATTAGATCCCGTGTTGATGTAGGGATCTTGGTTACTCTCACTTTTAACTCGCTCACTCACTCACTCACTCGCTCGCTCGCTCGCTCGCTCACTCACTCACTCACTCACTCACTCACTCACTCACTCACTCACTCACTCACTCACTCACTCACTCACTCACTCACTCACTCACTCAATCAATCAATCAATCAATCAATCAATCAATCAATCAATCAATCAATCAATCAATCAATCAATCAATCAATCAAGAGTTATATAGCGCCCCTTAGAGACCCCTACTCAGAGGTGCTCCCGACCCACTCACTCCAAGCGGAGGAAGGTAGTCTCAAGTAGCTGATGGCACTGAGAGCAGGAGACGTTTGGGAGAAGGTGATTGGCCAAGGGAAGCTCATTCCATGTTGACGGAGTGACCAGATCTTGCGCTTCAAGTTTCTTCTCCAATCTCATCGGTAAACAATCCCAACAAATCAATATTGACTTTTTGAACTCATTTACAGCGCCTTTTCCTCGGCTGTTCTATGGCTCTATACAAATCGTCTTTATTATTATTTTTTTGCCCCGAGGTATACAGGATCCCTCAGGGACTTGAAGATTAACTATTTAGAATGTAAAATATCCGGAACGGCCCTCTTATTATTATTATTATTATTATTATTATTATTATTATTATTATTATTATTATTATTATTATTATTATTATTATTATTATTATTATTATTATTATTATTATTATTATTATTATTATTATTATTATTATTATTATTATTATTATTATTATTATTATTATTATTATTATTATTATTATTATTATTATTGTCACTGTTAAAACACGGTATAGCTTAGTGTTGTTGAGGTGGTCGCTCCTCAGCGCCGGGCAACCTCGACATTGTGCCCTGGAAGGCAACCGCGTTGAAACGCTGGACCGTAACTGACAGGCCCTGGAGGATGAATCCTGTCTCTCGGGTGTCTCCGGATATTTTCGTCAGGCGGCGACCCATCTCGGAGATGAAGGCGAGACCCTCTCTGTTGAGAGGGCCAAGGGTCTCCAGGGCTACAGGGACGAAAGTGTACCTCCTCTGTAGATCTGCGTATTTGGCGTGTTTCGTGTTATTATTATTATTATTATTATTTTTATTTTTATTTTTATTATTATAACAACAATATTTATTCTCTCTATCAATCAACATCAATACTGAAAGCTACAATAGACAAGGATGCAGTAGCTGTCTAAAATGAGCGTCATAAGTGCCGTTAGTGTCACATCTCCCTAAGGTCTGGCTCCGCTAAAGTGCCGCGGAAAGCCACCGAGTTGAACCGCTGGACAGTTATAGAGAGACGCTGCAGCAAGTTTATTATTATTATTATTATTATTATTATTATTATTATTATTATTATTATTATTATTATTATTATTATTATTATTATTATTATTATTATTATTATTATTATTATTATTATTATTATTATTATTATTATTATTATTATTATTATTATTATTATTATTATTATTTCTAGTGGGGGGACTCTTCCAAATCTTGAAGTATCGTTTACTATGCTACAGTTTCGGAGATCAATGATTTCCATCTGCTCCACACCAGCATCAGATCGATCCTATTGGTACGCTTCACGTCTGGTGCCAGACACGTGCGTTTCCTTTTGATGAAACGAAGGAACAGAGTAAGCTATCGAAGTAAGGGGCCGTCCATAAATGACGTCACGCACCTAGGGGGGAGGGGTCGGAAATTTGTGACGATGTGTGACATGGAGGTGGGGGGTCTGAGTAGTGTGACGTCACGCCAGGTCTATGTTATTAAAATTAACAATTAACAACAATTTAATTTTAATAATCACTAATTTTGAGGATTACATTTTCATTATTTTTTTTTATTATTTTAATGTATACGGGCACCATTATTAATAATTTTCTAATTATTTCAATATTTGGTCACAGTTAGATTTTAAAATATTCATGCTTCCGCTATTTGTTCCATGAAGGAGCATTTTGCTTTGCCATGGAAAAATTGGTTTTAGGGGGTCAGAGCTTTGTGACGTCATTTTCAGAGGGGGTCTTACTTTTGTGACGAAGTGTGAGGGGGTTAAAAATCGCTCAAAATAGCGTGACGTCATTTATGGACGGCCCCTAAGACATCTGAGTTTTTCTGTAGAGTTGCAGTGACGCGATTTCTATATAATATTTTTTGGGAGCGTAATCGTAAATTCTCCATAGGAATTAAATTGTTATGAAAATAGAGTTTACGATGTTTTCAGTTATCAATTTTCTGGAAAATACTTGACCGAGTTTTCAATGACGGTGACTGGACTGAGGATATTTATTTAGAAGACTTCGCTTGATAAAAAAAGAACCAATAGTAAAAACAAAGTTTTTTTACTATATCCATCTAGTATCCTATAATCCGTCATATTAAGCAGTTACCTCTACAAATATATAGTCCGCGTTCATTTTACAACATAGCGTCCGTTTAATCAAGCACCGCACCCGTTTCTGTTGCAGCCAATGGCAACGCTGGCCAATCACAACGCTCCGTATCGGAAAAGGGGATTCCCCGATTCGAAAAGTTTAGTCCCCGATTCTATAAGCTAGCCTCTTTTGGGGGAGCTGAAATTTTGATAGAATGAAGTGTGTGCGAGGGCGAGTCTATATGCCAAGTTTCACGACGATTGAATGATTGTAAGTGATCGAACTAGTCGTCGCAAGATTTGACTATTTAGCCTGTGGCTCAAGCAAGCAATCAATCAAGATTGCAAGATTCCCGCAAGTTAAACTAGATGGATAAAAATAGAATGGATGACGACATCAAAAGACGTTGAATAAGCTTTCGAGGAGCACTGGACTTGACAAAGGACCGATGACGATGAAGATCATTTATTCTTAGCTACTGCTGACAAATGGATGACGCCAGGCACTGATGACGAAGATGGTGGTGGTGGTGATGATGATGACGACGATGACGATGACGATGATGATGATGATGATGATGATAATAATGATAATGAAATTATAATGATGATGATGATGATGATGACGAAGAACGATGACGGTGACGATGATGATGATGATGATGATGATGATGATGATGATAATAATAATGATAATGAAATTAAAATGATGATGATGATGATGACGAAGAAGAAGAAGAAGATGATGATGATGTTGATGATGACGATGATGATGCTGAAGATGATGATGATGATGATGATGATGATGATGATAATAATAATAATGATGATGATAGTGATAATGAAATGATGATGATGATGATGATGATTATGATGATGATCATGATGATGATTATGACGATGATGATGACGATAACTGACGATGATGATGACGATGATATTTAGAAATGACAATGGCGGTTGCTCGTGCCGTAGTGCTTCAGGACCTAATTAAGTGGATTGAGCGACTGCTGCAGTATACGCCATTGTTCGCTTTCGTCGGCCGATGGTCATTAAAGATGTAAGCGCTGTGCAATGGCTCCACAGCCACGCAGCAGTATTATTTTACTACAGCGAATGATCGGGTTGTTTCAGCCTTAATGGGTTGGAGTGGCAATCTTGGCCAGTAGATCCCGATCCACACAAAAAACATTGGAGAACCATTCAAATGAAATACTAGAAGCGAAAGGAAACTGGTCTCGTTTTTTTTACCACGCTGTACTGTTATGGCGCAAATATAATTACGTCGAGAGCTTTATGTTGATTGACTGGTGGTACCAAAAAAAGATGTGTGTTGTGAATCGACGCCAGCTGAAGACTTGTTGCTATGATCAACGACTTCTTGATCACAGACACTTAACCAGAGGAGATGGCAGGTGCTTTTAGCTTGGCAGCCAATGGCATTCCCACATTGGAATGAACAAACCACATGCGCTCTATATACGCCATACAGACACAGCTTACTACTGTATGTATGCGTACAGGTATAGCTACACAATGTCTGGATACTCTTCACAGAATGCCACACATCGATACTCACGGTAGCAGACTGGATAAGCAAGGTATGGGCCGATTAATGGGACGGCAATCAGTTCGGGCCGGATTTTGCACTAATCGGTATTAATTGGAATCGGCGCATCCCAGGACTACCGATCCAAATACCAGAAAATTTCTTCTTTCATTAATACAAATATAGTAACCTGTTTTGGCGATCTCCTGAGGTAACAAATGAAAATAAATATTGTTGATTAATTCGGCCGAAAAGCACGCCAAATATCCGCTTACTATCCGGAATCGGAAAAGGTAAAAAATCCAATCGGCCATTCCCTAGTTAGAGCGTTCGACTTATAATGGAGAGTACGCGTTCGAGTCTTTCTGGAAAGGTTACTCTGCTGGGACCTTTGATATGGAATAAAATACAGCCCGTAAAAACAAAGTTTTTTACTATATCCATCTAGTATCCTATAATGCGTCTTACGAAGCAGTTACCTCTACAAATATATAGTCCGCGTTCATTTACGACATAGCATGCGTTTAATCAGGCACCGCGCCCGTTTTTGTTGCGGCCAATGACAACGCTGGCCAATGACAACGCTGCGTATGGGACAAGGGGATTCCCCGATTCGAAAAGTTGAGTCCCCGATTCTATAAGCTTGCCTTATTTGGGGAGCTGAAATTTTTATAGAATGAAGTGTCTGCGAGGGCGAGTCTATCTGCCAAGTTTCATGACGATTGAATGATTGTAAGTGATCGAATTAGTCGTCGCAAGATTTGACTTTTTAGCCTGTGGCTCAAACAAACAAACATTCAAGATTGCAAGATTCCCGCAAGTTAAACTAGATGGATAAAAATGACTCCAGTACTTCCAACCATTCTTACTTTTTCCATTTACCACAATTCAACCAACACTGCCTGTCCTGAGTCCTCCAGCAGACAAAACGTTAATATTTCATTATTATTCATAAAATATAACAGTTGACGTTGATAAGACGATGTGTACATTTAGCTTGGCATATCCATCGCCGTGTGGAGCCACAATCGCGTGCGTTCTCTACGTTCTCATATCGTGACGTAGTAATCGGAAAGCGCGCATGCGTAGATGTGGTCTCTTGTGCTTTTGAAGTTAGATGTCACATTATGTCGATAGGGATAGAATGAAGAAAAGCGAAGAAGTCGACGACGACAAGGGAAGAATACGACAGAAGGCGTATAGAAGGCAGAATGAAAGAAGGCATATAGAACAAACATGGGGCAGAATGGAAGAAGGCATATAGAAGGCAGAATGGAAGAAGGCATATAGAAGAAACATGAGGTAGAATGGAAGAAGGCATATAGAAGGGAAGAAGGGGTAGAATGGAAGAATTCATATGGAAGGGAAGATGGATGCAGAATGGAAAAAGGAATATAAAAGGCGGAATGGTAGCAGGTATATAGAAGGGAAGATGGATGCAGAATGGAAGAAGGCATATACAAGTTGGATGGGGCGGAATAGAAGAAGGTATATGGAAGGGAAGATGGGACAGAAAAGAAGAAGGCATATAGAAGGCAGATTGGAAGAAGGCATATATGGGGCAGAATAGAAGAAGGCATATGAAAGGATATATGGAAGAGAAGATGAAGCAAATTCTAAGAACAATGCGTATAGAAACCAAATAGAAGGAAAGATGGAGTATCCTAAGTTTTTTGTATTTCGCAAATAAAAGCATATAACAAAATTTCGGCAATTTATTTCGGGGGTTTGAACCAGTAAACCCCCATAAATACGCCCATGTATAGGAGGACATAAAGAAACAGAAGTAGAGAATGGTCGATGTCCGTCGTAAAAATACAAGAGACAATTATTTTGCATTTGCAAGACGAACGAAGCCTTTCTCGTCTTTCGGTCTGCCCCTTGGCGCATCCCTACCTCCCCTCCTCTGCCCGCCACTCTCTTTCCCAACCGCCTCCGCATCCGTCGATCTTCTGCCGATTCGAATGATTGAATCGATAACTAATCGATAGGAGACCAATTGCTCTTTCCTCCTCTTCCATCTTCTTGTAGCTTCCCTCTCTCCGTTTCCTCTTTCGTCTGGGCTTCGTTTTTGGAAGTGCAAAAGAGCCACTCCATACACCATACATATTTATGTATATACACGCATACATGTATATATACACAACAAATATATATATATATTATATATATATATATATATATATATATATATATATATATATATATATATATATATATATATTAGAGTGGTCCACGACTACATGGCAAAAAATAAAGTTTCAGTTTTTTTATTATTAGAGGGTGCCAATGGAGTCCACTATATAAAAAATAATTCAGGTGCAATTTCATCCACATTTGAGAATATTTAGGGGTTGCGCAAGTGATTATAAGTTTCACGCACCTTGAGTCATTTTGCTCTTCGATGGGCGCTCAAAGTCTCATCAAGATTCTGGGCTTTCCAAGTAGCTCAGAGAGGAGGTCAAAGGGGTTATTTGGCAGGAGGGGATGGAGTCTTGATTCATAAAATGGAAAAGAAATTTATTAAAGCAAAGACCTACATAAGAGCAGCGTGAGAGATCAAAGCATGATATGGAAGTTTTAACAAGCACAGTAGGATCTGGAGTCGAGCAGCAGTGATAAGGACACACCTATGGAAGGCAGCTACACATGTTGTGGTAGTCTATAAAAGAGGATGAAAAACAACAATCATCATCTACACAGCTTAGCAAGAGAGCCTCCGTGACTAAGTAGGAAGCAGCAGCCATGGATCAAACAAAAGTCACTAACATGGCAGCAACACATCCACATCTATTGGCTCCAACTGTTCGCTCTCTAGGTCATGAAGTTCGGGACTCGCATATGAGTCGCAGTTCTATTCGCCAAGCTTAAAGATTTTATCAAGAAGAGTTGCTTCAATGATCAAAACTGAATACTCTCCAGATTGTGCAATGGTTGTTCATTGAGATGGTAAGCTGTTGCCCGACATCACTGGCTGCGAGAAGGTAGATCGGCTGCCTATGATTGTGTCTGGCACTGGAACAGAGCAACTTCTTCGTGTCCCGAAGATTAACTCAGGCACTGGAGAAGCTCAGGCAAGCGCCGTGATCATCTACACAGATGACTGGTAGCTGAGAAGGAAGATTAAGGGGATGTGCTTTGACACCACAACGAGCAATACTGGACAGAAAGCTGGGACGTGAACTCTGATAGAAAAGGGACTTGGTCGGAACTTACTTCATCTAGCAGGTCGTCACTACGTGATGTTAATTGCTGCTGAAAAGGCATTCAGTGTCACGAAAATTGCTTCCTCAACTGGTCCCGACATTAATACTTCACCGTTTTCTTGACCATTGGCGTCGAAATAACTCGAGTGGATTTGAGACAGCAGTGGATTACTGATTTCTGGGAGCGAGTTATTGTTTTTGCTGAAACAAAGCTGGCGGCCAATCATCAAAGAGATGATTATAACGAGCCCCTTGAATTAGTGATCATCTTTTTTGGTGGAGCACTAACTCAAGGAATTCACTTTATAGCGCTTGGAGTTTTATTCATTAGAGATGTGGATGTTTCGATCAGTAAAATGTTTCGATCTCTTTCAAACTGAAGCCAGTTGATGACATAGGTATTTTCAATTTCCTTCTATTTGTATGTGATGTGTACGTCCAAGCATGGTATCAAACTTCCTGTCCTGTCTCGGCTTCTGCAATTGACTGAATACACCAAGAAATTCGACAGGTCACCACTACAGCATTAAACCGGAAAGCTGGAATGAAAATGAAGATTATCTCGAATCACAGGCAGTCGTCATGGCACTCAAAGTAGTCAACGACACCGCAGAGAGAAGTATAAAGCTAATCCAAGAGTACAACTCAATCCTGACAATTGACGGAGATCAGAAACAGTATTGGCTTCAAGTTGTTGATGCGCATCGAAATCAATTTCCTGACTAGAAACAAGACCACATTGCTGGCAAGTTTGGATGGTGCCGCTGTCAGTGCTGAAACGACCACTCAATGAAGACAAATCAAAATATTTATGACGTTTTCCCTTTAAAACTAGCATTTGACCTACCAAAAATGATAAATTTAATCACAGACTTTAAACGCTGAAACGGTGAATACATTGTCATGCTTTTCGACTGATGTTTGTTTGCCATCAAGGCGCAGTGCTGAATTCAAGTATACATAGCATAACTTTAGGTGGCTTGCGCAACCCCTAAATATGGTTCAATTTTGCTCAAATTTTCAGTATGTTAGTTTTTAATAGATGGACTGCAATGGCGGGTTCTAATCTTGACTTTTCGAGAAAAAAGTTTTTTGGACCACACTAATATATATATATATAAGTTGGTGAAGTGTTTTCATGTGTCTGCAATGCGAAGGATAAAGATTAGAGCCATTCTATGCATCTATATTAAACGTGCAGATAAGCCATGCTCACTCAGTGAACTGCTTGAGAACGGATATGGAATGGAGATGGAGCAGTCAGTCAATAATTTCACATGTTGATCAGATCTCATATAAAAGCAGCCAGGTGTCCAAAGTATAGAAACTCCGCCACTACCCTACATGTGGTAGTGCCAGTCCCAAGCCTGGAGAAAGGAGGAGGGCGACATGCACTAATCATCTTTGTTATGACACAGTGTCGTTAAACAGCAACCAAGACAAGAAAGTATAGAAATAGCGAGCTTTTAAGAGTTTCCGATTGGCTAAAGTCTGCAGGCACGTATCGAGAGACTTAAGTTTTCAAGAGGGTGCAACTTCACAGACCATTTGCAAAAATCCTGGTCATTGGGGCCATTAGTCAATGAAAGTTCCAGTATATAAAAAGCAAGAGGAGACAACTGCCTCTTCTTGCCTCAGTGTAGCTACGCCTACATGTAAGTCTGTCTTATCGTCGCCAAAGACAATTCGGTCGCTAAACTGCGGCAGTGTTATCGTCAGATAGGTCACTAACTGTCCTTCCTCGTTTCAGCGAAACCACTAGAGACTCCATAAAACGAAATGGACGAGGAAAAGAAATCGAAAGGCAATCGAGACAGTTCATGCGGCGGCGAATCCTCCATTATCCACTGACACACAAATCAACAGCGATGGAAAAGCTTCGCTCATTCCCGACTCTGGCGATTCGCAGACGAGATGTCGCCGATCGGGTGGGTGTTAAAAAACATTTTCCCGAAAGCCATTGTGTCTGGTTCATGACCCCAGAAACCACGGACCAAACAGGTCAAGGTCTATGAAGAGGGTCATGGGCGCCCTTGTAGGCCGCGTTACGGCGCCATATAAGTTGTCGTTATTATTGTTAGGGTCTCAAACTCTAGGTCCAGCTACATAGAGAGCTCGTTCACCAAGAATAGTCCTAGCCCCAGGTAATGGACCAGTTTAACTTTAGGTGAGTCATAATGAGTTATGCAAGATTCAAAGGAAAAGAAAACGAAGGCAGGCCACGAATACACTGGATTGACAATATAAACGAGGACATAACATCACTTGGACTACAACAGTAAGAGGAACAATGAACTGGACAAATGACCGGGGACAATGGAGATCATTTTTTTATTCGTGCCATCGCCGTCAAATGGCTGACGTCAAGAATTGATGATGATGATTATATTGATGACTATGATGATGATGATGATGATGATGATGATGATGATGATGATGATGATGATGATGATGATGATGATGATGATGATGATGATGATGATGATGATGATGATGATGATGATGATGATGATGATGATGATGATGATGATGATGATGATGATGATGATGATGATGATGATGACGACTATGATGACTTTGATGATGATGATGACTATGACTATGATGATGATGATGATGATGATGATGATGATGATGATGATGATGATGATGATGATGACGACGAAGACGACGACGACGACGATGATGATGATGATGATGATGATGATGATGATGATGATGATGATGATGATGATGATGATGATGATGATGATGATGATGATGATGATGATGATGATGATGATGGAATTAGCTTTGGGCAGACGATATCATGCGATTAAATGGACTGAGTGATACATGTATAGGATCTTAATAACATCTACGTGCATTTACGTACAGTAATGAACACTGCGAAGTGGTGTCACCGACGTTCAATTCGTGCCTGCCTTACGTTCTTTCATTGTTAAGTGGACAATCACTGTGCAAAGTGTGCATAATTGTCTCATTAAATCACCACCGTCTAAGCTTCTTATTTATACGTTGAAGGGATTTTCCATGTTCTTTTTCTCTGCTGGCATTTTCAGCCATTTCTACCTGGAATTCTGACGTCAATCTCATAACCCGAAGCAACTCTTCATAAAACTTCAGTAACCACACGAAAATCGGCAATTAAATAATAATAATATACATGCATACATACTTACATACATACATACATACATACATACATACATACATACATACATACATACATACATACATACATACATACATACATACATACATATATACATACATACATACATACATACATACATACATACATACATACATACATACATACATACATACATACATACATGCATACATACGTACGTACATACATACGTACATACATACATACATACATACATACATGCATATATACATACATACCTATGCATAAATATATATAACTGACGTCACGCATAGGTCTATGTGTGCCACGTATGGACCTATATTAGACGTGTCCACGTATATGGGTTATTCTCCATAGAATGCAGAATTTGGCAATTATAAAAAAATCCCAAGGTTTGCTGCAAGTTGCTGTTTTAGTCCTTTACAAAGTTAAATTTGACTTATGTGAAAGAAAGCCACTATAATTGTAATCGTAAGTTAATTATTTTTCGCATTTTTACAGTAAGAATTCCTGTTTTGTAATTACTATCCTCTTTTCTGCTTAATCACACAGACCTAAAATATTCATCTGGTGCTTAAGATTTATGACAGTTATAAACTAGATGATACCAGCAATCATTTGGAATACTGCAGGCCTTTCCTTCTCATAATATATTAGTCTGGTGCGGAAAAATAAAGCAATTTGTCTAAATTATTAAGAATCCGCTATAGTAGTTTCAGGCTTTCAGCTACATAGAAAAATCTCCCTCTGCAGCATTAAATTACAACTGTGTATTATATGCATTAGATGCATATTGAAAAACAGCTTAAGAGTTGCTAGTAAATTTTAATTACTTGCAATATATTTTATATCAGACAATTCACACTGGGATGGTAATGACCCTTCATGGATGGTAATGACTTTTGGGGATGGTAATGATATGGGTTGGGATGGTAATGAAATATATGTTATCGATGGTAATGACTTTTGGGGATGGTAATGAAATAGGTCAGGCATGGTAATGACTTTTCGGGGATATTAATGACACGAGTCAAGAATGTGATAGGTGTCAAGGTCATGAGATTTAATAGTTTTTATAGTTGCAAGGCAACTGCAGCTGTTGGCTATAGCTGCTGTCAAAGTTCGACCGTACGTTACAGCAGAAAATAGCGTACGCGTACGGTACGTAATTTACTAAAAATAACAGCGTACGCGTACGGTACGTTCGTATTCCGTACGTATGAGCAGCCTTTAATATTAGTTGCTTCTCGTGACGTCACATTTTGTCTCCTCATTTTCTCGTCGTTTTTTCTCGTCGTTATTACGTCACTTTACAGTTCTTATTTGTAGTTCCGTTTCAGCGAAGAGGTAAATTATTATTTTGTTTTTATTTTGTATAATTTTCCATTCTTTAATTTGTAATTTTGTTATTCCTTGTTAATTCTATAATAAAAAAATATAAAAATTAGCGTACGCTATTTATTAATTTAGCCAAAAAATAGCGTACGCGTACGGTACGCATTTCAGCAGAAAAAATAGCGTACGTTCCGTACGTACGGTCGAACTTTGGCTGCTGTACTGTCCTTGCTAAAGTTACAATTTCAGTAGCATAACACGGTTCTCCTAGATAACGGAAATTTTTCACTATTTTCAGTTGGTCCTATTTCTTCAACCAGACTCAAGGCTACTAGTCGTGTATATTCTTTGAAGCTTCAGCTACAAGCTCTCCGTTTTCTTTTCACAGCAGATACACTTAATTCTCCGATGAGTTTCATGCTACCAGAGTCTTTTTTGCTAATATATCTGTCATGATCTTTTGTTTTTGCATTTGGTTTTACTCTGGATTTTGCCGTATTCGCACTCTTCCTTCCGACGCTTCTATTCCTTATCCTTCTCGCTCTTCATTGCATTCGTTAGCACATCTCCATCAATAATTTAGTCCTTCCTATTCCCGGATTTTCTAGCTAATGATTTACCACTTGATCTTGATAATTATTTCTTCATTTTTTTCTTGCAGCTTCTTTGTTTTCATATTGATTTCTTGGAAGAATCTTTTGATTTTTATATGCAGTGCTGACTGCGCGTATGATCTTCTTCTTGTGGATTTCTTTTTATTTTGTGTTGGTTCTTTCCGCTGGATGGCAATTACTTTAGCTTCTACTTTACTTTGACTTTTTAAACCGACTTTCCTGTTCTTTTTTTCTACATTTAACCCTGTTTTTCAACTTCTTTTTGATTGATTTTTGGACGATTTCACTCCACCCGCACAATTCTTCACTGCCTTTTCATTACCTTTTGAACTAATTCCAATAGATCTAATCTTTTTTTCTCTCCTTATTTGCAGCCTCTTTCTCAGCCAATTTTGCCATTGCACATTCTCATTTCTCAGTCTCTCTTTTAAATTTTAGCAAAGCTGCATTCATTGTTCGTTCTAAAATAATGCACACAGCAAAGTGCAAATTTTTCATCTTATGTGTGTGCGCGTGTGTGTGAGTGCGAAGACTATTCATAAATGCAAAAGTCGACAGACACAGACACAGACAGACAGACGAACGGAGAGACAGATAGACAGACAGAGACAGATACAGAGACAGAGAACTGCTTATCGAGAACGCAAGAAGCAGAGTCCTATCGACGTGTAATCTGTTTGTACGTGACTGCCTTTTAACCAGAGGCGGATTCTGTAGAAGGTGGAGACCGGGAAAAAGGATGGATGGGAAGGCGCCCGCATCCTTCCTTCAGTCGGCATGAACTCAGCAACAGCAGCAGCAGCAACAGCATCCGATAGATGGAGCATCCTCAATTCATTCACAAGACATCTTCCTGATTTCAGCAACTCGCTGTTGATCTGTGTTTTCCTGTAATTAAATGACATCGAGTCTTTCATTTCTTCGTTCTTTTGCCTTTCCTTTCCTTTCGTTTCCCTTCCCTTCCTTCCTTTTCTTTCCTTTCCTTTCCCTTCCCTTTCTTTTCCTTTCCTTTCCTTTCCTTTCCTTCCATTCTTTTCCTTTCCTTTTCTTGCCTTTCCTTTCCTTGTGCCTTTAGTTTTTTTTTCTCGTCTGATATTTTCCCGCCTCATTATAAGATGCTCTAAGATGCGTCTCTCGTCTGCGAATCTCCTCTGGCCTTATTGCACTCTCCATGTAGTACACTCCGATCAGTCAGCATCACCCGATAGATGGCGTATCCTCCATTCATTCACAAGACAGATTCTCTTATTAGCTAGAGTGGCTCGAAAACAGATGAAATCCTCTGTGAACAAAAAGACAGATGCTCGGGGCTATTTTGAATATCTAGAAAAGAGGACACAGCAATGGATTGGTTAGAGTGCTCATCTTATAATACGGAGAGTACGGGTTCGAGCCTCTTCCCCTTCAGGAGACAGTTACTTTGCAGGGACGTTGATGAAGTACATGTACTTCACTTATATATAATTGCTCAGAGCCATCGTTTGATGCTTGGTCAATAGATAGTGGAGCCCTTAATAAACGCATAATGATAATTATAATAACGATAATAAATTTTTGAAATCCTGAGAGATTGCATGAACTCTCAGATCAAAATAATAATAATAATAATAATAATAATAATAATAATAATAATAATAATAATAATAATAATAATAATAATAATAATAATAATAATAATAATAATAATAATTAGAAGGTTAGGGCCATTCCGGCTATTTTATTTTCCAAAATAGTTAATATTCAAGTCCATGAGGGATCCTGTATAGTTCGGGGCATAAAAAGGAATAATAATAATAAAATAGCAATAATAAGAAGAAGAAGAAGAGGAGGAGGAGGAGGAGGAGGAGGAGGAGGAGGAGGAGGAGAAGGAGGAAGCTTGTAAAAAGAAATTTGATTTGTTTTAATTTAAATTGACCAAAACTATGATAATTTTGGGATAAGTTTAGTAATATTTGAAGCGTAGAATAATATTTGAATGTGCATATTTCATCCTTTAACAGGGTTTGTCGTTCAGGATTTCATTCGTTGTATATTAATCTTGCAAAGTATTTACGGTCAATTGCATGTCTCTGTTGCGTGATTCTTCGATCCTTTGTTTCACCAAGGGACTTTTCCTCTTACGCTAACGATTGTCCCTGTGCGTCAATTCATCTCTCAATCACATGTTCAATCAATCAATCATTACATCAATCGAGTTCGCGTTTTTTAAGGCATATCTTAAGTTCTTAACCGGAATCGGCCGAGGAAATCCTTTGCTCCATCAGTTCCTCAGCGCAAACACGGCATCGGTCTAAGCCATACATTGCTCCTTCCTGCCGACTCGACTTCTCTCGGAATATGACTCGGAATATTCGCTACCGATATACAAGTGTATTGTGGGGAGCGGTGGTGTAGGGTTATGTTTGGTGCCTTGCAGCCGGAGGGTTGCGGGTTCGAATCCACCTCAAGCCGCCGCGTAGGAACCCTGGGCAAGTCCTTCACTCGCAATTGCTCATGCGCTTCGGCGTGAAACTCCGATTCAGTGTCCGCGCTGTAGTCGGGAGCGCCTCTGAGTAGAAATCTTGAAGGGGCACTATAACAAGTGCTCATACATACATACATGCACAGGCGCTGGCAAAATGCTGCCATTGCTTTTACTGCTGCCTTCGTGGCCTCGTAATGTATACTTGGCATCATATACGAGGCAAACGAAGAAAACAAGAAACACCAAGAATCAAGCAACAAGGGGTGTTCGATTGTGTACTGGTTAGCGTGCTGGGCTGTCAATCGAGAGGTCGGGGGTTCAAATCCCCGCCAGGGCAGAAATTTGTGTCGATTTCTGTTCCATCTAACCCCTAGCCAACTCAGCTATTATGAGTACACTGACCGTACACTGTCGGTGGGAAGATGAGACGCCGAGGGGGGAGATTGGCCAACCGCCCTCATATGCCGAGGCTAAGAATATTAAGTCGCTAACACTTCATACCTTTGGCTTTCTCAGAGCTAGCTTAAGGAACTGCTCTTCTCTTCTTCTTCAAACAAGAACTCGGCCTACATCTCCAGTGGAAATGTTCCAGTAATAGTGTACATATGATCGGGAAAACAGAGGAACGAAAAGACCAAAATAACCAGGAGGAAAACACTGACTACATCTCCAGTGGAGCTGTTCCAATTATACCCGTTCTAATTGTGTACAGATGATCTGCGACAGATACACGACTTGCTGACAGAATAAGTCAAAACAATTGTACTAACAGACAAAACATATCTTATCGCAGCCATATGAAATTTCAGAGCTATAGCGCGTGCAGGTATGGCATAATAATACACACTGTGCCATTCATTCATTCATTCGGGAATTTATATAGCGCCCCTTCTAGGAAACTACTCAGAGGCGCATGGTCCATGGCAACATGCATCCAAGCCTTGGATTCCGATTTTTTATTATGCGGGCGTAAGAAGTGCCGTTTAAACTAATAAAATTTAATAAGATATCTTATGAACATGCAGTCCATACTGCCTAAAATAGCATAAATTTCGTAATAGATGTCAGTCCATACTGCCTAAAATAGCATACATGTAAATGTCACATTAGATTTAGTCCATACTGCTTAAAATACCATAAATTTCGTATTATACGTTAGACCATACTGTCTTCAGCAACTACACACGAACCCATAGCCTACTTCTGCAGCCCGTATGAATTGACCGAGGTCACTAGGGCCATTCAGCCACATTCGTATCACATCTAAAACAGTCAATCGTAATCGTAAACATACATTCGAAATTGTGAAGCTAAGATCCGGGCACCAGTTTATTCATGAGCGCTGCGTCGTATCAGAGGGGTTGTCCACAGATGTCAATCGGTTGGTCCCTCTACTTTGAATGACCTTCCCCCTCATTAAGGGCTAAACTATTGACTAGTTTTTCCTCTTTGGTCTCTCGTTCTTTAAAGACGTTTCTTTTCCCCCGGGGTTTTCGTGCTGAGAGCGCTTCTGAATAGTTATTCAGAGAGAGGCGCTGTATAAATCTTTAGATACAATACAATACAATACAATCATAGTCGGATTGCCAGATAGACCGGAGAGGGTAGATCATGGCGTCCATCAGCGTTCCATCCCCAACAATTCGTAGACGAGTTTAAATTCGTTGCTCATCTGCATTGATGGCAGTTTCATTAGCGTGCAGAGTCGACGTCAAGGCTCTGTTCCACCTGACTGGTTTCCATTTGTCTTTCCTTGAAGAATGAAAGAATTATTGACGTGTCTGCATTCTATTCTTCGTCGGAAATCGATTGTCGGACCTCGAGACTGTTGCGCAAAGAGCAAAGCGCTGTACGCCCTACAGGTCGCCCAGACCGAAAGACCGATAGAGCCGCTGTTTCATCTGTCCAATTCACTACAGTCAAGACACTTGGGCATATATACACACGAACAGGAAGTTATCTTCTACTAGATTAATTGTTTCATTCAATCGTTCATTTATTCGTTCGTTCATTCATTCATTTGTGCATTCTATTCGTAAATTAATAAATTATTTAATTAATTTGTTCATCCATTCATTCATTCGTTCATCCATTCATTCGTTCACTCTTCATTTGTTCATTCGTTCATTCATTCGTTCATTCATTCATTCATCTATTCATTCGTTCATCCATTCATTCGTTCATCCACTCATTCATTCGTTCATATATTTATGCATTCATTCATTCATTCATCCATTCATTCATCCATTCATCCATTCATCCAATCATCCATCCATTCATCCATTCATCCATTCAGTCATTAATTCGTTCATTCATCCATTCATTCATTCATTCATTCATTCATTCATTCATTCATCCATTTGTTCTTTGGCGCTGAGCAACCATCTCAGTGTAGGAGGATCGAACCAGTACCCTTAGCGTTACAAGGCGAGCTCTCTTCCGACCAATCAGCCACTATGTCCCAGCGACTTTAAAGGCGATGGTTTATTGTTACATAACTTTTTTCCTATTATGAAAATAAAATGAGTCGGCTATTTCTATGAAATGTGACACTGATGACAATAACAACATAGCGATGCTTGTTCTATTTCTGCCGTTGCTGATGTGTCTTGCATCACAAAAGTGGTCTCTGCAGAGCAACCGTATTGGATCCCAAGCGACGTTTCCACTTATTTTGGTCAATACCCTTTTCCTCCCTTTAGCCATCCGCTCCTTCTCCTCCTTGCCTTTCCATCTCTCTTCCTACTGCTCCTTCCACTCCATGATCTGAGTTCTTCTGCATCTCCTCTCCGTGTTCCTCCTCCTCCTCCTCCTCCTTCTTTTCGTATTCTTCCTTCTCCTGTTGTATCTTATCCTTCCTTGCGAACAGACTACAAGACACAGACAACAGCGGCACCTACACAGTCAGACGGATGAACACACACACACACACACACACACACACACACACACACACACACACACACACACACACACACACACACACACACGCACGCACACACACACACACACACACACACACACACACACACACACACACACACACACACACACACACACGCACGCACACACACACACACACACACACACACACACACACACACACACACACACACACACACACACACACACACATCCAAACTAACGCATACATCAACACACAAACACAGCTTCAGCAGATTAAAATAGCTGCCATTTTCACTCAGTCACCTCCTTAGTGTTGAAGGTTAGATCGGATTATTCCGATAACGACAGGATTTTGTAAGTCTAACAGCATCCTCGCTTATGCAACTATAGGCTTCGTAATCGTAATCGTAAACTCCACTTTTCTAAAGCGCTGCTACAAAGCTAATCGCAAAGCGCCAGCTTATTCTTCAGCGCTGCGTCAGGTCAAAAAGGTTGTCCAGAGACGGTCAAGGGAAGTTCCGAATCCGGTTGCCACCATAACCAGAGAGAGAGAGGAAGATGAGCTTAAATAATTCTGAAATTGACCATGAAACTCCGCCACTGCCCGTATACTCCTGTACTACCAATCTCAAGCCTCAATAAAGGAGGAGGGCAACGCTAATCATCTTTGGTATGAACCAACATCGTTAAACGGAAACTACTACTTCTGCCACTAATACTGCTGCTGCTACTACTACTGTTGTTGCTGCTGTTGCTGCTGTTGCTGTTGTTGCTGTTGCTGCTGCTGCTGCTGCTGCTGCTGCTGCTACTGCTGCTGCTGCTACTACCACTACCACCACCACCACTACCACTACTCTACCACTGCTACTACTACTACTACTACTACTACTACTCACTGCTACTACTACTACTACCACTGCTGCTACTACTACCACTACTGCTACTGCCACTACTGCTGCTGCTACTGCTACTGCTGCTGCTGCTGCTGCTGCTACTACTGCTGCTGCTGCTGCTGCTGCTGCTGCTGCTGCTGCTGCACCTGCTGCTGCTGCTGCTGCTGCTGCTGCTGCTGCTGCTGCTGCTGCTGCTGCTGCTGCTGCTGCCACTGCTGCTGCTGCTGCTGCTGCTGCTGCCACCTGCTGCTGCTGCTGCTGCCACCTGCTGCTGCTGCTGCTGCTGCTGCTGCTGCTGCTGCTGCTGCCACCACTGCTGCTGCTGCTGCTGCTGCTGCTGCTGCCACTGCTGCTGCTGCCACTGCTGCTGCTGCCACTACTGCTGCTACTGCTACTGCCACCACTCACTGCTACTACTGCTACTACTGCTACTACTACTACTACTACTACTACTACTACTACTACTACTACTACTACTACTACTACTACTACTAATAATAATAATAATAATAATAATAATAATAATAAAATAATAATAATAATAATAATAATAATAATAATAATAATAATAATAATAATAATAATAATAATACAACTGCTGCTGCTGCGACTAACTACAACTACTCTTTTTTTTAGATCGAGACAGAAGCTTTTACACCGTTGGCTGAAACGTCTTGCTGAAGTCATTGCCTGCTTGTAAGCAAACGACCCTCTTATCTTTCAGTGTTTTCCGTCATTAATTCCAGTGTTTCCGTAAGTCAAATTGGCCATCTCGTTTGTGCAGATAATTGCCCATGAAAATTGTTCAGGTCTTGAGCTCAATTGCCACAGAGAAGTTTACGCCGATGGTCAGACAGCGTCTTGCTACAGACATCGGTCCGCTTCGAAACAAAAGAGCCTGTTATTTTTCAGTGCTATGTCATGTAAATATTTGCCCATGGAAGCACAAATACATTTATGTGTTATAATAGGACGACTGTCAGACGCCGTGGAGCCATAAAAAAGCAGTGCAGTCGGCGGCCGAGCAATTTCTTCTCTAAAACGATTTCCAGTACGGAAGCATAAATCGCGCAGCAAGCATACAGAGACACCGCGCAGGAAGCCGTAGCTCACAGTCTTCGCACCATGTAACTGTTTGACCATCAGTCTGCTTCTATGGGTTGAAAAGACGTTATATAAATAACCCATTGCGTGACGTTTCTAAAGGACTAAGCATATCGCATGTGTTGAATCTCCTCCTTCTCCTCCTCCTCCTTCTCCTCCTCCTCCTCCTTCTCCTCCTCCTCCTCTCCTCCTCTTCCTCCCACTCTTCCTCCTCGTCCTCGTCCTCTTCCTCTTCCTCCTCCTCTGAACATCCTCCTCGTCCCTCTCCCTCCTCCTCCTCCTCCTCCTCCTCCTCCTCCTCCTCTCCTCCTCCTCCTCTTCCTCCCACTCTTCCTCCTCGTCCTCGTCCTCGTCCTCGTCCTCTTCCTCCTCCTCGTCCTCCGGCCTCCATGTGGGAAGGTGAACGCTGAAGCTATCTGACAAGGCTGTTTAGAAAAAAACAGTATGCTAGGGTAACAGTCTAAAATTCTAAACAGTTGTTACGTCCAATCGCTACAGCAGGACAGAAATCACAATTGCTTCCTTGCAGGAAAATCAGCGCCCTCTTCAAACTTGATCTCGGTTGTCTTTCTCCCCATCTTGTGTTTGATAGGTCAGCGATGGATAGAAAAACACTTCATGTATCGATTTAGGATAACTCTCAGAAGCGCTGAAAAATATTTGATGGATCAGTTCCTGCGTCAAGGTCAATATTTGAACAGCAGAAGCAATGGTATTGGCGGATTCCTGGCGCGGACTACATCGTATACAATACGCGGTATGGATGGGACGCTGTCGCCCTAGTATCGTTTATCGTTTACAACATGCCTGCAGCTCTGTTTCTTGTGATCGGCTATATTCGTTTGAGTTCTGTTTTGTCTGGTTCTCTCTCTTCGTCTGTGTCTTTATCATCTCCGTTCTGCCTCTATTTTAATTGTTGTTTTGTTTCTTTTTATTCTGTCTGTCTGCTGTCTGTCTGTCTGTCTGTCTCTGTCTCTGTGTGTGTCTCTGTCTCTGTCTCTGTCTCTGTGTGTGTCTCTGTGTGTGTCTCTGTGTGTCTCTCTCTCTCTCTCTCTCTCTCTCTCTCTCTCTCTCTCTCTCTCTCTCTCTCTCTCTCTCTCTCTCTCTCTCTCTCTCTCTCTCTCCCTGTGTGTCGGTCTTCTATATGTGTTGTCTCTCTTCATGCGTGTGTTTGGATGTGTCTGTATCTATGTCTGGACGTTCTTCTGCAGTTCAACTAATTCCTGGAGGTCGTACGAGGGTCGCTGTCTTGATTTCTGAGGCAAATCATTTCTGTGTAGCAAACGAGGGCAATTAATATATTCACTCAGTCGCCTCGAGTCCCGAATGAATGTTCCGAAGTCTCGTCACGATTGCATTTAATATTCAATTGTTCGTAGTTTCATAGGTACCTACGTAACGACTGGATGTCTGTCTGTATCTCTGTGTTTCTGTCTTACTGCGTCTTTTCAACTGTTTCGCTCACTTGTAGACGGATCCATTGTAGGGAAAGTTCGAACGTTACCTCATTTAAATTTAACGAGCACTTTAGTGGCTTCATTTTGAATCTGTCTCTGTCTCTGTCTGTCTGTCTGTCTGTCTCTTTCTCTTTCTCTTTCTCTCTTCTCTCTCTCTCTCTCTCTCTCTCTCTCTCTCTCTCTCTCTCTCTCTCTCTCTCTCTCTCTCTCTCTCTCTCTCTCTCTCTCTCTCTCTCTCTCTTTCTCTGTATCATGTCTATTCTGCTCAGTCGCCTCCATATCATCTCGTTCATTACTTCAGACTTACCTTTTCCAAATTGCTTATCCACCATATAGACTGCCTCTCTGTCTTACGGACTGATCTTCTGGATGTTGACCTGATTACGTCTTGGTTTTGATGCGCCATCGTTTGATGCCTTGTACGATATAAACCACTGTTTACAATTTCGGAAAGTGTGGCAAGTCGATGAATTGCCTCTGACCAAATCGGTTTTGGCGAGAGTCGCCTAGAGATGATGCCGTCACGACAAGGAAACAAAGAATTATGGCAACCTACGCGAAATAGGATAACCAAACTGGAAATATCACGCATTTGAAATATTGGGTGTAACATCTATGCATGGGGGGGTCCATAGTGTAGTGGTGTGAGGAGCAGTAGGTAGCGGGATCGCTTCCCGTACCCTCCCAAAGGTCCACTCAGTCTATCATTGCGATATGGCGCGTTGGTAAAGTGATATGTAGGACGTGATGGGCGCCTTGCATGGCTGCCATATACAGTTAAATTCGACCCCTGTAATAACTTGTGATCATCCGTTCATACTGATTTGTATTCATCCTGCGTTTGTGTCAGTTTGAAAGTAACAGAAGATTAGTATTATTATTATTATTATGCAACGAAGCGTATATGCAATAACTATATTTATCTGTATTCATACTGACATCTTATGAGTACATCAGGCCATTTACAGTGCGCTTTTCAAGGCTCTTCTAGAAGCGTGGTTTGATTAAGAGACTATGTTCAGTTAATGTGCTAACCACTTATGAAGCACTATTTTATACACTAAAACCGTCTGTTCGTATCCAATGGTGTCACTCCACGTGTGCTTCTGATGGCCGCGTTTTGACGTTGGAAATAGTATGATCGCAGCCACTGAAGTTGGACTCGAGTTATCGGATAACTATGCTACTGAGACCCACAGACATTTGAATGGTAGAGCGTCGATTGTCAGCGCCAATGATTCTGTTCGGCATCTTTCTTGTCTCGGATCTTCTTGATCAGCCAACAGGAGACAATAACACCAAAGACCTACAACAGAAATGGCACTTGGCTAGCAGACCAATGCCAGTTTCCAGAGCAAACAGCCAGACGAAACTTGTCAGACGTTGGTCACGGTTCCTGTATGGAAGGAGCGTTAGGCCTGTAGCGTGGACCGTCTTGATCTCTTTGTCCCCCGTGTCAGGACCGCTGCTATGACTCATAGAGATGGGTAACTAATCGATTATATTCCAATCGATCAGCTAAATCGATTAGAAAACAGTTAATTATAATTCTAATCGATTAGCTACATGATTTTGCTAATTCTAATTCTAACCGATTAGCTTACTCTAATTCTAATCGATTAGCCTATCGACTAGACATTTTTAGACAAACAGCTCATTCTAATTCTGATCGATTAGCTACAGGATTTTGCTAATTCTAATCGAATAGTAAATTTCAGCAGCTAATTCTAATTCTAACCGTGTCCATCTCTGAATTGACTAAATTCAGATCCTTCGCCTGAATAGGTTCCTCTTTATCGAGCGGACTTCCATCTGTCGGCGCCACCTTTCTCTCTAGAAACGTTTCCTCACCTTACTCTCACCTCAGATCCTGTTATTTTCTCGGGGTCTATCACGCTGGGAGCGCTTCTGAATGGTCCATGCTGGGAGAAGCGCTTTTGAAATGGTTAAATACAATACAATACGTTCTCTTTCCCAGGGTCTTCTACACTGAGAGCGCCTGTGAATTGTCCATACTGTGAGAGGCGTTTTATAAATGTTCAGATACAATACAATACAGATACAAATGCAATACGAGGTTGAGCTTCCACTGAGACATCATTGTGTAAGGACCTTGAGCAAGTCCTTCACTTGCAGTAACTCAGCACCACCGATGTCCTGTCGTAAGGCCGAGAGAGTGTGTGTACTTCTGAACTCTGAAAGGAGGGCAATATGAGAAACAGTTGCATACTGTATCGTAAAACATCATCGTCATCACACGTATCCGTTCTCTATTTGCCGATTCGAAAGAATGGACTGCGTTGACAATGCTCTAATTGCATAGCTGTGGCTTTCTCTGACCCTATCAATATCATCACAATAGGTCACGGATTATTTGCCTGCACTGGAACAATAAATTAGCAACTGCAGAATCAACTCAACAGAGGCCAACAGAGCATAAAGACTGAGGTGGCGTTAGATACGGCGTTCGTCAATGGACTTCCTGCTGTGTATTGAAGGAAGGATGCTGGTTCTATTGACGCCGGGATCGACGTTAGATGAGGCGACGTTGTATTGTTTACCTGGAGACAACAGAGACCAAGACCAACGGCTCCGAGAACGATCAGGTGAGGTCTCATGAAGTCCACCAGACTCTCCACGCAGCCCTACAACCATACACACAGGATATAGAATCTTCGTTTATTCATTAATACATTGTCAGAACGCAATGCGGTTACAAAGATACAACAACAGACAGACAGGCAAACAGACAGACAGACAGACATACAGACAGATAGACAGACTGACAGACATACAGACAGACAGAGACAGGCAAACAGACAGACAGATACACCAACAGACAGACAGACAGCCTGCACTGTCCCTTCAAGATATCTATTCAGAGGCGCTTCCGGCCCAACCACGGCTGAAAAGAATAGTTTTCAGAAAGGTATAAAATGCAGGTGAAGAGTTCCTAGGTAGGAGACGGAGCTCTAGAGGAAACCCATTCCAGATACTCGGTCCCACGACCGAGAAGGCCCGATGTTGCATTATAGAAGTGCGTGAAAAGGGGACAATCAGGTCACCGCGGGCTGCAGAGCGAAGGGATCGGCGGCCAATATTGGCAGAAATAGGGCGTCAGAGCTCCTGCAAACAAGCAGAAAGACTTCACTGTAACGATAAATGGTGTCAGTGTCATGATGAATAATTCCACTGTAACGTATTAAAATATTACTTCTATAAGCAGGAAGACTTCACTGTTACGATAGATGGTGCCACTGTCACGTACGATGACGTCACTGTTACGTATAAAGATGCTACTGTTACGTGAAAAGGAGGCGTATGTGCCACAGAGGAACGATCTTTTGACCTTTTTGTATACGACCATCCTTCCTATTAATATGACCGCGTAGAGAGATGTGTTAAAGCGTGTTGCATTCCAAACAATAGCCCCTGTATTGTTTGTCCATCCGATATATGTTATTGAACTGATCATCGATCTCTCCACTGAAAGACATTCGATTGGTCGTCTGTCTTCGCGGATTCTTCGGTTGCGTGCTTCTTCCATGGAGATAGTCTCCCACGAACCATCTGCTCTCTGTCGATTTAGGATACTTCTGTCTGTCTTCCTGTCTGTGTGTCTGTTGCTCTATCTATCTATCTACACTTCCTACACTACCGCATCCATCCATGCATCCATCCATGCATCCATCCATGCATCCATCCATGCATCCATCCATCCATCCATCCATCCATCCATCCATCCATCCATCCATCCATCCATCCATCCATCCATCCATCCATCCATCCATCCATCCATCCATCCATCCATCCATCCATCCATCCATCCATCCATCCATCCATCCATCCATCCATCCATCCATCCATCCATTCATCCATTCATCCATCCATCCATCAATCCATCAATTTAATCAATCCATCGATATTACTATCCATGCATCTATTTACGAGTCGATATTCCTATCTAAATAACTGTCTGCCTGTCTGTCTGTCAGTCAGTCAATTTGTCTGTCTGTCTGTTTGTGTATGTCTGTCTGTCTGCCTGGTTGCCTGGCTGTCTGTATGCATGCATGTCTGTCTGGCTGTCTGTTTTTGTACACCAACGTTCCTGGTAGCATTCTTTGTCTCAGTGGGTCAATGACTGAAAACTTCTATCTATCTATACCTCTCTCTCAATCTTTCTCAATCACTCTGTCTCCCTCTGTCTTTATATCTCCCTCTCTGTCTCCCATTCTCTTTTACTCTATGGCTCTCTCTCTGTCTCTCTGTCTGTGCCTCTCTTTCCCTCTCCCTCTCTGTCTGTCTGTCTCTGTCTGTCTTACCTTGTAATTGATATTGGACGGATGTTGTGATTTGTCTGTGCAGGTGTTGGAGGGCGTCTTGCAACAGCTGATGGGAACTTTGGCGATCGTGTAGATCCAATCCATGTAGGACTCCGCTCCACAGCACTTGAACTGACATTCAACAACAATCAAACAACGACCTTGCACTCGCAGCACGTATAGCAACTGGAGAGTAACGAGAGTTGCTTTAAAGACACGGTACGTATGTTGCGATAAACACACGTATATGCATACATACATACTGACATGCATACATACAAACATGCATACATACATACATACATACATACATACATACATACATACATACATACATTCATACATACATACATTCATGCATGCATGCATGCATGCATGCATGCATACATACATACATACATACATACATACATACATACATACATACATACATACATACATACATACATACATACATACATACATAGTACATACATACATACATACATACATACATACATACATACATACATACATACATACATACATACATACATACATACATACATACATACATACATACATACATACATACATACATACATACATACATGCATACATACATACATACATACATGCATACATATATACATACATACATACATACATACATACAAACATATGCATGTAAATAGAAACGCATGCATACATACACAGCACTACATAGATACATAATGTACATACAATGTACATACAAACCAACGTGCATACATGCTTACTTGCACTTTATAAACATACACTAACATACATAAATAAATACATACATACATACATACATACATAGATACATACATTATATACATGCATACACATGGAACAAGAAGGACTTGTAACGAGTTGTGGATGAAGGAAATCTGGAAACCGAAGAGTTTATACGAAGTCGAACTAGAGACAGTTGTCGACAGTTACCAAGAGTTACCAACAGAAATGATGAAACATCAAACCGCCCACAAAACTAATTACCTTTCCCACGAATTAAATTCATCAAAGAATTTAGAGATTTGCGAGACAAACCTAAGTCGTAATTAAAGTCTTCTAGCGGACTGATCTTCTGGATATCCACCTGATTAATATAATAATTATAACAGTGATAATTTATATGGCGCCGTAACACAGCCATGCCGTTACAAGGGCGCCTCACAGTCAACTAACAGAAAGGTGGGCCTTAGAGAAGAAAAATAAGTCTTTAGTCCGGATTTTATTTGATTACGGCTTAGCTTTGGAGCACCATCGGTTGATGCCTTGTCCGTTAGACACCGATGCGATAGAAGTTAGCAATTGTTAATTGAATGGTTAATTGGTAATGATTGATGTGATTGTTCGTCTGCTGTTGGTCTGTGTATTGTGTAGCCTATACCGTCGTCTGCATGCTGTCTATGGACTCTGTGATGGAGATGTCTCTGCGGTAACTGGTTGCCATCGTCTGGTTCAGGTTCTCCACCAACTCATCGTGAATCTACAACGACAAAAGGACGAGTCCATGTACTTCTTCTATAGGAATCGTTGATTAGTCTCTGGCTCTGTCTCGCTCTGTCTGTCTCTGTCTGTCTGCCTGTCTGTCTGTCTATCTCCCCCTCTCTCTCTCTGTCTCTCTCTGTCTATCTCTCTGTCTCTCTGTCTGTGTATGTGTCTGTCTGTCTCTCTCTCTACATGCCTGTCTCTTTGTCTGTCTGGACCTCTGTCTATCTATATATGTGATGGTTGTATGTATTTCTACCTTAGATATAATATATATATTTTATGTCGCTCCCTCTCTCGCTTTCGCGCTCTCTCTCTCGCGCAAAATTATAAATTATTCAGCCTAAATGGATTCCTGCTGACAATATATAATTAATTATGCTGACAGTAATTCGGACTCAGTACTGCAATGTATTAGACCTAATGTAAAATTGACGATGATGACGATGATGATGACGATTAGTCGTCATTGTAACCTGCGACCCCGTTCTCATGACATCACCCTGCCGCCTTAGGATGATCATGAGTTCATTCCAAGGGTGCTTCATGGTGTCATAGGTTGAACAAACATTTTCTTTAACAATAGGCCTTAATCTTTTATATATTGCTTAGCCTCTGAGACATTTGACTATTATTTCTCTGTATGCCATTACCAAGCTGCAGCTTTTGGTGCCTTCGTGCATTTGTGTCAACAAGTTTGTGCAATAAAGAAATAGTACTACTAGGTGATGATGATGATGACGATGATGATGACGATGATGAAGATGACGATGATGATGCTGATGATGATTACGATGACGATGGTGATGGCGATGACCTTTAGACGGTCAAAAATACCCGTGCTTCGTAGAAGTAGGCCAGAGTTCCACAGATCGCTTCGAGTACGAATATGACGATGAGAAAGATGGCATACTACAAGAGTCACACGAGGAAGCAACGGTTATTTACACTATATCAGAATTTGCATAATTAACTAATCAAATTATTAAATCAAATCAAATAATTAATCAACTAACAAAGCACATAGCTAGACCATGCCCCGCATAGTTCAATGTGTAGCGCCACTCCCTTGCCGTTCCACTAAATTTGTCATTCATACACCATAGGCCTATACGTGATTGAGGATTATTTTACAAAGCGTGAGTGCGCAATAGTCTAGTGATTAGCGTGCTATAATGTCGGGGGTTCGAACATCCGCCAGCGCTGAAATATGCTATGAGGTCCCGGCCTCAACTGCGATGTTATAGCAAGCTCATGTGTAATGAGTATACTGACTGTACACTGTCGGTGGGACGATGAGGCGGCGAGGAAGAGGACTGACCACCCGCCCTCATATGCTGAGGCTAAGAATATGAAGTCGCTAACACTTCATATCCATGGCTACCTCTCAGGTTAGTTCAGGGGACTTGCTCGACTTCTCTTCTGCTAACGCTTTGGGACTCTCGTTATCTGGGTTGGAGTATTTTGCTACCACCACCTAGCGATTCTCCGTGAAGCGAGGCCAGGCGAAGATATCGCAGGGTAGCAGCGTATGCCGTAAAATTCATTACAAGTAGTTCACATAACCATATATCGGTCTCTATGAACGATTCCTCAAACTGATTCCTGCAAACACATTTATACCAAGACTCTGGCCACTAATCACACTGGATTACTGAATGTATGAATGGATAGACGGATGGGTGGATGTATGGATGAATGGGTTAATGGATGAATGGATGCATGCATGCATAGATGGATGGATGGATGGATGGATGGATGGATGGATGGATGGATGGATGGATGGATGGATGGATGGATGGATGGATGGATGGATGGATGGATGGATGGATGAATAATAGATGAATGGATGAATTGATGGCTGGCTGAATGAATTATTTTAGAATCATGTGACTGATGTGCTAACTTGAATCGGATTAACGGATGAATGAATTAATTAATTAATGAATGAGCGAGTGAATGAATGGATGGCTGAATTAGTGGATGAACAATTGAATGACTAAAATGAATACTTTCAGATTTGTGTAGCAGACGTGTAAACTCGAATCAGAGGCGTCCTATAAAACTAGAACACATTGCGCTCGCGAACAATCTGGGGCTCTGCGCTTACGTTAAGTAGCGCAGAAGCTGTTACAGATTACGACTAAGATACCCCGAATAGAAGCAGCACTTGACGTGACCCGTCTTCATACTAACGATGGTGAGGCAGAGTCTGTTTTCTCTCCAGGCTCCACAGCATCCGAGACCAAAGACGACGACTACGATGAGGGCCCCAGTCACAACGAGCAGATAGGTCGTAGCTTCGTAAAAGCTCGTAGCCAGCAGAGAGACGTACGAATGCTTATCAAAGACCGTCCATAGACCAACACCGAGAATCGCCATACCTGATAACTACACGAAAATATATGAATCACACAGAAGACCAAATTAAACACTGTATACATACATGTATTAAACTGTCCTAATAGCGATATATTGAATGCTTTTGGGTAATTAGTTGCTTATGGGACATCATGTGCAGACGTACAGACAGTTGAAGAACTGATACCACATTTGACCACATAAGACACACCTTATGCATTCATTTATAATATCGACACTTTAGATGTGACCAGATCAGACTAGATCATAGGGCATGTATGCTATAGAAAGACATAAGCATATGGATTATGTGTTCAAGACAGAAAGACCCAAATAAAGAGCAAAAGAGACTCAACCAATGAGCATGAGAGAGAGAGAGAGAGAGAGAGAGAGAGAGAGAGAGAGAGAGAGACAGACAGACAGACAGACAGACAGACAGACAGACAGGCGGACAGACAGACAGACAGAGACACAGAAAGACAGAGACAGAGACAGTGACAATGACAGTGACAGTGACACAGACAGACAGAGAGAGACAGAGACAGAGACAGAAGGAAAGAGACACAGAGAAGGTAATAACTCCAAAGCTATTACTTTCTTATCTAATCAACTGCTTAGCCAAACCTGACTCATCACAAAACGATGGTTACTTTTTAATTGCATGAGTCACAGAGTATTCCTCCTTTCAACTCTTAAGCGCCTTCTTGACTTCGCCCTTTCTCTTGTTTATACACAAACCCGACAAACAATGTCGGCTCACAGAAGCCACACAAACGTATCGTTCGCTAAGAACCCATGATATATCTTATAGATCATTGATAAGCGATACGTTTGTTTGACAGTCTATGTTAGTCGATTTTTGTGATGGTGCGAGCAGCCTTGCGTATAGAGATAATTATATCCCTAAAATATACAGCACAATTATTGTTGATGTGTCCTATGCCCTATAGAGCCCTATGCTGTATCGGTTATATACATGCAATGCATGTATATCTAATCTAATCTAGTGCCTTCTATAGCGCCGTTTTCAAAAAGTCTAAGACATCAGAGTCCTTTGGAGAAGAGTCAGATGGAAGTCCAGTAGATCGGAGAAACGAGAAGCCATGGTGTGATGGGTGAGCTGGGTGAGCAAGTTGGAAGCAAGTTTATGTGGGCTATTATACGTTTAGCTTTCATATATCGGATGACGCTATAGTATTACCCAACCAACATTTTCCTGGCATTAGATGGAACCCGTATGGTGTCTGTAAGGTTCGATATGGGAATATGGGTCCTATATGGGTCCCATGTAAGCGTATATATCCCCAAAAAACAAACCGTAATCAGGTCAACATCCTGATCAGTCCGTAAGACAAAGAGGCAGCCTATGGTTAATAAGCAAGTTGAAAGAGTTGAGTTTTCAGCCGAGAACGAAATGACACAAGCGACTGAGCACAGTGAACAGACACAGGAAGAGAGTTCCAGAAAAGTAGGTCCAGCAAGCGAAAAAGCTCGTTCACCAAGAACGTACAGTACTGTTCTTGATTTAGGTATAACCAGACAAAGATAATCAGGTGAACTCGTTGAGTAATGATAACTCTGGGATATAAGAACTGATTTTAAGCATTGTGATTGGTCAGAGTTTACAGTTTTATACAGTTTTAGCAACTATGAGCCCAGTCCTATGGTTTATAATGAATTCTTTGCTGAACAGGAAGCCAATGCAAAGATTTAAGCACAGGAGTTGCTGGCGTTTTGTTTCGATGAGTCGGGGGGGCAGTGAGTCAGGGCCGTGGTTTTACCTGTGCGGGGGGAGGGAGTGTGGCGAAAATCAACAGTTCTCGCGAAGGTCGAAAGGTCACATGTGCATTTCTCGACTGTTCTCACGAAGCTTACTCCAATATCGTCCAACTAATGAGAACCGCATGGAATGCTGCTTGCAAGCGTTGGACCGGTGCTCAACAACTTGGCATCAATCCAGACAGGAAAAACATTTTATCGTCGGCCAGATGTATAGGAAGCGAACGAACAGCAGCCTCCGTTCCACTTTCTTCGACATACGGACAGATAAGAACGGGGCTAGTCCGCAAATCTATCATCCATGCCTACGCCTCTGCACGTGCAAGTGGAACTAGGGCAGTCCAAAACAGCTGCCATTGCTAATTAAGAATTATTAAACGCCGAATGAAATAGCGAAAATAGACCAGCCATGCATGTCATGACCATGTGGGACACGGTAGCCGATTGGTTAAAGGGGAGAGAGAGCAAGGGTTCGAGCCCTCTCCTTTGGGAGGCTACTGTGTAGGGACCTTGAGCAAGTCCTTCACTCACAATTGCTCGTCGCCATCGATTGATGCTTGGTCATTAGATAGTGGCGCTTAATAAATGCCTAATACCGCTACTACTACAGCGCCAAACCGTTTTTATCGAGACTTGTCCTACTTAACCGGGTCCAGAAAGTAGCAAAGAAACAAGACGCTAATAGAGATAGTCTATTTCTTCGCTCTTATCTATCGGACTTCGACCTGGATTCTGGGTTCCAATGGATGCTGAATTTGGGCTGCAATTTCACTTCAATTAACCATCGATTGTCTTTGGCATAATGATTAGGGCGCTAGAGAATTCATTAGATTAGATTAGATCAGATTAGATTAGATAGTTTATTTTTAAAGGTATTTTTGATGTTTCAGAATATTATTTTTATTATATAGGGCCTAAGCTTAGACCTATAAGAGAAGGAGTTGATATCATAACATTGGATGTACTGAACCGGACGCTAGTTCGTTGAAACTGAAGAAAGAATTAGGCTGAAATTTAAGACAAAAGGTAATGGAAAAATAGATGCGAGCAAAGTTCAACAAAGTTTTAATGCTATTCGACCCAAATAATATTAACCTGGATATGAAGGTTCGCAGTTTGATTGATAGACTTAAGTTTATTCTATGCACCTAATATCATGTTTCTGCAACTCAAACGGCACCAAAAGAACTTAATAATGATTCCGAGGAGCTTACCAAGAGAATGAAATTGAAGAGAAAGAGAATGTTCTTTAGTAGGAATATCCCGCAGCACTCTTCATCATTTTCCTCTCGCTTCACTTCGTCTTTTGCGGAGGAGAATTTCACCTTTGGCGACGACATCTTCGCATCAACTTAAAGACGCACAGGATGATTCAAATCTGACAAGAGAAAACGCACTCGTTTTTATCGGTTCTCTTGACGTCTTCCTACATGATCACTTACATAATCAATCAATCAATCAATCAATCAATCAATCAATCAATCGATCAATCGATCAATCGATCAATCGATCAATCAATCAATCAATCAATCAGTCAATCAATCAATATTCGTTTAATCATGAAACCAAGCTGCCACAGACGTAACTTCTTACAGGGAGTAAATAGCTAATGTCATTAACAGGGAGAAATCAGGTCTATTTCCTACTAAGGTGCTATGGGAGAAGCAGATACTTATGAAAATTTCAGAATTATGTCCTTATAAGAAACCCGTGAAATAAAGTAAATAAATACATAGGCCTACAGTAACTAATAAAACCATTGTAATAACTATTTGAAGTTAAGATTATTAAACGTATGTCTCGAGACATGCGATCTGAAATACTAAATATTTGTCTTCTATTCTAAAACTTGACATAATGTAAGATAGAATCGTCGTTCTGTAAGGCCCTTTTATGGCTTAATATAAGCACGGTATGTACATGTATGTATGCATCAAGACACTCGATGCCGAGTCTTTTAGGTACTTTATGAAAGTACTGCACGACTGAACAAGTGCGTTTTAAGACCGTTTGAAAATGTTTGCTGTTGTTTACAGAGCCAACTGCAACAGTACGTTAACGCAATCGAAAACTTTTCCAGGAAGATAGTCCAGCACACGAGAGGGCACTTTAGACTGAAGTTGAAGTGCAGAAACACGGCACCTTCATATCTCCACAGCCAATATAGATATTGCACCGACAAAACGACCCAACCGCCAGAGTCAAAGTTAGTTCTTTGCAGCCTTTGCGACTTATATCTTCAAAGTCGGTAAATAGACTCTGGCTCAATCAGCAGGATTTTTCAAAATAGCTGAGGAAGAAGCTTCGTTTGATAAACGACTTTTCCATTTGATAACTATGCACTGCTCTGTACTACAAGAACATCCTTCTCAACTTTCGTGCGTCATACTTTCATGTATTTTTAGAAAGTTTATAGGTCGCTTATTGATGTTGTTGATAGGAAGCTGGCAGCTAGGCGTACTTGAGTTAAGCCACATTGTGCCGAGCTAGTATGATATGACATTATATAATAAATCTAACGTAATCCTAATCTGATCTTCTTGTTCTTTGACATAACCTGTACCCCATAGACTTAAGGCTCATCTATTCAAGAAACAAGTTTACTCACCGTGGTTAGTCTTTCGGTCTTAGCCCTAACTCTTACTCCCCTATATTCCCCTGATATACAATAACTTCTCTCATCCAATTCTTTGCTTGTAGACATGTGTGTGCTAATGCTTCTCAATAAAGAATACACTTACTTACTTACTTAGGCCTACTTATTTACTTTAAGACCTATTCTGTTCCAATGCACTTCTCCAAAACGCTCTTCATTTGAACTGTGGTTTCACTTGTAAGGTGCAACTTCACTTTTCAATTATAGTCTAACCGAAATAGTTAGGCACATTCACTCATGCCAATGGAGAAAGCTCCACACCGAAGACAGCGCGGAGGTCCAGCCTCGGGCAGAATGACCCCAGTGGCGTAACTAGGGGTTCGTGCGCCCGGGGGCAAGAATTTCCTGAAAAGTTTTTTCTCTTAGTTCCGCCAAAAATTCTGATGACCTTTTTTTTTTTTTTGCTTTTCCATCTTTCTTTCCATCCGTCAGAAGCCTCAATTTGCGCCCCCCCCTACGCCCGCGCCCCTGCCACACTCATGCATAATAGGTACTTTTTTTTACTTTTTTACCTATTCTTGCCTAGTTTCGTTAACAAAATTTTTTATAAAGCCTAATTTTGCGCCCCCCTCCTGCGCCCGGGGGCGGCCGCCCCCTTCCCCTCGTTACGCCACTGAATGACCCTCCTGTTTCGACACTTGTCTCAGGTTGTTTAGAGACCTAAAGTGCCCAGTTTACACATACTGACTTTGCCACAAGGCGATCTACTGGGAGCTCAGAGAAAAAAGAGCCATAATCTGCGGCCAAGTTTTAATTAAGTCCCAAGGAAAAGAGAACCAAATTCGGCGACCACTTGCTGTTAAAGTCCCAATATAGCGCCGCAAGTCAAAGTTACGAATTTCTCTGGAATTCTAAGAAGGAACGTGGAGCAGAGGACACGGTGACCTCTGCTTTTCCGTTTCAAGACTTCAATTAGGAGTAGAATACTTGTTTATTATCAACGAAGGAATGTCTCGTCCGATCTTTTTCTGGCTTGGCTGCTGGATCCACTCAGTGTAGTAGGCTACAGTAAAGCGCTACATGAACTCTTAAGATCCTAAAGCTCTATATATGACTCATAAAACGCCCTCTGTTCATCGTTTTGTAAAATTCCATTCTTATGCCTGACGGGCGCGATATAATCTAATGGCTCTGTTGGCCATTTGCCAATTCTTGCAATCAAAAGCAACAACAATGAAAGTCTTTGAAAGTCGATCAGATGGCCAACGCTGCCTCTACACACTGACAACTGTTAAATTCCATCACTCCAGTTAAGATGTAGATACAGACCAAAACATTCAGAACTGGTTCTATGTGTCACTACGTCTCTGGCATTTTAGATGCCACTTTCTAGTACCTCGCAAACAGCTACGTAGGCGACTTTTTATCCAGAGAAGTGAAGAGAAGAGAAGAGAAGAGAAGAGAAGAGAAGAGAAGAGAAGAGAAGAGAAGAGAAGAGAAGAGAAGAGAAGAGAAGAGAAGAGAAGAGAAGAGAAGAGAAGAGAAGAGAAGAGAAGAGAAGAGAAGAGAAGAGAAGAGAGAGAAGAGAAGAGAAGAGAAGAGAAGAGAAGAGAAGAGAAGAGAAGAAAGTCCCTTACGCTAGCCATGAGACAGCCATGGACATGAAGTGTTAGCGACTTCATTTTCTTAGTCTCGGCATATGAGGGCCGGTGGCCTGTCCTCTCTCTCACCGTCTCATCTTCCCACCGACAATGTACGGTCAGTCTTCTCACTATAGCTGAGTTGGCTAGGGGCGCAGTTGAAGCAGAAGCCCGAACCAAATTTCTGTCCTGGCGCGAATTTGAACCCGATTTCTCTCGGTTGGCAGAGGAGCCTGTTAACCACTAGATTATCGCTTACCCCTCTTTATCCAGAAGCAGTAGTTAAATTGCTCATACACAGGAGACGGATCTCAAAAGTTTTGCAAGTCTAAAACCTGAGCCTATCTGGCGAACCCATACGCGATACTCGATATTCGCTCATCGGGTGAAACATTATCATAACCAGAATCACATTTAGATGACGGATGACGGGTGTTCTCTTCTGGTGTGATGGGTCGCATAGTTTAGGTGGCGGAACTAACCCAATATCGAGCTGCCGGTGTCGCAATCGAAAGTATCCCCAAAACAGAGTCTCCCCCGGACTGAAATAATGTCTCCCATTTCTTTTCAGTTCCACTCGGCACTCGCAAATATAATGTCATTATAACATATTTATTACAGTTTAGAAATACTAAATAGTTTTACCAAAAAGTTAGAAAATTCATCTGCTTAAAATTATTATTAGGCCTAACTTTAAAACAAATCTGACTGTGTTTCTCGAAGAATAAATGAAGTCTACCGGGAAGATTTTGCTTCAACGGAGAATGAAATATTTCTGCTCCAAACACTTGGTCTTGGAACATAATCTCCGGGGTGTGAATTTATTCTAACCAGAGCTGTAGAGGGAGAATGTCGCGAATTCAATATTTCTCCGGTGAGATTCAGTTTCGGGATACTGGATTTAAGATCCAGCGGGGGAGGGGGAATCCGGCTGGATTTAACCACTGGCCAAAAGTTCAGCTGATCCTCGATGATTGGGACAGTGAGTTCTTGGATGCGTCGAAAAATTGTCGAAAATCAGCCAATTTTGTTGAAATAAAATCGGCGAGGAATCGGAATGTATGCATACATACATTCATATATACATACATACATACATTCATACATTCATACATACATACATACATGCATACATACATGCATACATAACATACATACATACATACATACATACATACATACATACATACATACATACATACATACATACATACATACATGCATACATACATACATACATACATACATTACATACATGCCCGATAGCGCATTGGATAACACACTGGCATGGAGAGCGAGAGGTACTGAGTTCGAGTGCCGTAGGGCGGACATGCTTTGTAGGCTGCTATTAGCGCCGTGTATTGCAGGTTGTCTGTTCTGTTAGTAGTTAAGATTTATGTCTTCTGTCATTTGTGTTGTGAATCGTTTCAATTGCATAACTGTACACTGTAACCGGTTGCGGTTTGTCAACCGGATTGTTTTAATAAACGAAAACAAATCTTATTATCTAAGCTTATACATCCATACATAGGTCTACATACATACATACATACATACATACATACATGCATACATGCATACATGCATGCATACATACTATTATTATCTACTATTATTATTATTATTATTATTATAGCCCCGCCTACCGCTTTCTAACGGCACAACATTATGACGTCACAATGAAAAAGGCTTTAACAACTTCAATCTGTTGAATAAATAGGGATTTTAAACCCTTATTTACGGCTGAGGACTGTGGCAGATCTTGTGAAGTTGTAAAGCAAGAGCTGCAGGAGGCTGGTCGACGGTTGCGTGTTCGAACCCCGAAGGGATCCACGCGAGGCAGCATGGCCGTCGACAAAACTTTTCATTTTTTTTAAACTTTTTTTCAAAACTTGACGTGAAAACTTTTGTCTTTGTTCAATTTAAAACAAATTTGAATCGTTTCACTGGTACAATTTGAAGCTTTTAATGAAAACAATTAGCCTAACGCGACGCTTGAGCCTACAATTATTTTTGCGTGTAAGACTAGCCTAGCCTATATAAATATAGGCCTATAAATGTCTACTGGGCTTCTGAAACGACCATCAATGGGTTCTTTTTGGGTAATACTAATTATAATTGCTCTATTATAGGCCTAGATGTCAGTAGATTAGATGTTATCCACTGCTTTTTGAGGTCAAAGATGTAGCCTATATACGCATACCTGAGGCATTTTGTCTTAGGCCTATACGTTATCTGTAGCGTATACACTATACACACCGGAGTGCGGCTCTTCTGCAACCGGTTTAATAATAATTCGTTATAATCATCTCAGGACCTACGAACAGAGCCCATATTTCCTTCTGCATTATTTTAATAATAATCCCTCAAATTAATTGCTATATAAAATTATAATCAGACGTAAGTGACCTTCGGTTGGTGCTTTAACGTGTTTAATTGTCATAACTTGTAAATGTACAGCTCAGTGCGTTTGTCAGGCGCTTCAATAAAGAAAAGATATAATTATTATTTATATTCTTTTACATACATACATGCATACATGCATACATACATACATACATACAATGTCATACATACATACAATGTCATACATACATACATACATACATACATACATACATACATACACACACACATACATACACACATACATACATACATACATACATACATACATACATACATACATACATACATACATACATACGAGGCTGTCTTGCTGGCTCTGCTCCTCACTATCTTAGGGCTTTTTGTACCCCAGTATCTTCTCTGCACAGTCGTTCCTCCCTTCGGTCCTCGGCCCGTGGTTACTTGGTAGTCCCGCGGGTTCGTACTTCTACGGTTCAGTCTAGGAGTTTCGCTATTGTTGGTCCCAAGAGCTGAAACCAGTTACCTCAGTCCCTCAGTACTGACCTTTTCTCTATTTCTTTTGACCAGTTCCGCCAGCGCCTGAAAACCTCTCTCTTGACCAGTGAAGACACTGGCCCGGGTCGGGAGCGCGTCTGTTTTCGAGTGGCGCTATATAAATGCTCGATTACGATTACGATTACGATACATACATACATACACACATGTATACATACATACATACATACATACATACATACATACATACATACATACATACATACATACATACATACTTACTTACTTACTTACTTACATACATACATACATACATACATACATCCATCCATCCATCCATCCATCCATCCATCCATCCATCCATCCATCCATCCATCCATCCATCCATCCATCCATCCATCCATCCATCCATCCATCCATCCATCCATCCATCCATCCATCCATCCATCCATCCATCCATCCATCCATCCATACATACATACATACATAATTACATAAATACATAAGTACACACACACACACACACACACACACACACACACACACACACACACACACACACACACACACACACACACACACACACACACACACACACACACACACACACACACACACACACACACACACAAAGGCGTGAACGGATTTCTGCAGCTGTCTAACAGTATCTCGTGCGACATTTGGTTACAGAAGACACGCTACCTAAATTATACATAGAGTTATTCTTTCAAAACGTTCGATTGTTACATACTTACCAGCATAAACAAAACATTATCCACTTCTAGAAACCGCATCTGCCTGGCTAACAATAACGCAGCATCCAACGAGAGGAGGCGGCCCACGCGTGCACAACACTCTCTCTCAGTTGCAGAGGCCGACTCTGATGGATGAAGGGAAGGAGCGTGGGGAGGGAGGCTGACTTCCTGGCTCTCCTCGTTCTCGTGCTGGGCTATTGTGGAAAAGATCAAAGAAGCAGATCTTCCACGGCCGAAGGAGCTCTTTACGATGGCATGCGCCACTCAACGAAGCTGTCAGAGAAACGAAGACATTTCTAAACCACGCAGGAGGATTTACAAGGCCGATGGAAAGTAGTTAAACTTTGAGAGAATGACAGACAGACATGCAGGCAAACAGACATACAGACAGACAGGCAGGCAAACATACAGACAGGCATGCAGGCAAACAGACAGACAGGCAGGCAAACAGACAGGCAAACAGACAGACAGACAGTCATGCAGGCAAACAGACAGACATACAGGCAAACAGACAGATAGGCAGGCAGGGAAACAGGCAGGCAGACAGGAAGACATACAACCAAGCAAGCAAACAGACAGACAGGCAGGCAAACAGACAGACAGATAGACAGGCAAACAAACAGACAGACAGACAGGCAGACAAGCAGAGAGACAGACAGGCAAACAAACAGGCAGACAGGCAACAAACAGACAGGCAAACAGACAGACAGATAGGCAGGCAAACAGACAGGCAGGCAGGCAAACAGACAAGAGACAGTACACCCATTTCGGCAGCTGTTATCACACGTAAACAGCTGATGGTGCTGGTAGTACTGGTGGTTCTCCAGCTGATTAGTGTGGGTCTGAAAAACTGTTCAAAAACATGAAACAAAAAGACGTATAATGGCAACTTGGCGCATGCGCTGTTGTTAGCAGGCTGCAATGGCCGACTAATCGACAGCCGCTCCCTCTACTTGCCCCCCCACTACTTGGCTGCCACGCCCTTTCCCGGCCGGCGGTGTACAGCTGATTAGCAGTAAACATGATTGCCTAACGGATCGTCATTTAAGTTTCCAATTTGTCTGGCTTCGAATTTGCGTCAGAAGGCTTTTGTCGTCAAGTACGTAGATGCCTGAGCCACGCCTTCAGGACACATGAAGGCTGATGAAGCCTATAAAATACAATACAATACAATACAATACAACTGCCTTCAGGACACGTCATGAAGCCTGCGAATCACCTACGCTGCCTCCAATTAAAAACAAAAACACTGAAGTTGATTTGAGTCTAATTAACGGACCAGTGCTGACAACTAAGTTGTGTGTGTGTGTTTGTATGTGTTTGTGTGCGTGTGTGTGTGTGTGTGTGTGTGTGTGCGTGTGTGTGTGTGTGTGTATGTGTGTGTATGTATGTGTGTGTGTGTGTGTGTGTGTGTGTGTGTGTGTGTGTGTGTGTGTGTGTGTGTGTGTGTGTGTGTGTGCGTGCGCGTGCGCGCGTGTGTGTGTGTGTGTGTGTGTGTGTGTGTGTGTGTGTGTGTGTGTGTGTGTGTGTGTGTGTGTGTGTGTATGTGTGTAGTTGCTGTGTCATAACAAAGATGGTTAACCTCGCCCCTTCCTTTATTCAGGTTTGTGACTGGCACAACCACTGGCATTGGGGGGGAGGTCTGTTCAGAGTTCCTGGTCTACGGTGCAGTTGGAGGACTAGGAGTCGAACTAAGTCCCTGCTCACCGAATGGCCCTCCCTTGTAGATGGCTTGTACCGCAACGTCAGAATATTACCTCAGGCCATCAGGTCTTTGCAAGACAGGCAGACTTCGAAGCCAACCAGTCGCTGAACCTCTCACTGACTGATGGTCTGTGCCACTCAACAGACTGTAACTAATCGAATCTAATAGAAAATGACTTCTAAAGAACCGTTTCATAACTAATAGAATCTCATAGAAAATGACTTCTAAAGAACCGTTTCATAACTAATAGAATCTCATAGAAAATGACTTCTAAAGAACCATTTTGATAACTAATCGAATCTCATAGAAATTACTTCTTAGGCTCTTTATCTTGTCATAACCTCACATTTTGTTTCATTTCTTTTTCATAACATATTACAATATCCAAGCCTTGATCCACTCCATCTGTCCTCACTGATGAAGGACTAACTGTATGATGATGAATGATCTGATCAGTGCGATGGTTAAGAATGAGTTTATGTCGACAATTTCGCAGCAGATTATCGATTTCACATTGACAGCTAGCACTAGGCTAAAGCGTGGCAATGGACCATTGCAAGGTAGTTGCATTATTTCATTAATGCTGTCTGTTCCAGGCTTTCTCCGCAAAATGAAGCAGTTATATTATTTTTAAATCAGAGTAGGCATACTCGTTTCAAAATTCAGCCTAAATAATTTGTTTGTGACAGAACTGGTGTCGTGCACTCAGCCTTTGCATTCGGTAGGTGGCGTTGACAAAACGAGCAGTAGGACGTGATGGGCGCCTTGCAATGCTGTCAAACAGTTAAATGCGACTCCTATAAATAATAACTAGTGATCGGTTCATACTATGAATTGTAATCATCCTAAATTCCTGAGTACTTGTCAGTTTGAAACATTAAACGAAGATTATTAATTATTAGTAGGCCAACTATAGCGCTTAATGAATTTTGAAATAGCGTCACCGTTGCACGGACGGCATTGGCGCGTTAGGCTTTGTGTGTCATTTGAATATTTCCTGTTTTTGAGATGATTTTTCTCGTCGATTTGTAGCGTAAGTTTAAGATTTCCGAGACTTATTGGCCGACTTTTTGTATTAATTAGCACAGCCCCAAGGAGGTCAGTACACGGTTAAGTGTTGTGCAAATTTTAGTCCCATATTTTTGTCAGTTTTACTTCAAAATACGATCGAATCGGGAGAACGCGTTGGAGGTTGCGGTGTGATCCATCGGTGATAATTATGGTCGGAGTGGTGTTTATTGCTGCAAGTGATCAGCTTTTCAGGAAAAAGCAGACTACATCAATTATAAGAGATTGTTGATTTCGTGTCCGCACTTCCTGGCGCCAAAATAAATGTTCCTACTTGGATAAAAAGTTGTCAAAAACAGTGGATAGTTGGACGACAATTCAGTGATGGACGTTGATGTGTAAATGATGGTGAAGAGTGAAGCCATTTTGGATGACCTATATAACGTGTACCAATGTAATGTCATGTAATTTTTCGAAATTCCTCAGCGCCACATGAAAGCCGCATCATGCAGGGAGACCAGCTTTTCATTTTAAGAATCTTTTGCAACCATCAACTGATCGGTAGAAGAACAGTTTCTTAAGCTAATACCCAGAGGCAGCCATGGGTATGAAGTGTTAGCGACTTCATTTTCTTAACGTCAGCATATTAGGGCGGGTGGCCAGTCCTTTCTCCTACCTTCTGATCTTGCCACTGACAGTGTACAGTCAGTTTACTTATTGCTCAATTTCTAGTTGGGTCGCAGCTGGAGCCAAAATCTGAAAATAAACTTCTGTTATGGTAGGAATTTGAACACCCGAGCGACCCGACCTTTCATATGACAGTTCAGCACGTTAACCACAAAAATATTGTGCATATATCTACACAAATAAATAGATACATAAAGTCGTAAGACTGTAACACACATTTACACACACACATGAACAGCAATTGTCTTATAAGCCTGTTTTGTTAGTGTAATTGCAGAGCAGAAGCCTGAAACATCTTTCTGTTGTGTGCCTATATCTAGCAAATACATGAAGTCATAAGGCTGTAAAACACATGCACACACACACTCACACGCATGTGCAGAGGAGAAGTATGATCCTCAGAAGTAGTCAACACATAAAAAGTGTTAGTGAATTAATTTTTAATTTTCTAGCATTGGAATACAAGTGTGTCGCCGCCACGGTCTGCGCCACCTGTTCTGCCGACTGCAGTCTACCAACCGAACGCTGCCTACAAGCCATCTGACGGTTCAGTGCCAGGCCCCCATGTCGAGAAATGTCGGTAGGTTATTGGAGTTTTATATGGAGTTGTGTTTGCATTATCATTAGTGAATTCTTTGTGAAATGACGCCCTACTGATTGCTTGGTAGTACGGTGGCGGTGCAAGTGCTGATTTGACAATTGTCTGAGATATGTTAATTAGTAATTAATTGCTTGTAGCTTGTAATTGCTGCACGTAGTTCAAAAAGTATCCGCAAGATGTCTCACTTGATGAGAAATTGAAAATGGCTAGACATGCCATATGGTTTTGATGTTTACCACAGTGCAGGGAGATGGTCGTCCCAAAGCAATTCCAGAAGGTTTATTGTGAGTGCAGTTATGGCCACCATGGTGGACCTGGTTGGTCTAAAAGCATATTGATCTTTAAGTTCTTGATTTAACTGTGTGTCAAACAGAATGGGATGGGAACGCAGCATACAATTAATTTTTCTAGCAGTCAGCACAAGGTCGAAGTGACCAAGATGGGGGCAGAAGTTTGCTCGCTCTGTCGGGTGTACAACCTTGGATACTGGGGTTATGTCGCTGGTCATCCATTGAGGGAGAAAGTAGGATGTGGAAATAGATCTGTTGTGCAGGTCCGCAATTGGCTCTGCTCTCATCGATGCAGAAACCAAGAGGAGAGGCTGTTGGACCCCGTGGCTGTGCGTCCAATTGACAACAACATCTTGAAAGCGGAAAATTTGTCAATGACGTTTTTGCTATCAACAACCGCTGCTTTGGTTAAAATGGTGGTGTATTATGGTCGTCCTTTAAGATGCTTCCAAAGTACTGGTTTAGAGAAAAGAGGCATTAATGTCACACTCTGGAGAGCAAGTCTATCCTCCCGCAGCCAGCCAACCTCTTGCCATAGCTATCGCGAGCCCCACTTTAGCCTCTCAAATGATGTGGAATTCCTCCACGCAACCAGGGTGGATTGGGCATCAGCTGCCTCTTTGATTCTCCTTCAGCAGTTTATTCCGTTTACTTAGCTAGTATTGAATGACTGGGGTCATGTAAGGGAGTCTTTTTCTTTGATGGTTAGACTTCGGAGTGGAAAATAGATGTCGGTAACTGCATGTATATGTATGTATGAGGCGCTCCCGACTACAGCGCAGACACTGAATCGGAGTTTCACGCCGACGTGCGTGAGCAATTGCGAGTGAAGGACTTGCCCAGGATCCCTACACGGCGGCTTGAGGTGGATTCGAACCCATAACCATCCGACTGCAAGGCACCAAACATACCCCTACACCACTGTGCATAAAAGTACAAAAGGATTCAGAAGCTCCAGGCGGTGTGATATATAGGCCTACCTTTTATTATAGAGAACATCATTGTCAGGAGGACACTGGGCCCACTGCATGGAATTCTTTACTGGCAACGCAACTTACTATGCACTAGTTTAAAACTAGTGTAAAATATTAACTTTTTGGCCACTTGCTAATGTTAGCAGGGGCTTGGTGGTTCTTTGGGTCTCATCTGTAGATGTCTGGCAGTCATTTGTTTATTAAACTGTATATTGGTTCCTATTTGGTGCTCATAAGACTTTATGCAATACTTTGAATTTAATTCTTCAACTCAAGAATTAAATTAAAAGCATTGCATAAAGTCTGATGCACTCAGGGACATTGATCCCAAGTTTAATACAGCATTGGAATGCAGCATCATTAAAACACAGTCACTTTTTGGTTCTTAATTACTTGATTTGTAATTGCAATTGAATGGCGGTCACTATGTTTACATTAAGTGCTGTTAAAAACTGGAGTCTTATCATTCAGCAGAAAAACCCAAGATACTATTTTTGTCAGGGTTTCGATTGCATATGAGACTTTTTGTTTGTTATGACAGGTTGAAGAAGAAAATCACCAACTTAAGCAGGAAGTTCTAGACCTTCAGACGCAGCAGCAGGGACTGGCAGAGACCTTGAGCGAAGTTCAGGGGCAATGCCGTTGGCTTGAAACACAGCTCCGCGTGTGTCAGGAGGACTTCAAGACAGAGAGGTCGAGGAGTGCGGAACTGAAAATGCAAGTGGCTGACCTGCAAAGAAAGCTGGTGGGTGTTCTAGTGTGGAGTTCTGATTTAAATTTTAATCGTTTTAAGCAAGTATAGAGCTTTCAATCGTCGCTGTACACTGTTTTGATTTAGGTATCAAACATGATCTATTAATTCCTCTGTCGGTGTTTACTTCTTGACATGCTCCCGGTTTTTTGTCATTTTGCTTAGCACGAAGTGGTGTCATGTCCCCCAAGCTATTAACTTAACATGCCGTATTGATTAATGTGCCATACACTGCAGTGTAGTGCTAGATATTGGGTTTTTCAGCACTAGCCTTTTTATGTACAGCGTGGTTTGCACACTCTAGCATAAAGCATGTCCACACAACTTCTCATTAGTTAGTTCACGCTACATGGCTGGCTGTTCACCATTTCAGAACATCCACTCTGCAACACAGAAGCTTCGCTGTGGTAAAGTGATTGCGATTACGGTAGTAAACCTTACAGCCAGACATTGCCCGAACAGCCTTTCCAAAGACTAGATTTGCTTGAGCTAGTGGCCTTCATGTGAAGGCCTTTCAAATTCAGCTCTGAGGACCACGTGTGGGCAGCTGGTTGAAGTGACTGGTTTTATGTTGTAAGATTGTGAGTGCCTTGGATGAGCCTCTGTTGAATTGGTGCTATATAAATATGTGTTTATGATTACAATTCAGCAGTAAATGTTACCTCTGATGACTATCAGTACTCTTCGCAGAGAAGTATGCCAGTAGTAAGTGCAAGAAACTGCACCTCTCATTAAATTAACATTTCTTAAAAACTTATAATAGCTGCCTTTCAATGTGCATGTGTGACTCGTTTCTTTGCTTCTTAACTTCAAAAAACAAGATTCTGGTTTCGATGTTGATGTCGCTTCCATCGGCAAGTGATATCACTGATTTCTTCCGTTTCCTAGGCTGGTCACGATTCAGTCGGTCGCCCAACAACCATGTCAGACACAGCATCAGCAACACCGATCGCAGACATTAAGGCACCAATGATGTCCAGTCGGCAGTCGAACCAGAGAGGCAGGAAAAGAAGCAGCACACAAAATGAAGTACTGCAAAGAAAACATCAACGAAAAGGGGTAGTTACTGATTTTTGCACCTTTTTGAGGTTCTTTAGTACAGCTTTTCCCAAACTGTTGCAACCCAAAAGTGGGCTGCAAAGCTCTGGCAAGTGGGTTACCAAGTTTTTTCTAAAAATCATTCATTTTTTGGAGCAACGACATTTGGCTAAAATTGGGCTATGACTAGCTGTCGTAGTTTTGTGTGTGTATCTGAACAGATGTGAGATTATTAAAAACTTCTGCTACTAAAATAAACTACGTTAATTCAAATATAAGAAATTTAATATTTTAATGTTTTATGCATTTATGACATTTGCGAAAAGAAAACATATATATGGATAAATTTTTGAAGTGAGAACATATTTAAACTGTTGTCATTTCTGAGTTGTCATGACTCAGAGTCGGACAATGAGGTAAGTTCAGCCTGGATGAGACTGGATTTTTGTGAGACTGGATTTTCAGTATTGACGGCAAGGAAAACTAAGTACAAGAATAAACTGAGCACAAATGACAACATGAGACTGTCTGAATTGCCTCAAGCCATGCATTGACTTACTTATGAGTAACATGCAGGCCCATCCATCACATTGATTATTTACTAAGATTACTTACATTACTTGGGTACAACAGTGGCTTTTGGATTGAAATAAATTGTAAACTGTTTTTATCTAAGTTTCCTTTTAATGCTTTAAAAATATGCCAATTTGTAAATGATGTACGTAAAGCTGCAAGTTTCTATGCCAATTTAAGAAGGAAATTTCATACCTAGAGTACTTTATGGTGTATTGGCTATACACTAATTTTCTTTAGCAATAGGTCTCAGTTATTAATACATTCCTAGCCCTCTTATCTATTTGACTATTATTTTTGTCTAATCGATATCTAAACTGTTGATTTTGTAATCTTGTTGCGTTTGTGTCAACGAGTTTGTGAAATAAAGGAATAGTAGTAGTAAATTTTATTACACAATGCCTACTTTTACACAGTGGGCAGAAAGACTGCCAAGATATTCACAAGTGGGTCCCAACACACGAAAGTTTGGGAACTGCTGCTTTAGTACCTATTTGAGCTTAAAGGCTCTATATAAATGTCCTGATGCATACATACATAAAATACACACACGTGTGAATAAACTTGTGTGCTTGAAGATATTTGATTGTTTAATATGGAATTTGATTCCTTAAAGCTCTATTTTTGTCATGCACATGCATTATTGAACGATGTATTCTTTTCTCACCTAATTCACACTTGTTTAGATCAGTTATATAGTCATGCATGCTATGCTTATATGAGAAATTCCGTTAAGATGTTAGATAGATGCTTTGATATGTACATGTGTACATATAATGGTAGAACTTCACTCCAGTCATCATTTAAATGCATTGGAGATCCAAAAATAAACTAGGAATACAAGCTGTAACGGATTAGTTATATTACACTGCCAGCGCCATTTGTTGTTAGGAGCTATGTTTTGTACCTGCAGAAAGAAACTTGTGTACAGACAGGTGGACGCCTACACAGCAAACAGGCTTTGAAAACAACTGCAAATTCTAAAGGTAGTTGTTCATTCATGTTGCATGTTGTTGTAGGCACTTCAGTTTTGAAAGCATTTCCTTATTGGTTTCGTTAAGCATGAGATGTCTTTGATATTAACACTGGCAGTATAGAAGTTGTTTCTCTCTCTTAACAGACTGATCTCCTGAATATTGACCTGATTATGATTTGGTTTTGGTGCTGATTTAGTTTGACACCAGAGCTATAGAAGTTATCTCTGTCTTAGCGGATTAGAAGCATAAAACACTTCATGTCTATTCTGACTTGATGTCATACTTGGTGTTTTTCAGGGAATCAGAGTTTCAAGTGTCCTGAATGTATGAGGATTTTCAAAAGAAAAGAACATCTAGAAAGTCACGGTCGAACACATACTGGAGTAAAACCTTTCACGTGCTCTGTTTGCTCTAAATCATTTGCACGCAATGACTATCTGAGATCTCATGCACGAACACACTCAGATACCCATGTGTTCTGTTGTCCATCCTGCTCTAAACAGTTTAAACATAAAAACAGTCTGAACATTCACTTGCGTTCTCACACTGGCCTAAAGCCTTATGTATGTCAGATATGTGAAAAACCTTTTGGGCGATTGTCGGATTGCAAACGCCATTTGATGACACATGGTGACAAACCGTTCACATGTTTAACATGTGGCCAAAGATTTGCAAGGCAATACGAGCTTAGGGTCCACTGCAGTCACAGAGACCACTGCTCCTAATAACCTGTGACTAAATTAAAAAAGTTTAACTAACAGTTGGCAACTGATTTAGTAAATTTGTTAACTAAACTAAAAATATATAGTTAAACTTTTTCCAAACTTTTCGATAAACTTTTAACTTCTTAGTTTATAACTAAAAATTATTAGTTAAACTTTGGTTTTAACTAAACTATTTTCTTTTAGTTAAACTTTTGCCTTGACTAAAAAGATTTAATTAACTTTTGGTTGACTTTTGCTATCATTGATAACGCATAAACATTAAAATGTTATGTTTCAAATTAATAAAAAAAATATGATCAAAGAATTTAAAATGTTAGTTTATTTTTCTGATTTATCGTTAAACATGTGAAAGGTTTGTCATTATCAAATGGCGATTCCGATCAGACAATCGTCCAACAGGTGCTGAAATAATCGGCATATTATGTTTATTTCAAATTATTTTTCCACTCCATTACTAGTTTGGTCTGTCATGTAATTAGGTCATTTTACGATGGAGATTATTTTAGAAATTGTAATTATGGAACAGTAGTCATCACAGTTGAGATCATAAACAGAAATAATGTTGTAACTGTTGTTCTGCTGCTGTTGTCATTGAAATAAACCAAAAGATTTAATTCACTTAGAAAACCAAACAAACAGATTTTACAATTAGAATTGGCAGTCATCATGACGTACTTCCTCGGCTGGTCAGAAGGAGAACAGGTGCATTTTGTGGAGGAGGTTCTGTCACGCATGTGCCACCACCAGCACGGCCAGGTCTATCTTTTCCTCAAGCCTATGCTTCAAAGAGACTTTATCTCCGCTCTTCCAGCAAAGGGTCTTTATCACATAGCTGAGATGATACTCTCCTATCTGGATGCCAAATCTCTCTGTGCCGCTGAGCAGGTGTCTAAGGAGTGGAGCAGGTGTCTGATGGAATGCTGTGGTGAAAACTAATCGCATTGTTTGCCGTAGTGAGACTAGCAAAGATGTCTACTGCCTCCAGTATGATGATCAGAAGATCATCAGCGGTCTTAGAGACAATACCATGTTTGTTATTCCATGATTGGAATAGGTATGGATTTGAAGTTTTGTAGCAGAAGTGATGTGCGGTGCGACAAAATGTTAGCCTTCGTGTCGGTATATTTTGTGCATTATGTAAAGACTAAAAGACAATTGCTTTTGTGAAACTTTTTCAGTAAGCTGTATCGATGCTGTTTTTAAATGTCCACTAATTCGCTGTTGTTAAATTTAGTAATGACTTTGGACTTGCACATAGATGCTAATTACGCATATGTTCAAAATTGTGTTCATTAGGTGTTGTGCTATAACCTTTTGGCCTCTGAATATGACCACCTCCTACTAGACATACTTGATCACTAGGTGCATTTGTTGTTGTTGAAGCTTGTCATGGTAAATATAGTGGTTAAACCACTACTAATCTCACAAGCGTTCTTTACTGTTAACTGCATTTAGAGCTTGCCTTTTCTGTGTAAGGTGTGGTGCTAACCAAAGAGCTTCCTGTTGATAGGTTATTGAAGCGATCCAGTCGCTAAAGAAAGGGTCTCAAGTAGTTTTTCATAGCTAATTCACTGTTTTCGTAACTAATTTGCTGTTGTTGTTACTGCTACCCTAGATTATTGGTGTTTTTCGATATTTTATGTATATAAGCAGTGTGTTAAAACATTGTGAAGGTTTGTTCAAGGGGAAATCCAATTGTCCTAGACTTACTGTCACATTTTTTGTTCCTACAGTCTATAGAATGTTGCATAGGTGATTGTGTTTCATTTTCTTGTAGCATTCCATGTTTGAGCTATTGCATATTTTTATACCCCTTTGCTATTTGAATAGGACTAGGTTCAGCCTATGAAACCTCGGCAAAGAATAGGGATGTCTTGTTGGGAATGGATTCATTAACGTTTTCCATAAGCTTATACTTTAAGGAAATCATGCTAAAAGTTTCAGAATGTTCAATCCAAAGTACATTCATTTGTTTACAAATATATAAAAATTCATTTGGCAGCAAATCACAGATAGAAATTCAGCATGTTGCTACTCGATGCGTTAAGGACAGAATCTGGCTTTAATGTAACATGGGGGGTCCATAGTATAGTGGTAACATCACTGGCGTGAAGAGCAGTAGGTAGCGGGATCGCTTCCCGAACCCTCCCAAAGGTCCACTCAGCCTATTCATTCGCGAGATGGCGCGTTGGTAAAATGAGATGTAGGACGTGATGGGCGCCTTGCATGGCTGCCGTATACAGTTAAATTCGACTCCTGTAATAACTTGTGATCATCCGTTCATACTGATTTGTAATCATACTGCGTAATTGTCAGAATGAAAGATATTAAACGAAGATTATTATTATTATGTGGCATTAAATGAATAAATGGTTTGTAGCACAGTGAGCCAGAGATACAAATGCATTGTTAGGCTCAGAAATAAAATATGGCCACATTCCAGCTGACCTTTTTGAAGCGACAGCCAACCAATTTTCTCTGCCGAGGTTACTTGTGACATGATTGAAACAGAAGCCAAGGCATGCTCAGTACTGTTGCTCATCCTTGTTCGTGATTTTTAATCGACTGTTTAAGCCTTGTCTTAAATGTGATTGAATACATTCACTTTAAGGGTGTATCATGTGAGTTATTGATTGTTGTTTGTTGCTGTTCGTCATGACAGATGCTCGCTTTAAATTGTCATGTATGTTTCCTTTGTTTTGTAGTTCATGTTTTCAGTAGACAGTTCAAAAGATAGGTGACAATTTGCCTCGTTCATCGTTTGTATGAATGACTTTTGCTGTAGGATTGCTAAGTTGGAAATGTTTCCGCTTTCATGTTATCGTGAGTAATAAATTTAGTGGTTGTTACACATTTGTGTGCTGTGGTTGCTATTGTTGGAACGCTGTTCTTTCTGGGATAACAGGACACATTTCTTAGGGCTTTAGTCTATGACTAGGTGTGTGTCTGTATGACGAGCGTTTACTAACAGCGGCTGGGAAAACAATGCAGCTCGTCATTAACACTTTATGTAGTTGGCAATATCGAAAAGGTCCTTTTAATGGGAAATTGCTCTGTTAAAAGCTGTCTTTTTTGTCTTGCCATTCAGCATAGGTCTTAAAGCGCCTCTTCTTTATCTCTATGGTTTTCTGAGAACCAGATATTGTCTTTCATTTGCTTAACCTATTTGGTTAATTGTTAGTTGTTGATGAACTCCATTTCCAATTATACTGGTTGTGATGAAAATCCAAAGGTCTTACATTCTCAAGACTTACGTTTTCAGTACCAATACCTATGCTATGTTTTGAATTTCGTACGACGATGGTGTTAGTTGTTAACTGTATTTTGATGAGCCCCATTTCCAGTACTGGTTGTGATGAAAATCCACAGGTTTCTGAACTCGCGTTGTGCAAAATGAAGTAGAATTACGACCACAAGATTACAAAGTTTCGCCAAACAAACATGCTTCCAAATGTACACTGCAGACTGTTGTACTTTATTAATTGTTTGGTCAACCACAAGCTGTGTAATCGATGAAGTAGTTGCTTAAACTCATGAACCGCAGAAAGAGTTTATTAAAGCGTAGGATTTTCCGAAGACATTCTTGCACTGTTATTCGTACGGCACTTGCTAATGAGGTAGTTCGTTCCATGTAACAACTTTAGAGTATTCGCTTGTTTTTGTGTCGTGTTTGGAGAACGTTGGAACTCCTCGCAACTCAGAGTTTTTTTTATCCATTTGATTTTTTAGTGTTACAGTAGGTTGTGACTTAAAAATAAAAACTGATTGCTGAAAGTTCTTGACTGCTTTATGTTTTGTTTTCCAGTCGACACTCAACTATTGTCTTCCACAGCTACATGTAGGCTAATTAAATTTTCTACACATCATTATAACATGCAATTAGGCCATTGCTACACTTAATGAGGTTATTGCATGCAGACGAAGTGTAGGTCACTTCAGAAGTTAGTTCATGCACCCCAGAAGCTAAGTTTAATTCAAGCTTAGTGTACCCCTAAGTTTAGTTCACCCCTAATTTTAGTTTACCCCAAGTTTAGTTTACCCAATAAACTTATAAATAAATAAATAAATCCGGGGGGCCCAATAGCGCATTGGATAACATCTGGCACAGAGAGCGAGAGGTACCGAGTTCGAGTCCCGTAGGGTGGACATGTTTGTAGGCTGCTATTAGCGCCGTTGTATTGCAGGCTGTCTGTTAGTAGCTAACTTGATAATAAAACATTAAATGCGGAAAGTAAGATTAAGGCACTGCTATGTGAAATGAAGGCTCTTTTACGATAGATAATGTTACTGTTACAATAGATTATAGATCATGTTACTGTTACAATAGATAATGTTACTGTTACAATAGATAATGTTACTATTACAATAGATGATGTTACTGTTACAAAACATGATGTTACGATAGATGGTGTCAGTATCATGATGGATGATGCCACTGTATTTAACGTATTAAAATATTACTGCTATAATAGGCAGGAAGACTTCACTGTTACGATAGATGGTGCCACTGTTGCGTACGATGACGTCACTTTTACGTATAAAGATGCTACTGTTAAGTGGCGTATGTGCTGCAGAGGAACGATCTTTTGACCCTGTATACGACCATCCTTCCTATTAATAGGACCTCGTAGAGAGACGTGTTAAAGCGTGTTGCATTCCAAACAATAGACCTCTCACCTCTGTATTGTTTGTCCATCCGATATATGTTATTGAACTGATCATCGATCTCGCCACATTGCTGGTACTGAATGGCTTCTGAAAGACATTCGATTGGTCGTGTGTCTTCGCGGACCCACGACCCATCTGCTCTGTCGATTAGCACACTCTGGCCGTCTGTCTATCCGTCTATCTATCTATCTATCTATCTATCTATCTATCTATCTATCTATCCATACATCCATCCACCCATCCATCCATCCATCCGCCCATCAATCCATCCATCCATGCATCCATCCGCCCATCCATCCATCCATCAATCCATCCACCGAGCCACCCATCCATCCATTCATCTATCCTTACATCAATCCATCCACCCATCCAACCACCCATACATCCATCCATCCACCCATCCAACCACCCATACATCCATGCATCCATCCATCAATCCGTCCATCCATCCGCCCATCCATCCGTCCATCAATCCATCCATCCACCCAGCCACCCATCCATCCATTCATCTATCTTTCCATCAATCCATCCATCCATGCATCAATCCATCCGTCCAGATTTGGTGGTCTGTTATCATCTGTAGCCAGAATCAATGCTAGTGTTGTACAGGGCAGTGGCTTCGGTCCGTCTGCCTATGATGTTAATGGATCGGATCTACACCCAAGGAACCGTGTAAACATCATGTCTAAATATGCCGACGATACTTACTTTCTGGTTGGATCTTCAATGCGAAACACTATCAGTGAAGAGCTTCTGTCTGTTGAGCTATGGGCGACGGCAAACAATCTGCGTCTGAACGTTCGAAAAACACGTGAGATGATTATTACCCGGAACCGTAAAGTACTGCCACCTCAAGCTTTGGAGGGACTCAAACGTGTTTCTACCATTAAGATCCTAGGTGTAGCCTAACTATAACTAATGACCTTCGAGCTACCAATCACGTGGAGGAAGTCCTTGTCTCCTGTAGTGGAGCTTTACACGCTCTCAGAATACTCAGGTCGAATGGTCTTCCCAGTGGCGCTCTCTGCCGGGTTGCTGAGGCAACTGTCGTCTCTCGATTGACTTACGCCGCTCCAGCCTGGTGGGGTCTTACTACGGCTGAAGACCGAAAAAGACTCGATAGACTTCTGCTGCGAATCAAGCAAGCTGGATATCTTCCTCCTAACTCACCGGATATCGATCAGCTGGTGTGTGATGCTGACGCCAGTCTACTAAAGGCAGTGATAAGGAACGATTTCCATGTGTTACGTTCATTGTTTCCACCAATAATTACCCGTCATTATAATCTGCGACCCCGGCCTTATGATTTCACTCTGCCGGATAGGGATGATCGAAATTTCATACTTAAAGTACTTTATGGTGTTTTGGCTATACACTAATTTTCTTTAGCAATAGGTCTCAGTTATTAATACATTCCTAGCCCTCTTATCTATTTGACTTTTATTTTTGTCTAATCGATATCTAAACTGTTGATTTTGTAATCTTGTTGCGTCTGTGTCAACGAGTTTGTGAAATAAAGGAATAGTAGTAGTAGTAGTAGGACTAACTGAGGCCATGTCATCCTATGATGATGATCTAATCCGTGCGATGGTTAAGAATGAGTTGATGTCGACGACAATTTCGCAGCAGATTATCTAGTTAACCCAGTGCATATAAGTAAGTAAGTAAGTAAGTAAGAATGTTCTTTATTAAACGCAAGCAAACGCTCAGCGCTTTACACACAAAGTCAGAAATAATTTATGTACACAGAAAACGATAATTAGAGGAAAATTAAGTCAACTACAAAACATATGTCTAACTGTACAACATCCTAGCTAAGAAGCCACGCCTGGTAAGGGAATCAAATCTAGGGAGAACACGGTTATGTGAGCGTGGGCGCAGGTCATGACCAGTGCAATTGACAGGGGAGAAAGGTCGTGGAGGGTGTGGCTAGTATTTGTTAAGATGTTTCTAAAGAGGTCTATATCAGCTTTTTTGCAAAGCTCCTCAAAGGTGGGGAAAGATTTAGGTAGGAAACCAAGGCGTACCAACTTGCGGACCAGCGCGCTCAGAGAGTCAAGTTCCTGCTTACTGGCGAAGCCCCACCATACTTGGGAACAGTATAGCATGCGGTTTATAGTGGTAGCCCTGACCACATCATGAAGCCTGACCCCCGAAAGCCCATGTGAGATCAAAATACGATGGGCATAAAGAGATTGCTTGGCCCGAATGCAAAGTCTTTGAACATACGGGGAAAAACCGAACTTTTCGGTAATCTCAATGCCCAGTATATTCAATGACACTACCCTTTTAATGCCAGGCAGGACTGGAGGGGCCTGTATAAGATTCACTTTTGGTTTGGTAAATACAATCTCACAGAGATTTTTATTTTAGCTGTATAACTACTGGGACAAATGTCCCAGTAGTTATACAAAAACAAATGTCAATAACATTGAAAGTAGAGTAGCAGACTTTGTCCCAGTTGTCCAAATCCGTTAAAATATGCACTGATTTAACCTGGGACTATTTAACATTCACAGCTAGCATTAAAGCCATGGCAATGGACCATTGCAAGGTGCTGTAGTAGCATTATTTCATTTCTGTCTCTTCCAGGCTTTCTCCGCAAAATGAAGCAATTATTGTTTTTAAATCAGAGTAGGCCTACTCGTTTCAAAATGCAGCCTAAATAATAAACATTTTGTTTGGGACAGATGTCGCGCACTCAGCATTCGGTAGGTGGCGTTGAAGAAATGAGCAGTAGGACGTGATGGGCGACTTTTGCATGGGTGCCAAACAGTTAAACGCGACTCCTGTAATAATTACTAATAACTAGTGATTATCCGTTCATACTATGAATTGTAATCATCCTGAGTACTTTTCAGTTTGAAACAGTTTTGAAACGAAGATTATTAATTATTAGTAGGCCTACTATAATAGCGCTTAACGAATTTTGAAATAGCGTCACCATTGCACGGACGGCATTGGCGCGTTAGTCTTTGACAACTCTTTGTGTGTTATTTCAACTTATTTGAATATTTCCTGTTTTTGAGATGTAATGGTTTTTCTCGTCGATTTGTAGCGAAAGTTTAAGATTTCCGAGACTTATTGGCCGACTTTTTGTATTAATGAGCACAGTCTCAAGCAGGTCAGTACACGGTTTAAGTCTTAGTACAAATTTTAGTCCCATAGTTCTTCAGTTTTACTTTGAAATGCGATCGAATCGGGAGAAAGCTTGGCGTTGAGGTTTGGTCTGGGTGGTGTTTATTGCTGGAATTGAACCCCTTTTTCGACGGGAAATTTAGGAAAAAGCAGACTACATCAATTATAAGAGAATGTTGATTTCGTGTCCGCACTTCCTGGCGCTTAAATATTCGTCCTTGGATAGACAGTTTTCAAAAGCAGTGGATAGTTGGACGACAATTCAGTGATGGTCCCAGGATGGACATTGATGTGTAAATGATGGTGAAGAGTGAAGCCATTTTGGATGACCTATATATTAAACGTGTACGAATGTAATGTCAGGTACTACTTCGAAATTTCTCAGCCCCACATGCAAGCCGCATCATGCAGGGAGACCGGCTTTAAGAATCTTTTGCAACCATCAACTGATCTGTAGAAGAACAGTTTCTTAAGCTAAGACCCAGAGGCAGCCATGGGTGTGAAGTGTTAACGACTTCTTTTTCTTAACTTCGGCATATTTGGGCGGGTGGCCAGTCCTTTCCTCTGCCTTCTGATCTTGACACTGACTGTGTACAGTCAGTTTACTCATTATTGTTCAGTTTTCTAGTTGGGTCTGGAGTCAAAATCTGAAAACAAACTTCTGCTATGGCAGGAATTTGAACACCCGACCTTTCAATTGACAGTTCAGCACGTTGACCACAAAACTATTGTGCATATATCTACACAAATAAATAGAGACATAAAGTCTTAAGGGCTGTAACACACATTTAAACAAACACATACATGAAAAGCACTAATCTTATAAGCCAGTTTCGTTAATGTACTAGTGGAGCAGTAGCCTGAAACATCTGTCCTGTGCCTATATCTAGCAAATACATGAAGTCATAAGGTTGTAAAACACATGCGCACACTCACACACACGCATGCACAGAGGAGAAGTATGTTCCCCAGAGGTAGTCAAAACATAAAAAGTGTTAGTGTATTCATTTTTAATTTTCTAGCATTGGAAAACAATGCCACGGTCTCTGCCACCTGTTCTGCCGACTGCAGTCTACCAACCGAACACTGCCTACAAGCCATCTGATGGTTCAGTGCCAGGCCCCCATGTCCAGAAATGTGGTAGGTTATGTACCGAGTTACGTTTGCACTATTGTTAATCAATTCTTTGTGAAACAACACCCTAATGCAGCGTTTCCCAAAGTGGGTTCCGCTGAACCCAAAGGTTCCGCGGGATGATCGCAGGGGTTCCGCGAAAAGTTATAACTAAAAGAAATTTTATTGCGAAATTTTGTTGAAATACATATTCCAACCAGTTTTTTTAATATTCAAAAAGCTTTTCAAAAGTTTAAAACTGCCGTCCGTCGTCTTCTGTGTTTGCCTCAGTGAGTGATAATCCAAACTTTCAGTGCCTATAAGCAGCCCAGTACGCCCTAACTATATTTTATAGAGATCACTGCAGGGACCTATAAGTAGGCTAGGTCAGAAATATAGTCTGAATGTCCAACTTTCTTATGGTTATCTCGACGAAAACAATCCAAACACGATTAAACGCAAAAGTTTAAAAAGTACCGAGTCAGATAATCGTACAGCAGTATTAGTAATTAATTATTTTATGTTGCTAACTATAAAAATTTGCCAAAATTGAGTCACTGTCATGTAAGCTGGGCCTCTTGTGTTCAAACTAATAGGGCCGGAATGCTTTCCAACTTTATATGAGGCTTTGATTGAAATGGAGTGTGTTCTCGACGAAAACATTCGTACAGAAATTGCAGGTCATATTTGAACTTGGTTAAATACTTCCTCCCATGAAGGGTGATAATAATTGGATTCGACACCCATTCAAAGTACGGTAGCCAAAAAGCTAACTTTTCTAATAAAGATTGCGCAGTTCTTATTGACATAACGTCGGACTCGCAAATAAAGCAGAATTTCAAATAACTTTCATTGATTGATTTCTGGAGCTGGCTAATTAAGGAATACCACACTGCCTCGAAATGTGCGTTTAGCGTGCCATTTGCCACAACGAGTTTGAGCGAAATTGGATTCTTTTATTATAGCCTACTGCAACAAAAACAAAATATAGAAATCGACTAAATGTGGCACCTGACACAAGAATCCAGCTTTCAAGAATCAAGCCAAACATAGAAATATTTGTCATGAGAAGAAGCAATAAACTTCATGTAGGCCTAGGCCTACTCCCAATAGGCATATTGTGCTCCATGAGTCGTGGTTTCAAAAACAGTGCACTTTAATTTTTCATATAGGGCCTTAGAGCAGAAATTTGTTAAAAGAATTTTTGTATAAAGTGCTTAAACGAGTGTGTGTTTAGTTATGCCTATGTAGGCATGTTTCTCAGGCGCTATGTAATAGCAAAGGCCTTAATACGTTTAGTTGAGATTGGGGTTCCGCCAGAAAATATTACGAAGCAAAGGGTTCCGTGGCCAAAAAAGTTTGGGAAACGCTGCCCTAATGATTGCTTGGTAGTATAGTGGTGGTGCAAATGCTCATTTGACCATTGTCTGAAATATGTTAATTACGGGTAGTAATTAATTGCTTGTAACTTGTAATTGCTGCACATAATTCAGAAGGTTTCTGCAAGATGTCTCACATGATGAGAAATTCAAAATGGCTAGACATACCATATGGTTTTGATGTTTACCACGTCCAATGCAGGGAGCAATTCCAGAAGGTTTATTTTGAGCACAATTTTGGCCACCCTGGTGGACCTGGTTGGTCTAAAAGCATATTGATCTTTAAATTCTTGACTTAGCTGTGGGTCAAACGTGATGGGATGGAAAATGGCGTACGACTAATTTTTCTAGCAGTTGGCACAAGGTCGAAGTGACCGAGATGGGGCAGAAGTCTGCTGACTCCGTCGGTTGTGCTACCTTGGACACTGGGGTTATGTTGCTGGTCCCGAATGGTCTCCCATGAGCTTCTTGCCCTATTTTACCTCTATTCCACAAACGCTTGAAAACCAATTGGTTCGATCTTGGTTTTTCGTCTTTAAGTGGGAAGCGCCTCTGATGAGTCTCTCTTTATATAAATCTTTGATTACATTTACGTTGCCTAGTGTGTACATTTTCTCTATAGGAATTGGCATTTTCTTTTGGAGTAGAACTTTATGATTGATAGCCATATGTTAGCTGAGATTTCTGTAATCGTATTAAACCTAGTTTTCTGTTTTCATTGAGAGCATTTTGATTCAACCCACACGACACTTTAAGCGCTCTATTGCCACACCAGGCTATGTGTCAACCCCATGAGGGGCATGGCATAAATCTGTATCAGACGAATGGGCCTGTTGAAGCCTGAAGTTTGTTATTCTTGCATGAACACCCGCATAGCCAATATGACAGGTTTTGATTGATTGACTGACTGACTGACTGACTGACTGACTGACTGACTGACTGACTGACTGACTGACTGACTGACTGACTGACTGACTGACTGACTGACTGACTGACTGACTGACTGACTGACTGACTGACTGACTGACTGACTGACTGACTGACTGACTGACTGACTGACTGACTGACTGACTGACTGACTGACTGACTGACTGACTGACTGACTGACTGACTGACTGACTGACTGACTGACTGACTGACTGACTGACTGACTGACTGACTGACTGACTGACTGACTGACTGACTGACTGACTGACTGACTGACTGACTGACTGACTGATTGGTGGTGTGTTTCAGACTGATTCCAGTGAGGAAACTGATGCCCATCAAGTGGTTGTCATGGAGGAAATGAACCGGCAGAAACTAGGGAACAACCGGGTAGACATTTTCTACCGGGTAGCAAATCCGAGTATTTGGATGTACTATTTGCCGGATCCGGGTACGAACCGAGTACCGTTTTTTACATGATAGAGACAGCGACTGTAAGTCTCTATTAGTGTATTTTGTGACTTTTTGTCAATAAAAAAAATTGAAAGCTTCAAGTCGAAACAAAAGTTACAAAACTCAAATAAAAATGGAAATAAAATTAATTTAACTAAAAAGATAGAATGTTCAAGCCCAAGAAGTGGACTAGAAGAAATAAACTGAAGTAATGGTACATGTACTACATGGTAATAACTAATAATTATTAAATAATAAATATTAATACTATCATCATTCATCATATCACAATTGTAGATATTTGCGTGGGTATTATTTGCCGAGGCGAATAGTTCCGAAAAACCCGATATCCGGCCGGGGCAAATGGCCGAAGCGATTTCCGGTTGTTCCCTAGCAGAAACACCACCGATCAGGAGAATAAAATCCAGGAGCTCCACGAAAGGATCGGGCAATTGGAGATGCAATTTATGGCAATCAGGTCTTCCTCTGAAAGTCAACAAATCGAATTCGAGCGGGTTCTTCTGTCCAGGGAGCGTTTGTGCAACTCCCTAGAGGAAGAAAAGACCAGAGTAAGGAAACTTCCTCTTTTCGAACATATGAATACTTTCCAGCACATATGCATACTTTCCAGTATGTATGCATACTTTCTAGCACTTTTATAGTCTTGAAATGAATATGCTTATGTTCCAGTACATGTGCATACTTTCGAGCACGTATGCTTACTTTCTGGTACATATGCATACTTTCCAGCTAATGTGCATACTTTCCGTACATAACTGCATATGCATACTTTCCCGCACATATGCTTAGTTTCTGGTACGTATGCATACTTTCCAGTGCATATGCATACTTTCCAGGACATATGTTTACTTTCCGGTACATATGCATACTTTCCAGGACATATATTTACTTTCCAGGACATATGTATACTTTCCAGGACATATGCATACTTTCCAGTACATGTGCATACTTTCAAGCACATATGCATACTTTCCAGTGCATATGCATAGTGCATACCCCTCAGCATTGGCTTAACAGAAGTTCAGCATTAATCTGGAAGCATGAAGAAACCAAAACGTCCTATAATGCTGTCTTCAGAAGTCAAGTCACGAGTGACTTGTAACGAAGTCATGCCATAACAAGTTTAGTATCTTAAGTGGAACTAATTTTTGGATCCATGTCATTGTGTTATAATGAGGCACGTTTGAATAGGTCTCCAGTCAGTGACGTGACTGGTAATAAGGAGAGCACTCAAGTGGGAGGAACAAGAAAACGGATAAATTTATTCGTACGATACTGTGGCAGCACATAATCATTAGTATTCTGTGAATAATTGATTATTAGCAAGCTCTTGTAATTAAGCTAAGTTATCAGCAACATTCGATGATTGCTGCTGAGTTCTAGTTTAACAAAGCACTGAGCACTGATCAAACATACACAGGATAAGCACAAGCGATTTGTAATACTTTAAATCATGATATGTTCAAGGTACTGCTCTGACGAAACACTACAAATACTTTTGATGTCAAGTGGAAGTACTATAATGGCATTATGTTATAGAGCACATCATTGTAAGGAGATCACTGGACCCATGTAATTCTTTACCTGGTGATTCAACTAAACCATGCACTAGTTTAAAACTCATGTAAAATATTAACGGGGTGGCCACTTGGGGCTAATGTTAGCAGGGCTTGTAGACCTTTTTGTCTCATCTGTAGATGAGTGGCAGTCATTTGCTTTATGTTAAACTGTATATTGCTATTTGGTGTTCATCATAGAGGCTTCAACTGAAGAATTAAATTAAAAGCATTGCATAAAGTCTGATGCACTCAAGGATATTAATCCCAAGTTTAATACCGCATTGGAATGCAACATCATAAAAACAATACCTTCTTAGTACTTGATTGCTTGATTTGTAATTGCAATTGAATGGCGGTCCCTATGATAAGACTCCAGTTCTTAACAACATTTAATGTAAACATAGGGACCGCCATTCATTATTATTAAAAACTTCTGCTACTAAAATAAACTACGTTAATTTAAATATAAGAAATTTAATGTTTTATGAATTTATGACTTTTTGCGAAAAGAAAACATGGATATGGATACATTTTTGAAGTGAGAACATAAACTGTTGTAATTTTTGAGTTGTCATGACTCAGAGTCAGATAATGATGCAAGTTCAGCCACATACCTGTGTGAGACTGAATTTTCACTATTGACGGCAATGAAAACTAAGTACAGGAATAAACAGTACAGACGATCGTATGAGATTGTCTAATTGCCTCAAACCACACATTGACTTAATTATGAGTAACATGCAGCATCTGTCACATTGATTAGTTGCTAAATTAGTTACATTACTTAGGTACAACAGTGGCTTTTGGATTGAAAAAAATTGTAAACTGTTTTTATCTAAGTTTCCTTTTAATGCTTTAAAAATATGACAATTTCTAAACGCTGTACGTAAATTCACATGTTTCTCTGCGAATTTACGAAGGAAATTTTATTGCACAATGCCTACTTTTACACAGTGGATAGAAAGACTGCCAAGATATTCACAAGTGGGTTCCAACACACCAAAGTTTGGGAACAGCTGCTTTAATACCTGTATGAGCTCTAAAGGCTCTATATGTCCTGATGCATACATACATCAAATACACGTGAAAATAAGCATCTGTGTGTTTGAAGATATTTTATTTAAAATAGAATTTGATCCTTAGAGCTATTTTTGTCATGCAGATGCATCATTCAATGATGTATTCTTTTCTCACCTAATTCACACATGTTTACATTTCTTATATAGCCATGCATGCAACGCTTAAGAGAAATTCTGTTAAGATGCTAGATAGATTTTTTGATATGTACATTGTACATGCTTACATATAATAGTAGAACTGCAATACATATACTCCATCATTTAAATCAGTGCTGTCCAACCTTTTTGACACTGTGGGCCACAGAAGACATTATTCTTGAAGCCGAGGGCCGCACCAGTAAACTCCGTCCCACCATGGGCATAATTTTTCCCCAGATAGTGGTGGTGACTATTCCTTTGCTCACCACTCTTCCCTTCTCTTTCCCCTTGCCTTCCTCTATCCCTTCCCCAAGTACGAATTTAGTATGCTTTGTCTGCCAGTAATTTTAGGTCACCTGCAGAGTTGAACAGTACATGTTTACATTTTGCTTAGCTACTGTTAAAAAGTTGATGAGACAAGAATAGAGCTTAGGAGCAGTCACTCGTGAGTTGTGACTCATTGGAGTGAGAAGAAAAGTCAGAACTTTCGAAATAGCAGAAGTCTACCATCATTTGCGGTTGAAAAGTTATTTGCAAGTACGCAAATGTCAAGGCAGTCAGTGTACTGCTGATGCACATGGCACACTGCCACAGAGTTGATCCGCTCTTGGCTCATAGAATACAGGAGCCAAGTCTTTAGACGACAGAGTCCGCTGAATGACCGTTCAGCTTCACATGACGTTGCGGGTTTCTCGTGGTATTCTAATTTCTATCCCCTAAAGCATATCCCCCCGCCCCGATGGAATAAACCGGTGTAGAGTATTACGTGGGGATAAACCATTCTATCCCCCATCATCATACACATCATGATAGCCAAGACAAAAGTCCAGTCAAAATTTAAAAAAATGAAGTAAATTAATTTCAGGGCGACGTACAAACTACAGATAGGCAACATAAAAATTTTATGTGTACAATAAATCCAAACAGTATGACTGAATACACCTAGCAACCGCCAATAATGCCAACTAAACCGGTTACTCCATTTCGCTAACCGGATACTCATTTAGGGGGGATACTCTATTTCGTGACACCGGTACTACTAGCAATAGCCTCGGCAGAGTTTCAACCCGATGAAACCATCGTCTAATTTTAACGTACTACTAAGCGCAAGACACCAGCTTATGCGTTTTCACAAGCGCTGCTTTTAGTCAGATGGTTGTCCAGAGAGTGTTCAACGGTGTCCAGTTGCTAAGGAGACGAGAGACTAGCAGCGTCGAAACCTCAGAGACACGCTACACATTGTCTGGCTGCTACTGCGGCTTTTAAATGAAAATCGTTAGGCTATTAATGTACTACCAATAATTGACAATAGGTACCAATAGTCATTATCAACCCTAAATTACCATAGACTGCAGTTAGATCTTACATCCTACCACCGAAACATCATACATTGCATGCACAATTCTAACCTTTCGCAGTCTCTTTACAATGAATCGATCTATTTTTCCATATGAATTTGATAATTCGACCTTTTATAGAAAATGGCATTGGTCGAGGCTTTGGTTAAAGGTGGGCCAGATCGGACCATTTATCTTAAAATCACTTGAAGAGCAGAATGTCAGGTCCAGTTGATGGACAAACTTTACCAAGGCACACTACAAAGGTATCAGACAAAAGGACTTCAAACATGTGGTGTTGACAAGCCATCCACAGCAGATTACGACCGATGGCTGCCTCTAGGATGCAGATTCCATTAACTCTGCTGATATTTGTGGATAACAATTGTATTGCACTGCCACGACTTCAAAAGGTCCAGAACTGCTACCGCTGCTGCCTGTCTTGACCCAGAGGCCAACTTTGGCACACCCAGAAGTTTAGTACTTCCATGAACTACAGAAGAAATCAGGACTGGCAATCTGTCCACTTTGTCTGTTTCTACTCAAGCGATGTCAGATAGCAGCTTGCCATCCCGCTGCATGACAGATTACAGGCTCAAAAGTCATCCTTGATTTGGTCGGCAGCTTCACTGCAATGGTGAGCGGTACTCTTTGAAAGCACTGCTGAAGATGTTGAGCAGCCTATTTCGTTGAATTTATTTAGCGTGACCGACAGAACTTTTTCCCAAGCGTCAAACTGTATTTATGAATAATATTATTGGACACTTTAAGTAAAACTATTGCAAAATATACCAACAAGAACTTTCTTCTTTTAGTGTGTTTGATGTATTCTTCATACTTGAAACTTTATGCATATATACAAGAAGGTTATATGTTTGTAGATTCTACTATTTAAGAGTGATACTAAGCATAAGCACCTAATTCCAGCCTGGTGCAGGTGGTCATGGCAGGCTCCACGAAGCATTATAGTCCTGGTTACTGCCAGCATTTCCATAGTTGTTGGAAGGGATCTGCATACTAGAATAACGTCCCGCAACAGTCTGGGTCTCATCTGAACTCATCAGTGATCTGTAATTGCTGCAACCTCCGGATTTTACAGACTCAGGACCAAAACTGCTACCACCTGAACCACCGTAGTTCATGTTCAACAGCAGTCCATGAGCAAAGCAGAGCAGCAGCCATCACTACTGAATTCACGTGGAACTGAATTCCACCCATGTCACTTCCATGGGTTCTGTCCCCAGCTTAAATACGACCATTCCCAAAGCCGCTGTACTCCCTGAAAGCCTCATCCAACCTCAGTTTGCTTATCCACATGCCTCTCTACACTAAGAGGAATGGCTTGACTCACATGGACACTTGTTCCCTTACTTATGGAGTCATCTCCTCACAAGCTCTGGGCAACATCTGGTTGGCTAAATGTAACGAAAGCACATGCCCTGAATGGTTTTTGGCACAAACACGTGAACAACATCCCCAAACTGCTTGAAGTAAGAACGCAGATCTTCTGTGCAACGGCCGACATAAACTTTGTGCTTCACAGCTAGCTGTGTGCTTTCATAGAAGTAAATATGGCAGATTTAGAAAAAGCCAAAAGCAGTCGTTTTGCCACTGAAGAACCTTCAACCGAAGTAAATACACAACATTGATCTAACGATAGGGAAATCTTTGCGTTGAATGCCTTATCAATGAATTGGCAGCATTTATACATACAAACATACATATGTATAAACATACATGTTATCGTACATACATATATAGTCATACACACTTACATACACAAACATGCATACATACATATATACATACATGCAAACATGCATACATATATACATTATACAAAATATACTCATACATATATACATACTTACACACACATACAAACATATATACATACATACATAATGCATAATTGTTATTGTAAATGCAACAATTTCTATAGCATTGTCAGTAGTAAGCTACTTCTAGGATGCTTTACACACAGAGTCAAAACTGTGATGACATACATGTATACATACATAAAATGCGACACGCATACCGTCTAATACCTATGTGGCTACGAATATGTACGTTGAGTGTACTTTTGTGACGAAAGTCTTTGTTTCCGGATTTACAAGATACCTTATATCTGTTCCTGGGGTCCGAATGGAGTCTAGAATGGTAGTTTAAATAATCGGCTCTAGCAAATGACTTGGAACAAGTAGTGCATCCGAAAGGCTTGTCTTCAGAATGAATTCGATTGTGTTCACTCAAGCTGTCTTTCCTGCTGAATATCTTTGCGCATAGCAGACACCGGAAGACTCGAGTCTGTCAAAAACACCAAGTATCACATCAACTCAGAAAAGATACCAAGTTTCTTATACCTCTGACAATTCGTTCTCAAAGCTTGTTTCTTCCGCTTGCGGTTGCTTCCGCTACTATCAGGGTGCTGTTCCACACTGGCGGATGATTTAAGCGCACGAGATTCCTTCCGGGTTCTCTGCAGGTACAAAACATTCTCCTAACAAACTCGTACTCAAAACATACTAGACGTACTTCTATCAACAAAATAATACAGGTGAGCCGTGTAAAATATAACTTATCCAGCACAGGTTGTATTTCTAATTTCTTTAGGATCTCCACTGCATCATAATCTGTCCAACATGCGGGCTGCATGTGCCCGCTCGCTGATTTGATGTGGCCTTAGCAACAATGGTCCCTTTGGCTACAGTACATCCTTAACTCATACAACGTGCGTATTTTTGATCACAAGTCAAATGTGTGAAAGGTTTCTCATTATGTGTTAAGAAATGGCGATTTCGTTCCGACAATCGTCCAAAGTGTCTGTCACAAATGTGACACGCTTAATGGTCTAACATCTGTGTGAATACGAATATGTACGTTGAGACTACTTTTGTGAGGAAAGTCTTTGTTTTCGGATTCACAAGACACCTTACATCTGTTCCCGGTGTCATAGTGTATTCTAGAATGGTATTTTAAATAAATCGGCTCTTGCAAATGACTTGGGACAAGTAGTGCATCCAAAAGTCTTATCTGGAGAATGAGTTTGATTGTGAGTTGTTAAGTTGTATTTCGTGCTGAGAATCTTTCGACATGTAGAACACCGGAATGAACAACTACCTTCAGGAGCTGCGGTTCTCCTCAAAACCTTTTTATTCTGCTTGTCGTGACTTCCATTAACAGGCTCACTGGCTTTCTGCGCACGAACTGCTGTCTGCAGGTACAAAACATACTCCTAACAAACTCATACTCAAAACATACTAAACGTACTTCTAATAACAATGGTGCTGAGCAGTGTTATATATAATTTATCCAGCACAGCCTGTATTTCTAGTTTCTTTAGGATCTCCACTGCATCTAAATCAATGCCGTCCAACATGCAGCCCGCGAGCTGATTTTTTGAGTGGCCTTGGCAACAAAGGTCCCTTTGGCTGCAGTGCACCCTTAACTCATACGACCGTGCGTATTTCTGACCACTAGTCAAACATGTGAAAGGTTTCTCATTATGTGTCATCAAATGGCGATTTCGATCAGACAATCCTCCAAAGTATCTGTCACAAATGCCTCACGCATACCGTATATCACCTGTGTGGCTACGAATATGTACGTTGAGACTACTTTTGTGATGAAAGTCTGTTGCCGGATTCACAAGCTACCTTACGTCTGTTCCTGGTGTCCGAGTGGATTCTTACATGAGATCTCAAGTAATCCGCACTTCCAAATGACTTGGGACAATTAAGTAGTGCATCTAACAGGCTTATCTCTAGAATGAATTCGATTGTGTGCACTTGAGTTGTCTTTCCTGCTGAATATCTTCGCGCATATCAGACAGTGGAAGACTCGAGTTTCTGAAAAGCACCAAGTATCAGATAAAGTTAGAAAAGATACAAAGTGTCTTGTGCCTTTGAAAATCCGTTCTCAAATCTCTTTTCTTCCGATGGCTTCCGCTACTATCAGGCTGTTGTTCCTCACTGGCGATGCTTTCAGCGCTTGAGATTCCTTCCGGGTTCTCTGCAGGTACAAAACATACTCCTAATAAATTCATACTAGTTCATAACATACTAAACGTACTTCTAATATCAATGTTGCTGAGCAGTGTTATATATAACTTATCGAGCACAGCTTGTATTTCTAATTTCTTTTGGATCTCCACTGCATCTAAATCAGTGCTGTCCAACATGCGGGCTGCATGTGCCCGCTGGCTGATTTGATGTGGCCTTAGCAACAATGGTCCCTTTGACTGCAGTGCACCGTGCATATTTCTGACCACAAGTTAAACATCTGAAAGGTTTCTCATTATGTGTTAAGAAATGGCGATTTCGTTCCGACAATCGTCCAAAGTGTCTGTCACAAATGTGAGACGTTTAACGGTCTAACACCTGTGTGACAACGAATATGTACGTTGAGACTACGTTTGTGACGAAAGTCTTTGTTACTGGATTTACAAGATACCTCATGAACAACTACCTTCAGGAGCTGTGGTTCTCAAAACCTTTTTCTTCTGCTTGTCGTGGCTTTCACTAACAAGCTCACTGGCTTTCTGTGCACGAACTTCTGTCTGCAGGTACAGAACATGCTCCTGACAAACTCATAATCAAAACATACTGAACATACCTCTAACAACAAATGGTGTGGAGCAGTGTAATATATAACTTGTCCAGCACAGCTTGTATTTCTAGTTTCTTTTGGATCTCCACTGCATCGATATCAGTGCTGTCCAAGGTTGCTTCGTGCTGGCTGATTTTTAGTGGCCTTAGCAACAATAGTCCCTTTGGCTGCAGTGCACCCTTAACTCATACGACCGTGAGTATTTCTGACCACAAGTCAAACATGTGAAAAGTTCTCATTATATGTCAACAAATGGTGATTTTGATCCGACAATCTTCGAAAGTGTGTCACAAATGCGACACGCATACCGTCTAATACCTATGTGGCTACGAATATGTACGTTGAGTGTACTTTTGTGACGAAAGTCTTTGTTTCCGGATTTACAAGATACCTTATATCTGTTCCTGGGGTCCGAATGGAGTCTAGAATGGTAGTTTAAATAATCGGCTCTAGCAAATGACTTGGAACAAGTAGTGCATCCGAAAGGCTTGTCTTCAGAATGAATTCGATTGTGTTCACTCAAGCTGTCTTTCCTGCTGAATATCTTTGCGCATAGCAGACACCGGAAGACTCGAGTCTGTCAAAAACACCAAGTATCACATCAACTCAGAAAAGATACCAAGTTTCTTATACCTCTGACAATTCGTTCTCAAAGCTTGTTTCTTCCGCTTGCGGTTGCTTCCGCTACTATCAGGGTGCTGTTCCACACTGGCGGATGATTTAAGCGCACGAGATTCCTTCCGGGTTCTCTGCAGGTACAAAACATTCTCCTAACAAACTCGTACTCAAAACATACTAGACGTACTTCTATCAACAAAATAATACAGGTGAGCCGTGTAAAATATAACTTATCCAGCACAGGTTGTATTTCTAATTTCTTTAGGATCTCCACTGCATCATAATCTGTCCAACATGCGGGCTGCATGTGCCCGCTCGCTGATTTGATGTGGCCTTAGCAACAATGGTCCCTTTGGCTACAGTACATCCTTAACTCATACAACGTGCGTATTTTTGATCACAAGTCAAATGTGTGAAAGGTTTCTCATTATGTGTTAAGAAATGGCGATTTCGTTCCGACAATCGTCCAAAGTGTCTGTCACAAATGTGACACGCTTAATGGTCTAACATCTGTGTGAATACGAATATGTACGTTGAGACTACTTTTGTGAGGAAAGTCTTTGTTTTCGGATTCACAAGACACCTTACATCTGTTCCCGGTGTCATAGTGTATTCTAGAATGGTATTTTAAATAAATCGGCTCTTGCAAATGACTTGGGACAAGTAGTGCATCCAAAAGTCTTATCTGGAGAATGAGTTTGATTGTGAGTTGTTAAGTTGTATTTCGTGCTGAGAATCTTTCGACATGTAGAACACCGGAATGAACAACTACCTTCAGGAGCTGCGGTTCTCCTCAAAACCTTTTTATTCTGCTTGTCGTGACTTCCATTAACAGGCTCACTGGCTTTCTGCGCACGAACTGCTGTCTGCAGGTACAAAACATACTCCTAACAAACTCATACTCAAAACATACTAAACGTACTTCTAATAACAATGGTGCTGAGCAGTGTTATATATAATTTATCCAGCACAGCCTGTATTTCTAGTTTCTTTAGGATCTCCACTGCATCTAAATCAATGCCGTCCAACATGCAGCCCGCGAGCTGATTTTTTGAGTGGCCTTGGCAACAAAGGTCCCTTTGGCTGCAGTGCACCCTTAACTCATACGACCGTGCGTATTTCTGACCACTAGTCAAACATGTGAACGGTTTCTCATTATGTGTCATCAAATGGCGATTTCGATCAGACAATCCTCCAAAGTATCTGTCACAAATGCCTCACGCATACCGTATATCACCTGTGTGGCTACGAATATGTACGTTGAGACTACTTTTGTGATGAAAGTCTGTTGCCGGATTCACAAGCTACCTTACGTCTGTTCCTGGTGTCCGAGTGGATTCTTACATGAGATCTCAAGTAATCCGCACTTCCAAATGACTTGGGACAATTAAGTAGTGCATCTAACAGGCTTATCTCTAGAATGAATTCGATTGTGTGCACTTGAGTTGTCTTTCCTGCTGAATATCTTCGCGCATATCAGACAGTGGAAGACTCGAGTTTCTGTCTAACACCTGTGTGAAAAGCACCAAGTATCAGATAAAGTTAGAAAAGATACAAAGTGTCTTGTGCCTTTGAAAATCCGTTCTCAAATCTCTTTTCTTCCGATGGCTTCCGCTACTATCAGGCTGTTGTTCCTCACTGGCGATGCTTTCAGCGCTTGAGATTCCTTCCGGGTTCTCTGCAGGTACAAAACATACTCCTAATAAATTCATACTAGTTCATAACATACTAAACGTACTTCTAATATCAATGTTGCTGAGCAGTGTTATATATAACTTATCGAGCACAGCTTGTATTTCTAATTTCTTTTGGATCTCCACTGCATGCAGAAAGAATTGACCAGATGTTTGGAGGGAAACTCTAAAAGCATTACTACGCATCTGCATTATGTAGAAACGTGTATGTTAGTAAAAACAGAGACGTTCCTATGGAGTGTAAAGAATAATAAACCTGCTGTGTTTAATGGCTGATAAATAAAGAAAATATGTTAATAGTAAAGAAATGGCTATTGTATAAACAATGTTGCATTTAAAAATTGACAGTTGGCTAACTATTAACTAACAACTCATGTTTTGTTCCTTATGAATAACTGGCTATTATGGAACCAATGTGGGATGAGAAATAGGCAACTGTTAAATGGCTGTTGAATAAACATTGTCGCATTGAAAATTGACAGTTGGCTAACAAACAACTCATGTTTTGTTCCTAATGAATAACTGGCTATTATGGAAACAATGTTGGATGACAAATAGGCAAAGTTCTGTTAAAAGGCTGTTGTATAAACATTGTTGCATTGAAAATTGACAGTTGGCTAACAAACAACTCATGTTTTGTTCCTAATGAATAACTGGTTATTATTGAAACAATGTTGGATGAAAAATAGGCAACTGTTATTAACCAACAGATTCCTTATTGCTTATAAATAACTGGCTATTATGGAAAACAATGCTGATTAAAAACAGACAACTACATATTTAATAACTGCTGTTACATTATTTACGAAAAACTTCAAAATTACATACTGTAAACAATATTGCATTAATAATATAAACTGGATGATAAGCACAAATGTGCATTGTCTTACTGTTGAGTTTGCTGTTCAATAAAGTTACAGAGAGCATCATGAGTGCACTATTTTCAGAATTTACATTAAAATTATTCATTATTGATTTGCATTCATTACGTGTTACGTGAATTTATCTGGAACGGGCTAACATTAGATTTACGACACCTTCCAAACTGTTCTCAGTTTCACCAACTGTTGAAAACTGCATTCTTCCGTATGGCCTGGGTTGGGAGCGCCTCTGAGTAGGGATCTTGAAGGGGCGCTATATAAATTTTGATTGATTGATTGATTGATTGATTGAATCTTACAACTCAAGGAAATTGCTAGTGAAGTAGTTGCTCTAGGTCTCTGTAGAGTAATCGTTTCAGGGAAGGCTCAAACCCATGCTCTCCACTTGGCTAGGAAAAGCAGTCCATTAAGCTAAACCTGGGACAGTGTATGGTCGGTCAGTGTATTCGTTATGACAGAGTGGCTAGGTCGCAGTGGTGGAGCAGAAATTTCAACCAAAATCCCTGGCAGGCACTTGATCCCACGACCTCTCTCGATTGATAGCTAACCTCTCAACTATTGCGCATCTGGCTAAAATGTCAAGGGATGGCGACGGCTATACAATTACCGACAACTGGCCACCAGGAGAGGGAAGACAGCAGACCATCCGTGTCAAGCTTTGGCAACAGGTTTATGATGGAAAGACAACGGAAGGCTATCACCAAAGACAATTTTTTAGCCTGTTGTTAATGTCAGGTATTGGACGAGCAGTAGCGAAGCTTTTATACCGGTCCGCGGAATTTTGATACCACAGGACAAACAGGAGCAGCAGGACGAAATGATTCGTGGCTAGGAATGGGTAAGACGACGACACAAGGCTATCTTACAAGAACAGATTAAGCATGAGCATTACGACCTTAAGCTCAATGCGTTTTGTATAGATAATGAAGGGTTTAAATAGCCAGATCTAGGGAAAACATAGTTTATTTGTATAGCATCCGGGCATTTCTGAGACAGGTTAACTTGCTATTTAACATGTAACTGCTACTATCAGAGATGGACAAGGCCGTATTTAGGGGGGTGTTTTGGGTGTTTAAACACCCCCCGAAATTAAATAATGTATAATATAAATATTGCATTTACTAACATATACGGTGTAAGAACTAAGAGCACTCATGTGAACCCTAGATGATGCAGCTCTACAGTGCTTTGAGAGCTCACAGCGCTCCTCCAAACCCCTTATAGACGGTTGACTTGGTTGCTTGTCGGCTTGTTCAAGAACGAGTAAACACCCCCCGAAACAAAATCCTGGCTACGGCCTTGGAGATGGAGATACTTAAAGAATTCTCATCCTATAGACTTACTACAAGAAACATATTTTCAAGTGAGTAGGAAGAACTCTTCTGGTTTTGCCCTCTGGACGATAGCCATTTGGTTAGAGTGCTGACCTTGTTACGCGGAGAACACGGTTCGAGCCTCCTCCAATGAGAGACGGTGAGTGTGGAGGGATATGAGTAAGTTCTTCACTCGCAGTTGGGGGCCCGTGGCGCATTGGATAACATCTGGCACACAGACCGAGAGGTACCGAGTTCGAGCCCCCGTTGGGCGGATTTGCTTTGTAGACTGCTATTAGCGCCGTTGTATTACATGGCTGTCTGTTCTGTTAGTAGTTAAGATTTCAATTGCATAACATGTAAATGTACAGCGCAGTGCGTTTGTCAAGCGCTTATTAAAGAAAAGATATTATTATTATTACTCAGCGCCATCGATTGATGTTTGGTCATTAGATGGTGGTACTTTATAAATGCGTAATAATAATAATATGGGGGGCCCGATAGCGCAGTGGATAACATCTGGAGTAGAGAGCGAGAGGTACCGAGTTCGAGCCCCGTAGGGCTGATGTGCTTTGTAGGCTGCTATTAGCGCCGTTGTATTGCAGGCTGTCTGTTCTGTTAGTAGTTAAGATTTAAATTGCATAACATGTAAATGTACAACGCAGTGCGTTTGTCAGGCGCTTAATAAAGAAAAGATTATTATTATTATTAATAAATATACAAATAGTGGTGGTGGTAGAGCTGTACCGATATCGCTTTTAGCCGATTACGCCGATACCGCGTATAGCCGATTATTAAATTACCGATACCGATACCGCGTATAGCCGATTATTAAACTGCCAATACCCATTATGAGACCGATTATTTCATTAATTTTGTTTAGTCAAAATGTTCGGTTCCGCAACATAAAACAGTAATCTATCGTCACAACTATAAGGGTGGGCGTTTAAATTAAGTTGGGAAGTTGGGAACGATATGTTTTAATGCGTAAATAATAAAAGACGCAAAACAATAGATGAAAATCGATTAAAAAACTTGGAATATGCAATAATTCAATTAAAATTATTAAATTTTAACACACTTTGGACATCGGCACCGATTAACCGATTATTTCTGCCGATACCCGATTATACCGATTGTTCTAATAATCGGCCCGATTACGCGTATGGCCGTTTAATCGGTACAGCTCTAGGTGGTGGTGGTGATGATGATGATGATGATGATGGTGATGATGATAATTTTTGTATCAGTGGAGTCATATTCGGTAATGCTCAGCGCGCTCTCTGAAGTGTATGATCTATCGATTTTGTCTTTACCGCTGTGAAAGTATCTTAAATCACTGGTGATGTACGTCCGCCTTCATAATCTCACCAATTTCATTTCTCGACGCTTCACCTGATAAATCCCCTTCTGTTTTTTCTCTTCTTACCCGCAGATTAATACGATTCCAACCATTCGTGCTGCGTTCCTTCTCTAGATTTTCCCATTAATAAGTCATTTTTCGCAACATCGAAAGGAGCATTCGTCCAGTGAAACCGTGCATAAAAATCTGAGTCTAGTGTTGATTTCTTAGAATAAATACTGCACTGGATTGATAAGTGAAGTCTCCATGCAGCCTCATCCACACGTACCTGCCTTCCGCTTGAATTAGTGCTCTTCGCGAAATGTTGGGTTGGCCTATAGCGCTAGTAGAAGTCTAGAAGTCGTTGCACATGCCAGCGCAAGTATCTGGGCGCAGTTGGGAAATACGAATATTCTTGTTGGATTCATCACATAATATAATTATACGTTTACACATGCGCATGGTAGCAAGCCCATTCGTATCAATCTGAATCTGCTTATGCAGTATGCTAACAACTTTCCAGAGGGTTTTGTGTTGCAGGTAGTAGTTTTAGCTGTATATGCTAGTACGCACTATGAGTGCATAGGTCGACCGACTTAGATACAACGTGGAAATGCAGCTTGTAGTATCACGAGGTAGGCTAGAATGACAGATAACAGTATCTCTCCGACTTCATAGTTGATTACAGGAAAAGAGTAAGCTTTCGTGAAGAGGGCGGTTCTCTCTGTCTCTCACTTCTCTCTATCTCTCTGTCTCTGTCTCTGTCTGTCTCTCTATCTCTCTCTCTCTTCCTGTCTCTTGGCGTGCTTCTTCGTGGTTTATGCGAGGTGTCGCCTCGTATGGAACCGGCACGTTCCAATGTCTTGGAGGGATTTGAAAAATAACCTTTTTCATAGTTTTATAATTCATATAATATATAAGTACATGTATAGGTCATAATTCAACTGATAGTGGATTAACCACCCTAATCTGCCTCTTCCCTTCCATTCGCCACTACCTCCCTCCCTTCTACCCCTGCTCTGGCAGCTCTAGTTCTAAGAACCACTACCCAGATTCCGTCTATTTTCAGTACAGTTCCCACCGCCACCAGCGGCGTCCTCCCTTGGGCTGCTGCTGCTGTCTGCAACGCCACCTGGCAGCGCTGGTGCTGATGCTGCGGCCCACATGGACTTGCTCGGAGCCGAACTTGGATTCTTATAGTCCGATGGCGAAGGTAGGTAGGTCTACGGGGCTGCGTCGCTAACTTTAGCAACATTCATCATTCTGAGGCATAACTCGTCTATCACGCACACACAGAGCGCAGCCACTGCATCTCGCTACCTGCTCTACGGCGTCGGCGCCAGCCGCTGAAGCTGGAGGCGGGCAGCAGGTATCAATTACCTGTATTGGAAGCACAGCACCTCCTTCTTAGGAAGGCTGCAGCGCTCATTTGCTCGTCGTAAATAATAAGGCCTCGGTGTTCGTAGACGAAGACGAAGCCATGCTCCTGTATTCGATCGGACTCAAGAGGTTGTAGAAGCTTTGCTTGTACGTTGACGGCTGTGCTGCATGATGTTAGCAGAGTACTAGATTCTGTGCAAACATTCAACGACATTGCTATAGAATAACACATACGCACGCGCACACAAATACTGAATAGTAAACAAAAAGTAGGCTATCCATAAGAGGAGACGGGGAGAAAAGAGCGTCCAAGAACAATGCTACCGTACCTACTTGGTACCAAATGAACCCATACACCCATGTGGGCTCTTAGAGGTTCAATAAGGGTCCAACCAAATGTTCTTGGGCAGGGAAGGCTCCAAGTCAGTTCTCTTATTTTTCACTCTCGAAGACACGACGATGCGTCGCGAGATATTGCAAATGGTTCCAGTCAACCCTAGATTGGGATTGTAACTGCAAATTTATATAGCGCCACTTCAAGATAGACTCATCAGAGGAGCTTCCGACCTAACACAATGAAACCACTATCGAACGAAATGGTCTTCCAGCGTTTGCGGAAAAGAGACAGAGAGAAGCTGAGGAGTTCTCATAGTTTCTCCAACTGACCTACGACTATTATTCAGTACAAACTCAAATTATAAAGAATCTCGCAAAGAGGCTAAGAACTGACTGCGTCATCTGATTTGTCTTGCACTTTGACCGGCGCTATATAAATATTCAATAACAATTTCGAATTACAGCTGTTTCAGAATGATGTGTGTACATTACATAGAATGATGTGCAAATCGCAAACCTTTGGAGACGCACAATCAAAATTCAATTAGTTAGAATAGGTTAGAATATGTAAGAATAGTTTAGAATAGGTAAGATTAGAGTAAGTTATGTTATGTAATGCATTTGGACATTTATATTGCGCCTCTTCAATATCTATTCAGAGGCGCACTCTGTGCTTGTCTATATGATGTCAAATGTCAGTATACGAACGAATATATTACATCAGTTAGCAAAACAATGCACAATAAACTGAAAGAGGCACCAGTGGCGGGCCCACGCACACACGTGGAACACTATGCTACGTTAAATTATATCATATTATATTTGGGTCTATATCATATTATATTCTATCGTGTCGTATCGTATCACGTCAAATTATACCACGACATAATATTATAATATATTGGAATGATTCCGGAGCAGCATTACGAGCACAGAGGACAGGTGCTCGGCGGCTCCAGTTTGTTTATGAACCATTAGTCTCTGTTTATCCGTAGATAGTGGGGCTATATAAACAAATGACTCTTAACTCAGTCTAGACATACTTCTGTTTCTAGCTGTCTCTCTGTCTCTGTCTGTCTCTCTCTCTGTCTGTGTCTGTCTCTGGCTGGCTGTCTGTCTCAGTCCGTTACAAACATCGATGTTTGTTTGGTATGTCTGCGCTTCGGTGCCTTCGCAATGTCTTTCATCGTATACCTGTCTGCGGCTTTCGTTGAATGGTTGGTGTACGTAAACTCCCGGTCAAGTGTTGTCTACTTGTCTGGGTCTAACTGGGTCTCGGTTCCTATTATATCGGCCTAGATTGGGTCAACAAGAGTCTCAGTTTCTATTATATGGGTCTAGATTGGGTCTACCTGGGTCTAGAGCTGTACCGATATCGCTTTTAGCCGATTACGCCGATACCGCGTATAGCCGATTATTAAATTACCGATACCGATACCGCGTATAGCCGATTATTAAACTGCCAATACCCATTATGAGACCGATTATTTCATTATTTGTTTAGTCAAAATGTTCGGTTCCGCAACATAAAACAGTAATCTATCGTCACAACTATAAGGGTGGGCGTTTAAATTAAGTTGGGAAGTTGGGAACGATATGTTTTAATGCGTAAATAATAAAAGACGCAAAACAATAGATGAAAATCGATTAAAAAACTTGGAATATGCAATAATTCAATTAAAATTATTAAATTTTAACACACTTTGGACATCGGCACCGATTAACCGATTATTTCTGCCGATACCCGATTATACCGATTGTTCTAATAATCGGCCCGATTACGCGTATGGCCGTTTAATCGGTACAGCTCTACCTGGGTCTCAGGTTTCTATTTAATCGGTCTAGAGTATACCCGCCCCACCCTACACAATCGCAATCGTAAAATTCAAATTTCTAAAGCTGAGCTCATAACACCAGCCTATTCACGAGCGCTGCGTCGAGTCAAAGCGGTTGTCAAGAGATATCATATGGAGATCCAAGTTCAGGTATCTAGCAACGTTCTCTGTCTATGATGGACAATGAGCACAATGACAGTGGCGCTAAAGAAGTTCTTAGATTGGATTAGATTAGATTAGATTAGCCATTCATATAATAATAATAATAATAATAATAATATCTTTTCTTTAATTTAGCGCCTGACAAACGCACTGCGCTGTACATTTACATGTTATGCAATTGAAACAATCTTAACTAGTTAACTACTAACAGAACAGACAGCTTGTAATACACGGCGCTAATAGCAGCCTACAAAGCAAATCCGCCCTAACGGGGCTCGAACTCGGTACCTCTCGCACTCTTCGCCAGATGTTATCCAACGCGCCACCGATATATAAATGGAGGAGGATAGCATAAAGGATGACACTCTTGCCTGAAGTTTTCACGGACCCGGTTCGATTCCCGTAAGGCCCCTGGGTTTAGCTCATGCCTTCATTCCCTAGGTGGCAGCAAAAGTACAATGATCTTGCGCCTTGCATGGCTGCAACTTTGTTGATTTATGTCTTCTGTAATTTGTGTTCTTGTGAATTGTTTAATCGTCATAACATGTACATGTACAGCGCAGTGCGTTTGTCAGGCGCTTCGTTAAAAAATACATATTATTATTATTTTTATAAACTCCGCCGATAACTGTTATGACCGCTGGAAAGCGTCATTAAGAAATCACGACGTCATGATGACGATGATGGATGCGGGGTCAAAGGTGAGGTCTTGTTTCTCTGGTTCACTGATAAATTGGGCCGCGATAGTTCCCAGAATGCAGTTCCAGACGTATGGCCACCTCCGCCGCCTCCTCCGCCATCTCAGTCTCTCTCTTGGAAAACAGAACTATATTTCTAGGCGGCGGCGTTCATGTCCATTCGCAGGCGGTAATTCGCCTTCTCACTGACGTCACACGGCAGCAGTTGATGCCATCCGTACGCACTAGTTGTTTGTGCTGGCATCTGGCGGAGTTCAGCAGAGCAAGGGAAAGGCCACAGAACAGCATCAACAGGCGGCAGCACCACCACCACCAGCAGGAACAGTAGCGTCTGCGGCGGTGGCTTTAGTCTGCGAACTCAACTTGGACCTTTCAGCATCCTCTGTGGAAATCCTGCAAAAAGTACAGGTATCGCGCCAATTTCTGAAGTTCAATAAAGCACATGCTTACTTACTTTCTTCGATAGAATTATATACAGTCGTTAAATTGCTTTTCCAGTTACAACGCAATACAAGTAGATAGGCCTACTTATAGCTCGCTTTGACAAAACAAGTCATGCACAAGTGCGCGTTTCGCTTTCGCTACATTCCTAGTTGCGGATATCCAAAATTTTCAGAAGTTTAGTCTGATGATTAACTTATCACTGATACTTGCTCTTCGCTATACGGATAACAAAACATAACATAACAAGGGTTTTAAGTGGTTCGGAAGACTTTTAGTATATGCATGTATCTATATACATGTACGCATGTTTGTATGTGTATGTATGAATATAAATGTATGTATGCGTGAATATATGCATCCATGTATGTATGTATTCATGTATGTATCTATGTATGTGCATGTATATTATGTGATGTAATGTTACGGAACACTTGTATGGAGCGTCTTGAAGTCCAAGTATGTATGTATGTATTTATGAATTTATGTATATATATAAATGTATGTATTTATGCGACACAGTTGCCGATAGGTTAGAGTGCTCACCTTGTAACCCGGAGAATACGGGTTTTATCCTCCTCTGAGACGGTTACTGTGTCGAGACCTGGAGCAAGTATACCTCGCTCACAGTTATTGCTCAGCGCCACGTTTAAAAATCTGACGGGTCGCTTCATCAGACAAACGCACCCAATTCTAGAACACTGCAGGAACACAAGGAGTCTCGGAGTCTCTGCCCTTTTTTCCTCTTCCGTTTACTCCTATTTTGCTGTCTGCCGACGTGTGTATCGTATATCAGGCCAAGAATACACAGTTGTCTTAACGCCACAGTTTAGATGGCAGTCCCTCTGAGTAGGTATTTTGGAAAAGCGCTATAAAAGTGTTTTAGATAAATTAATAGGTCAATGTATTGTCAAAGGTAATAATTCATTGGATCTTTCCGGGGGTGCTCGATAGTCTAGTGGTTAGCGCGCTGGACTGTTAACCAAGAGGTCGGGGGGGGGTTCAAATCCCCGAAAGGGCTGAAGTTTGATTCTATGTTTCTGCCCAGACTGTGCCTCCTAGCAAATTCAGCTATAATGAGTACACTGACTGTACACTATCGGTGGGGAGATAAGATGGCGAGGGACAGGACTGGCCACCCTCCTTATATGCCGAGGCTAAGAAAATGAAGTCGTTGTCATTTCATACCCATGGCTGCCTCTGGACTGGCTCTTCTTGTTCTTCTTGTTCTTCTTGTTCTTGTTCTTCTTGTTCTTCTTGTTCTTGTTCTTCTTCTTCTTCATCGTCATCATCATCATCTTCTTCTTTCTCCTCCTCCTCTTCCTCCTCCTCCTGCTCCTCCTCCTTATCTTCTTCCTCTTCTTCTTCCTCTTCTTTTCCGGTTTATCCACTATCTCACCTACCCGTGGATATCCATCGGTTATTATTAATTAATCATTATACATCATTATAATATCATATGGGGGCGCGGTGGTGTAGGGGTATGTTCGGTGCCTTGCAGCCAGAGGGTTGCGGGTTCGAATCCACGTCAAACCGCCGCGTAGGGACCCTGGGCAAGTCCTTCACTCGCAATTGCTCATACGCTTCGGCGTGAAACTCCGATTCGGTGTCTGCGCTATAGTCGGGAGCGCCTCTGAGTAGAAATCTTGAAGGGCGCTATAACAAGTGCTCATACATACATACATACATACATATAATATAATAATATATATCATTACTAATAGCAGTATACCTAATGTTACTAATGTATTAGCAACTTCTATCTCTCCGGTGTCTATAACGCGCAATGCATCAACCGATGGCACTCCGAAACCAATTAGATTTTTGCGCTCACTTTGAATTTTTCCTGGCTTCCCGTTTCTCTTTAAATCCTTTTCTCCTTTCATCTCTTATAGCACCTGAGGTGTTGCTGGGAATATCAAAGAGACGCTTCAACCAGGTTCAAAGCAACTTAATTACAGCTTAAGTGCTCTTATTAGCAATGTAAAACCGTAGTTCAATTAAACCATTCAAGGTGCAATTTGTAATCTATATAACGCGCTGATTTTTAGGTGTGCTGATATCATCGACTTGTTAAGCACTTATCAAGTCGGAAGGAGTTCGTCCCGAGGTTACGGAGTAATATGACTGGTGTATACAGCACTTTGTAATATCATGTTTTCAAATGAAACTAACTATCAGATGCTTTGGCAGTACATGTATGTATTCATGTATATTTTTATGTATATTTATGATCGCATTTGGCTGATGTGCTTATTGCACGGAAAGCTCGTATGTATGTTTGTTTGTATGTACGCATATTTGTAGTTATGTATCTAACTACGTACGCATGTATGTATCTATGTATGTATGAATGTATGTATGTATGTATGTATGAATGTATGCATTCATTCATTCAAACATTTATATAGCGCCCCTTCAAGGTAACTACTCAGGAGCGCTCCCAACTCTAGCCCTGGCAAAAATGTAAGTTTTCAAATGGCCATAAAAAGTATCAGTACATGATCTAGGGAACAGGCGTAGCTCCCGAGGGAAGCCATTCCATGTATTGTATGTATGTATGTATGTATGTACATACCGACTTTTGATGGTTATTTTCACTCAACCTCAGAAATCCACCGTTACGAAGTAAGATCTGCTGCAAACTTCAGAGGAATCTCCACTCGCACAAACACACGAAAATTCTCCCTAAAAAACGCTGGCCCTGCATTATGGAATGATCTCCCTCTCCAACTCAGAAACGTCCATAGTTTCCTTTTGTTTAAAAGCCAACTACGCATGTATCTCTTCTCTCCGGTTGTTTAAGTTTATTCTGTGTACACGTTAGTTAACTAGTTAAGATTTGTTCTTTGATAACTCATCATTTGTTCCCTGTCTTTTAAAACAGAGACTTATAGATATTTTCCGACCACCTTATTACTAGCATCTTTACTTTAGGGTGACCCTTGTCCGCGGGGCTAAGGCCCTTTTAGGACTCCCCCTTTGAACCAACATCATCATTGTTTATCTTCTCTCTTGTCAAACCTTTTGTTCAATTGGTTTCAATAAAAGCGTGGTTATGGTTATGGTTATTATGTATGTATGTATGTATGTATGTATGTATGTATGTATGTATGTATGTATGCATGTATGCATGTATGCATGTATGTATGTATGTATGTATGTATGTATGCATGCATGTATGCATGTATGTATGCATGTATGTATGCATGTATGCATGTATGCATGTATGCATGTATGCATGTATGTATGCATGTATGTATGCATGTATGCATGTATGCATGTATGTATGTATGTATGTATGCATGTATGTATGTATGTATGTATGTATGTATGTATGTATGTATGTATGTATGTATGTATGTATGTATGTATGTATGTATGCATGTATGCATGTATGCATGTATGCATGTATGCATGTATGTATGTATGCATGTATGCATGTATGCATGTATGCATGTATGTATGTATGCATGCATGCATGCATGCATGTATGTATGTATGTATGTATGTATGTATGTATGTAAGCAAAGATAGAGTGCAAAAACACGTCTACAAAGCAGCTTAACCCGTTATCAATTATATCGAAGTCTTACAGGCAGTCCGAGATAATCAATTATGGAGTGCAAAATGCGTCAATAGACGCATTTTGGCTGATGGATGAGGGATGGGTGGATGGATGAGGGATGGGTGAGGGATGGGTGGATGGATGAGGGATGGGTGAGGGATGGGTGGATGATGGATGAGGGATGGGTGGATGGATGAGGGATGGGTGAGGGATGGGTGGATGGATGAGGGATGGATGAGGGATGGGTGGATGGATGAGGGATGGGTGAGGGATGGGTGGATGGATGAGGGATGGGTGGATGGATGAGGGATGGGTGGATGGATGAGGGATGGGTGGGTGAGAGGTGGGTGGATAATTGAAGAATGAATTTGAGTGGGTGGATGGATATGGGTGGGTGGACGCATTTTGCACTCCATTATTGATTATCTCGGACTGCCTGTAAGACTTCGATATAATTGATAAGGGGTTAAGCTGCTTTGTAGACGTGTTTTTGCACTCTATCTTTGCTTATATATATATATATATATATATATATATATATGTATGTATGTATGTATGCATGTATGTATGCCTGCATGTGTGTGTGGCTACGTTCGATGTACAGATTCTGTTTAAAAAAAGATGAATGCAGATCAGTGGTTTTCTCGAGGGAGGGAGGAAGGGTATAGTGTAAGAATGGAAAACAGACGCACAAAGATAAATGTATATGCGTAATATATAAACTGTAACAAAACATAACATAGTCTTTTTCTTGCTCCCAAAAAAGGAATGCAAATAACACATCATCATATTTCAGATAATACTAAATTGGGATACAAAAGGAGGATCTAAAGGGACCAGAGTTCCGCTAAGAATGATAACATAATATTAGCATTGTCTAATGCTGGAAAGTTCTTTAATATATACAATATATATATGCATAGACATGTGTATGTATGCATATATATTTGCATGCTTATATATATGTAATTTATATATATAATTTATATATATTTATATATGTATTGGTGTCTGTGTGTGTGGTGCTTCTTGGTGCAATGCACCGGTTTAAAGTCTGTCGACAACACTTTCTTTTGCACGGTGTATGTCCAGATTGCCTTCCATCTGGGAACGGATGTGACGTCTGCTTCGGGATCTGCGTTAAGACCTGAGTCGGAAGATTATAATTTGTTGATAGTTCTTTTCATTTCTGACGTCTTACATACACTTCTTCCCGTTCTTCGTCTCTATCTGTCTTTCTGTCTATGTCTCTCTGTCTCTGTGTTTCTCTGTCTCTGTCTTTGTCTCTGTCTGTCTGTCTGTCTGCCTCTCTTTCTCTCTGTCTCTGTGTCTGTCTTTGTCTCTGTGTCTGTCTGTCTGTCTGTCTGACTCTCTCTCTCTCTCTCTCTCTCTCTCTCTCTCTCTCTGTCTGACTCTCTCTCTCTCTCTCTCTCTCTCTCTCTCTCTCTCTCTCTCTCTCTCTCTCTCTCTCTCTCTCTCTCTCTCTCTCTCTCTCTCTCTCTCTCTCTCTCTCTCTCTTTCTTTCTCTCTCTCTTTCTCTCTCCCTCTCCCTCTCCCTCTCTCTCTCCTCTCTCTCTCTCTCTCTCTCTCTCTCTCTCTTCCCCTCTCTCCCCCCTCCGCATATTCTTCCTCTTCCTCCTTTTCCTCTTCCTCCTAGATCCCCTTCTCGTCCTGCTTCTAGGGCGTTCTCGATCGATTACCGATTCCTCAGTGCAATCGAATGCGTCTGGATGTTCTTAGCGGATGCCTTGCGCGAATGTTTTTCCAGTATCCCCTCACTCCCTTTTCCAGGTGGGAAAAGAAACAGATAAGGGACTCCGATTCCTTTACCGTTTCCCTCCGAGGTATTTACACAAACAAGCAGTCGCGAAATGGCGTGCAAGACTCGCTCTCGGGCGTAGACTTTAATCTGATTGGTCAATATTTGCAGCGTTTAACACGTATGCCAAGTGTGCGCTTTCAATTTTTTTTCTGGGTTTGTAAACACATCAAAAAAACTTTAAATCTAAGAGCCTTAACTGGACGATGTTAGTATAAAGTGTGCGTGTGAGTTCAAATCTGATGAAAGTGCAGTTGCGGATTTACTAAGGGAATAAAATGAGGTCGTCACAGCCTGGGGCAGCGCATTCCTCAGTGCGGCAGAACTTAGAAATGGAAAACACGCGCACTGCGCTGATAATATTTTTAAAGAGAAAAATTTGAAAGCTACGGCAAAGAAGTCACGAAGCTGTTTTCGTTTTCAAGTCGGGAAAAATGATTGCAGAAAACAAGCCAGGGAGAAGACTTTAGAAAGTTATAAGAAAGCTGTTAGTGAATTATTTTACGGCTCTTAATAATCTCGAGAAGATGGTCGTCTTAGTAAGAAGCAATGGTCGTTATCCAATGCGATAAACATTAGTCCCTCCCTTATTTCACAATTCTGGATGAAACAATTAAAAAAATCAAGAGCCAAGAATTGTAGGTCATATTTCAAATAGGCCAATTTGTTGAAGTCTAATAGGATCATTTTTTAAGTCTAATAAGCCAATTTATTGAAGGTTAATAGGCCTATTTGTTGAAGTTTAATGGGCCTATCTGTTGAGGATCTATAAGCCTATAAGCTTACTTGTCATGGCTTAATAAGCCTATTTATTGAAGTTTGACAGGCATCTTTGTTGAGGTTTAATAGGCCTTTTTATTAGGGTTAATAGGCCTATTTCTAAGGTTTAATAAGCCGATTGAACTCCTAAGGGGAGCTGCGGGCATAAGTTCGCCACACAAATAGGTCAGTATTAAGGCTGAAGCAGAGGCAACGCAATTGTAAGGTACTAAAAAGGCGCTATATCAATTATTGTCTAAAGAATACATTCAGTTAACTGAATGCAACAATGTATGCAAACTCCTTTACAGTTTAGATTTAACAATAGAACAACTTTCATACTTTCCATTGTTAAAATAATCTAAACTTTCATACTTTCCATTGTTAAAATAATCTAAACTTTCATACTTTCCATTGTTAAAATAATCTAAACTTTCATACTTTCCATTGTTAAAATAATCTAAACTTTCATACTTTCCATTGTTAAAATAATCTAAACTTTCATACTTTCCATTGTTAAAATAATCTAAACTTTCATACTTTCCATTGTTAAAATAATCTAAACTTTCATACTTTCCATTGTTAAAATAATCTAAACTTTCATACTTTCCATTGTTAAAATAATCTAAACTTTCATACTTTCCATTGTTAAAATAATCTAAACTTTCATACTTTCCATTGTTAAAATAATCTAAACTTTCATACTTTCCATTGTTACAATAATCTAAACTTTCATACTCTCCATTGTTAAAATAATCTAAACTTTCATACTTTCCATTGTTAAAATAATCTAAACTTTCATACTTTCCATTGTTAAAATAATCTAAACTTTCATACTTTCCATTGTTAAAATAATCTAAACTTTCATACTTTCCATTGTTAAAATAATCTAAACTTTCATACTTTCCATTGTTAAAATAATCTAAACTTTCATACTTTCCATTGTTACAATAATCTAAACTTTCATACTCTCCATTGTTAAAATAATCTAAACTAAATAAATTATATATGTATAAGTAGCTTTGTGAATAATTTTCGAAGCATATTTAGTAATAATTAGTTGTGCAAATAGGCCTATGTCTATATTTTCGCTTGTGGTCATAGTCTGTGTAAGCTTACTGTATTTCAAATAGGCCTATGTATGTAATCGTTCAAAACAATATGTAGTGCATGTGCACGTGTCAGATACAGATAACGGCCACTTGTTTACTTAATAACTCATTCAGTGCAGTTAGACTTGAACCACATTCTTCCCCAACCCAAACCACTTCAGGCTTTAGGCATGTTCTTACTTTGAGACACGGTACTGAACAATCCAGGCTTCACAACAAAGCGATATCTCTCAGACAATGGCTTTTTAATGGCACTGCACAATGGAAAGTGCATTCTATATAGCCGTGCTCTTAAACTGAGTCGTACCCAACAACCACCTTAGGAAGTGGGCAGAGAACGATAACACTTTGCCTGGCATTTCATAAACAAGCAACATATATAACCTGTAGGGCACAACACCACGGTGATTGCTCGCGTTTCCATCGTGGATAAGTGAAACACGACCGGCAATGTACGGCGTGGGATGAAGACATTGATTACAGGTCAGACGGACATCTATAGGTCTCTCTCTCTCTCTGTCTCTCTGTCTCCCTCTCCCTCTCCCTCTCTGTCTCTGTCTGTCTCTGTCTGTCTATGTCTGTCTCTCTGTCGCTGTCTCTCTGTCTCTGTCTCTCTCTGTCTCTCTCTCTCTGTCTCTCTCTCTCTCTCTCTCTCTCTCTCTCTCTCTCTGTGTGTCTCTCTCTGTTGTCTCTGTCTCTGTTTGTCTCTGACTGTCTCTCTGTCTGTCTGTCTCTGTCTGTCTTTCTGTCTGTCTGTCTCTCTTTCTATATATATATATATATATATATATATATATATATATATATATATATATATATATATATATCATTAGCCATTACACTGCTGCCTCGAGCACGTCCTATGACGTCTTGCAGAATGGCACACATCGACGAAGGCATCCGCTGCAGTGTGCTCGCAAGCACGTAACAATCTACAGACAAGCACACAAACAGACTGAATAATAGCCAGAGGGAGGACTGATCGGCGGATAGATTGGTAGAAGGGTAGACATACAAGCAAACAGATAAACAATTAACGGAAGGAGATTATGAGAGATAGACAGACATACAGGCGGATAGGTCTACACAGACACGTAAGCTCCAAACTTCTAAAGCGCCACTCGAAAGCCAAGCGCAGGGCACCAGCTTATTCCAGAGCGCTGCGTAGAGGAGGAAAAACGTAGAGAAGGAGGAAAGGACGGAAGGACGGACAAAAAGACGGAAAGAGGGACAAAAGGACGGACAAAAGGACAGACTGAAGGACAAACGGGTATTTTCCTGTCAGCCCGGATGTTGAACTCTCTCGACGGCCGTCCAGCTGAAGCGCCGCCGATGTCTGTCGGTAGTCGGCGCCACACGTTTCCGTTCTGTCGACCGATATTTCGGATAAGAAAAGTGCAGCGCGTTCCAAGTTTAATTCACGACGTATACATTAAAACGAGAAGATAAAAGGTGTTATGTAGAGGGAAAGCATTGAGGCACAGACAAACGCATAGAATGACAGGAATATTCAAAGGTAGGCCTACGGACACGACACACACGAAAACAGACAGATGCCAGATAGAAAGACAGACAGAAAGACAGACAGACAGAGAGACAGAAAGACAGAAAGAAAGAAACACAGACACACAGAAAGAAAGGCAGACAGACAGAAAGACATACAGACAGACAGACAGACGTGTAGACACGCACAACGGCAGATGATGTTTGATGTTCCCGCACTGAACGCTCTGAAGATAACAGGTTTCATACAAGAAACTCAATAGCATATCAAACGTGCATGGAGCCATGGACACACGTTTTTGTTTGGTTCAGACTCTTTGAGTGTTTAGTTAAAAGCTTTGTTCGTTGTTTAGTTGCAAGAGGTAAGTGCGTGTAGGAGCAGTGGGATAAGTCTCTAGATTAGAACCCTATTTCCTGGGTCCAAGGGAAGGTGGAGAGAGAGACAGAGACAGACAGAGGCAGAGACCGAGAGACAGAGACAGAGACAGACAAAGACATAGAGACAGAGAGATAGAGACAGAGAGACAGAAAGAGACAGAGAGACAGAGTCAGAGACAGAGACAGACAGGCAGAGAGACGGAAAGAGAGAGAGAGAGAAAGGGGGAAAAGCAAGCGAATTACAGAAACATGTCTTTGCTAATCAAATCGAAAACCAAACGCTGTCACTTCTAAGGCGACCTCAAGTGAACTCTCTCTAGAGAGTAATGAACCGCTACTAACTTAACTTCCAGGTGCTGCACTACACTTGCGACCTCTGTCTACACCGGTCGCTCCTCTTCTTCACAGTTGAAGTGGGTCCTATTCCATTTCTCTCGTTCTTAACTCGGCCACTGCTCGTTCTCCGGCAGTGCCAGTCCCAAGCCTGGATAAAGGATGAGGGCGACGCTAATGATCTTTGTTATCACACAGTGTCGTTAAACTGAAACTACTACAACTCTCTCATTCTTCGTCATCGCTATCTCTGTTTGTCTTTCTCTCTGCTAAACTCTCTGTCTGTCTCTGTCACTGTCTTTGTCTCTGTCTGTCTGTCTGTCTCTTTCTCTACTTCGTCTGCCTATATTCGGATCATTGTTGCATCGTATTGTTGTCATATATGTGTGTAGACCTTTGCACGCATGCATACCTATTGATGTCATGCATGATGCATGTATTTATGTAGGTATGTGTGTATATCGAAGTATAAGTAAATAAGTAAGTAAGTAAGAATATTCTTTATTGAGAAGCACTAGCAAACGCACAGCACTGTACATGGCAAGATTAATACATACATACAAAAACAAACAAATTTATATATACAAGCAAAGAATTGAATGGGAGAAGTTATTGTATATCAGGGGAACCTATAGGGGAGGAAGAGTTAGGGCTAGTCACAGAGGAAAATTAAGAGCTTAATAGACTGATTTATTGAAAACATTGTTTATGTGTATACTATCCGGGCAAGAAAGCATTTCTGAGTCAGGTTGTCAAACATAGAAAGCTCACGGTTATGGGACCGTGGCCGCAGTGAGTAGCGAGATTGCTTAATAGGCGGTAACAATTCATGCAACACATGGCAAGGATTGTGCATTTATGCATGTGTGTAGGTATGCATGTATGTATATGCAATCCGTGGAGATTCTCATCAAAGAGACTCTCTTCTGAGCACGAGATTAATCTAGGCGAAACTCCACGACACTCGTGTAAGGCTGACACATTTTTCCAGACCCACACGACGAAGCATATGTCGTCTACAAACGTTTTGTTTTGTTTGATTAATTAAATTAAGGTTTATTTTTATTTCTCTATCGTTTCTTTGTCTATAATGCCATAGCATTGTTTTGCTCTGCCTCCTCTCTCTCTCTGCCAGTCTCTGGTCTTTCTGGCAACCGGACTCGGACCTCCACTGGACATCAATCTCTTGACAACCTATCTTAAACGATGCAGCGCTCGTGAATAAGCTGGTGCCCTGAGTTCATCTTAGAGTAGCACTTTAAAATGTGGAGTTTAAGATTAAGATTACGTTTACAATTAAATGCATTTAATCTGTTTGGATTAATATTAGTTGGTTCTGTTGAGCATAGGCGTAGCTACATGGAGGCACGAGGAGGCAGCTTCCTCCTCTTGCTTTTTTATATACTGGAATTTCCATTGACTAATGACCCCAATGACCAGGATTTTGCCAATGGTCTGTGAAGTTGCCTCCTCTTGAATTTCAGTCTCGCTACGTGCCTGCTGTTGGGGTTAAACTGTGAAGGTCAAACGTCGTTACGAAAGCTGTTGAATGTACCTCGAGCAGATCGTTAACTTTTCGTGAAGCGTTTCAGCTGCTCATATTTAATCCATTAACCAGGAGAAGGTTCCTGAGTGAACTACTGCCTTCAGCCGAAGCAAACTGGCGGATACACACTCCCTGCCAACCTAAGCAACTGCATAGGCGGTCGCTATCAGGCTGGTAGAGAAAGAGACCGAGAGAGATACAGAAGAGGAGGCAAAGAGATTGTTAGACAGAGACAGATAGGGAGTAAGAGAAAAAAGGAAGAGAAAAAAGGAAGAGAGGCTGTGGTACTGAGAGACAGAGAAAGACATACGTAGATAAATAAATTGAAATAAAGAGAAGAGGCAGAGACAGGGACAGAGACAGAGTGAAAGATTGGTATGGAAATGCATTGAAGGAGAGCAAGTGAGGCGAGAGAGAGAGAGAGAGAGAGAGAGAGAGAGAGAGAGAGAGAGAGAGAGAGAGAGAGAGAGAGAGAGAGAGAGAGAGAGACAGAAAGAGAGGAGACAGAAAGAGAGGGAGACTGAGAGAGACAAAGAAAGACAGAGAGAGACAGATAAAGACACAGAGAGGGAGAGAGAGAGAAAGACAGAGAAAGACAGAGAGAGACAGACAGAAAGAGACATTGAGAGGGAGAGAGAGAGAGAAACAGAGACAGACAGACAGACAGACAGAGAGAATTTAAGGCCCGAAGCCTTTGCGTTGGCGATGACAGTTTCTCTTGGCTGCTGAGAGCATCAAATTCGTCTGCATCATCGGTTCCTTCGGAGGTCGACATCTGTTAGTTGTTTAAGGTCGATGCAACCCATCGAAGCCCTGACTCTCAGCAGAGGTCAAGGACACGGACACTGCATTCGGAGGAGCATCGAGCGAGCAGCAGAGAGGGCAGACAGAGAAGCACGGCCTCAGTCAGAATCTCTACGTACAGACAGAGCCAGACTTTGTGGACGTGGCTATCTAAGAATGTCGATGTGCTTCGTAGATATAATCTCCTCTGACTGATTTATGCGTCCTATATGCCGTGAAGCCACACCTGTCTAGAAGCTAGGTAGAAAACGGACCCAAATGCCGACAGATTATGCCTACCTCCATCTTATATCCTCCTTCCTCCGCCCTTCTAACCTCCTTCCTCCGTTCTTTTATCCTCTTTCCTCCGTTCTTCTTAATATCCTCTTTCCTCAACCCAGGCGGTCACGGTGCAGAAACTTTGAGCAAGTCCTTCATTCGCAGTTGCGCAGCGCCATCGATGTTCTGTCGTATGGTCGCGTCTGGATCTTTTGGAAGGAGGGCAATATATCAAATGCAGTTGTCTTGTGCCATTTTATACCCTGGAAACCAAGTTTACATGATTTTCCTGACTTGGCTTTTCTGTGGCGCTGAACAATTCGGAGAATTTACATGTTTGTTATTATATGTCTGTTTGCATAAACGCTGTATATTTATATGGCGATTAAGACTCCGAGGTTTCAGTAGCATCAGCCAAATGCGATAGGTTTATATTTGTATGAGAAATACAAACGATGAAGCTTTATCCTGTGTTATGTTGAATACGATCATCACTACCTAGATTCCTCAGCAAAACATATCAATAAACTCTCCGAATAACCGTCTATGTTTTTAGTAACATAACTATTACACAAAGTAGTTAAGCGATGGTTTGGACATGTAGAGAGCGGCAGTTTATGTGTGTATGTGAGTGTGTGTGTGTGTGTGTGTGTGTGTGTGTGTATGTGGGTGTGTGTGTGTATGTGTGTGTGTGTGTGAGTGTGTGTGTGTATGTGTGTGTGTGTGTGTGTGTGTGTGTGTGTGTGTGTGTGTGTGTGTGTGTGTGTGTGTGTGTGTGTGTGTGTGTGTGTGTGTGTGTGTGTGTGTGTGTGTGTGTGTGTGTGTGTGTGTGTGTGTGTGTGTGTGTGTGTGAGTGGTGTGTGTGTGGATGTGTGACCGTCCAGACTGAATCTCCATTGTTATAGTACGATATGATTGTTTTGTGGTGTTACAGAGGAGAAGACGTAGCAGCCATGGGGTTGGAAGCACCGGAGATCCATACGAACAAGGATGGATCGGTGACGATACAGTACGTTCCGAAGCAGAGCGGAGTACACGAACTCAACCTCACGTACAACGAACAACCAGTCTCAGGTAGAACATCAATGGAATGGACTTCCACCTTCCTCTACGCTCTATCATTCTCTCTGGTGGCATCTCTACCCCTACACCACCGCGGTGGGGCGCGGTGGTGTAGGGGTATGTTCGGTGCCTTGCAGCCGGAGGGTTGCGGGTTCGAATCCACCTCAAGGGGGTATGTTTGGTGCCTTGCAGCCGGAGGGTTGCGGGTTCGAATCTACCTCAAGCCGCCGCGTAGGGACCCTGGGCAAGTCCTTCACTCGCAATTGCTCATGCGCTTCGGCGTGAAACTCCGATTCAGTGTCCGCGCTGTAGTCGGGAGCGCCTCTGAGTAGAAATCTTGAAGGGGCGCTATATAAATATCTGAAATGAATGAATGAATCTATCTTTCTCTCACCTTAAAAGCCTTCCTTTTCTCTCGGAGTACCTCGCACTGGGAGCGCTTCTGAAAGGCCTACGCTGTGAGAAGCGCTTTATAAATGATCAAGTAGGCCTACAATACAATATAATGGAAGGACGGACGGACGGAGGGAAGGATGATTGGAAAGATTAATGAATGGACTTAAGTGATTTTAGCGATATGTTCGACTTACTCTATAGGTCTAATTAAGTTTGTTTCTTAAATTAACGAGTTTTCTTCAAACCCACGAGCTCATATCATATCAATAAAGAAAATAATTAAACTGTCTAACATTTTGTACCTGAGTTACGGAAAAAGAAAAAATAATCATAGGCAGACTTGCGCTGATTGTAATTTAATTGAACATTTAAATAGCGCCCCTTCAAGATATCTACTCAGAGGCGCTCTTTGCGCTAGCCTATGATGCTAAATGTCATTATAGGAACGAATAATATAATATTATTACATCAATTAGCAAAACAATGCACAGTGAGCTGAAAGAGTCACAAGTGGTGGGCCCACGCACACAAGAGGAACCAACCAACGGATTACCGTCGAAAGCTGAAGATGGCATGGATGTTCTTGCTTATTGTCAGGATATTTCAACTGTTTCACAGTTCCGCAATTACTGTTCTATATTACCTCTGCTTTAGATAATCATTGTGATTGACTTTCTGCAGATGGTGATGCTTAAGATGGTAATCTGTTGCAGGCACTCCGCTGCATGTGGTTGTTGATGCAGCCGACAAGGGTAGCTTCATCACAGCCTACGGACCCGGACTGAGCCAAGGCAACAGCGGAAAAGAGAGCGAATTCTTCATCGCTGGAAACGCAAGTGAGACCAGTCACCTTCGATTCTTCCTTCACATAATCTCAGCTATGCCGCAAATAAGAGAATCTCTTGCTTCATATGTCCTTCATTGTAACCGGTTTAGAAGCATCTTCATTCATCCATCCATTCGTCAGTTTATCCCCCTATCTGTTGGCTTTTCCCTCTATGCATCACTCCTTCCAGTAGTCCATTAATTCATCCACCATCCAACACTCCATTCATCCGTCCGATCATCCATCCGTCCGACCATCCGACCATCTATCCATCCATGCATCCATCCATCCATCTACCTTAACCCACCCATATCTATCCACACACTCAAATCCATCCTTCATTTATCCATTCACCTCTCATCCACCCATCTCTCATCCATCCATCTATGTCTCATCCATCCATCCCTCATCCATTCATCCATCCCTCATCCGTCCAGTTATCTCTCATCCATCCATCTATCGAGCCGTCCATCCATCCATCCCTCATCCATCCATTTATCTCATCCATCCATCTATCTATCCATCCATCCGTCCATCCATCCGTCCATCCATCCATCCCTCATCCATCCATCCATTCATCTCTCATCCACCTAGCCCTCATCCATCCACCTATCTCTCATTCATCCACCTATCTCTCATCCATCCACCTATCCCCTCCCTCATCCAATCATCAATTTGTTGCATAATTTTCTACACCTCCTTTCGCAACGACTCATCCAGCTACATCACCCTTTGTGATCACTGACTGTCTCTGCTAAGACTGACTAAATGATGATGTTCCACTTCACTGCAAACACACACACACACACACACACATGATTGATTGGATGCTGGTTGATGTTGCTGATGCAGAGGACATTGACGTGAAGATCGATGGACCTGGAAAGGCTGACATCGTGAAGGAGGACAAGGGTGGACTGCTGAGGGTCGTCTATGTTCCGATCTCACCTGGAGAGTACAACGTCAACATCCGACTCAAGGGAAAACACATTCACGGATCGCCATTCTCAGCTAAGATATCCGGTCAGACATTTTACATCCTCCTCCTCTGCTTCACCTACTAACTCTTCGTTTCCATTCATACCCTCCTCGACTGCCTGGTCTCATTTGTATTGGCAGAAAAAGAAACTCCGTGCAATTATCATTATCATTGTCATTATCAATCAATCAATCAATCAATCAAAACTCTTTTATTGAAGCCATGTCAAATAAAAATCACATAACATTTAACACAAAATATCAGGATTGGCCGCAAGAGGAGTCCCAAAAGGGATCAAGATCCCGCTAACTAGGGACACCTAGAACAACATTTCAGAAATTTGAATTAGTGATAGCTAAATCCTTGACAAACAGTGCAACATCAAGTTTCAAACAGTATAGTACATAGTACACAGTACATGATAAACACAATTCAAAACAGTATGAAAATGAAGAAAAAAACGAAAACCTTAACTAACAGTGAAAAAATAATATCCGGCAGGGTAGGTTAAAGCTAATTTCCATTAATCAGGAAGGCATGCAGCATTTTTTTAAAGTGTCGTAGGTGCTGCTAGTAGTATCATCATTATCATGTCGTTATCGTTATCAATATTATAATTATTATTATTGTCATCATCATCATCATCATCATCATCATCATCATCATCATCATCATCATCATCATCATCATCATCATCATCATCATCATTTTACGCCCAATTTTCTTAAGGTCAGACCACATAACTTTAACCTTTCTGACAAAGACTCACGAAATTTTATATCACGTATGTTATTCCTGAACTCTTATTAAGCTATTACTCCGTACTATAATATTTTTTTCCATGTACACCGAAAGCGTTATGTCTGTTGTTAACACAATAAACGAATATATGCTGATGATTATTATTATCATTATTATTATTATGCATTTATTAAGCGTCACTACCTTATACCAAAGAATCAACTGATGGAACTTAGCAGTGAGTGAAGGACTTGCTCAAGGTCCCTACACAGTAACCGTGTCTCGAACCCGTACAGTCTGTTTTACAAGGCAAGCGTTCTAACTAATCGACTACCGTGTGTGACATTGTGTACCATTACACCGAGTAACCTATTCGTTGTGTGCACGTCTTCTTCATCTTGTTCGTTGTTTGTCGTCTTAGGCGAAGGTCGTAAGAGGTCGCAGCTGTCGATTCCTGGTACGAGTTCTTACACCCTCGGAGGGAACAACGTCGACCTGACGAACATGGTCGGCGTCTTGAAGCCCCCTGGAGGAACACCAGAGGCATGTCTACTCAAGAAGACAAACGATGGAAAACTAGGTTCACTTCTCAAGCTTTTCTCGTTTCATGTTAGTGGCAGTGGTGGTGGTGGTGGTGGTGGTGGTTCAGGTGGTGGTGGTGGTGCTGCAGCAGCAGCAGCAGCAGCAGTAGCAGTAGCAGTAGCAGTAGCAGTAGCAGTAGTACTAGTAGTAGTAGTAGTAGTAGTAGTAGTAGTAGTAGTAGTAGTAGTAGTAGTAGTAGTAGTAGTAGTAGTAGTAGTAGTAGTAGTAGCAGCAGCAGCAGTAGCAGTAGTAGCAGTAGCAGTAGCAGTAGCAGTAGCAGTAGCAGTAGCAGCAGCAGCAGCAGCAGTTGCAGTAGCAGCAGCAGCAGCAGCAATAGCAGTAGCAGTAGCAGTAGTAGTAGTAGTAGTAGTAGTAGTAGTAGTAGTAGTAGTAGTAGTTGTTGTTGTAGTAGCAGCAGGAGTAGTAGTAGTAATAATAATAAGACTATACATATACTGTAACTACTGTATGTACATGTACATAATTATGGCGTCTTAACGCAGCCGAAGAAAAGGGTTTTTAAGTGAATTGTCTGTCGTTGATAGCCATCGCGTCGTTCCAGCCGAAGAAGAAGGGTTCCTACAGCGTTGAGGTGACTCAGGAAGGTCGACCAATCACCGGAAGTCCATTTTCCATAGCCATCGGAGACTCGGAGCTGTGTCATGCCACCAAGGTCAAGGTGAGCGGTGCCGTCAAGGAAGCAACGGCCAACAAGTGGAACGAAACGCATATCAACATCGGAGAAGCAGGTAACAACACTCAGCGATTCATCGGTTCTTCCACTAACACACTACAGCGACGACTATCTCCCACGGCATCATCATCGCCATCATCATCATCGTCGTCGTCATCATTGTCGTCGTCCTTATTTTTATCATCGTCATCGTCACCACCATCATCATTCATTCATTCATTCATTCATTCATTCATTCATTCATTCATTCATTCATTCATTCATTCATTCATTCATTCATATAGCGCCCCTTCATGAAAGCGACTCAGAGGCGCTCCCAACTCCAGCACGGCTACAAAATAAGCGCGCACTGAGTCAGTGTTCACACGCGTAAGCGTGTGATAATGATTGATGATGACGATGATGATTATTATGATGATGATGATGAAGACGATGACGATGACGATGATGATGATGATGATGATGATGATGATGATGATGATGATGATGACAACGAGATTAACGATGATAAGGAAGCTGACGATTGCTTATAATGGGGTAGATGATGATTACGGTTATGATGATGGTGATGATGGTGATGATGATGATGATGATGATGATGATGATGATGATGATGATGATGATGATGATGATGATGATGATAATGACTACGACTAGGAGAATGATGACTATGACGATTGTGCTGATAGGTTTGGGATCGTTGGGAATCTCGGTAGAGGGCGCTCATCGATCGGATGTGGAGATAAAGAGTACTTCAACGACTGAGTACACTCTCCAGTACAAACCACACGAACCAGGAATATACCTCGTCAACATCAAGTTCGGAGATGACCACATCGCTGGTCAGTCAATCAATCAATCATTCAATTAATCATCCAATCAATCAATCAGCCAATCGGTCAGTCAATCATTTGATTAATCAGTCAGTGATCAGTCCCCAGACTACGTGTCAATTAGTCATTTAAATGATCAGTCAGTCAGTATGTAATTGAGTTTATCAGTCAATCAGTCAGTTTTTCAGTCAGATTGGCAGTAAGTCAACACGTCATTCAATCAATCAGTCGATCCACCAGGCAGCCATATTGATCCGGAGCTCCATATATATCAATCGATCCATTTCTGTTCCCAGTCGCCAAATTCATTCTTTTCCACGTCGATTACGTAAAACAAACTATACGGCGCATAGCTAGATTCCAACTGATACAATTGAACTCGATTAAGTCCATTAAGCTGAAAGCATTCAGAAGTCGCGTGCTTAGATGAGACTATAACCGACAATTTGACACATTAACATTTACTTTTACATTTACCCGCTGACTTCAAGTTTAAGAGCTTATGGTAAAGTTAATGTATGGCTAATGCTAGAGTGTGTTACTCAGAGTATAATGCTTCGGGTTAAGAGTTAGAAGTTGATCGTGTTAAAGGTAGTAGGCTCCTACTAGTCTGAGGAATCTTCCTGTGATATCTGGTATGTGTTGACTTCTGTGTCTAGAATATTGCTGTGGGCAGTAGGCCTATCATTAACGAAATATTCGCTGGGGTTAGAAGAATGCCAAAGTTAGTAGGGCCTACAATGCCCTACATTATATGAAAATAAACCGAATGTCCGCTTTGACTCAGTCTATATCTCCCCTTTTCGTTCATTGGCATAACATCCGGCATGACATTTATTATGGCCCTGTTGTTTTCAGATAACATTGTCTAAGCGCGGTTACTAACCCGTATCTGGAACCTTTGTTTTGTTATTGTGTCTGTGTTGATGTATCGTATGTCTATACTGGCTTCCTACTCAGTCGCCCACTCAGACAAGTGGTACGCCTGCTATTACAAAAACAACCAGCCACTCGAACAGAGTTTTATACATTATGTCCGAGGCTCGTGTAAGGATGTATGTGTCGTCTGCTCAAAACACGATTACGTCATAGCGCCATGTATCTGAACTTTTGTAAAGTGCATTTTGGGGAAACTCTCAAAAGCGGTGGCTTCAAAGCGCTCAAAATAACTCTCAGCCGCGTCGGAACTGATGCAATGTATATTTTCTTGTTTGTAGGTTATAGGTAGTAGGCTTTTACGTGATAACAGTATCTTCAATTCGCTTTTACTTTCATCTCTTTCTTCCTTTTTCTGCATTTCGCTTCTGCTGGTTTGCTTTTTCTTGCTGTTGTTAACTTGTTACTGTCTTTGTTATCCTTCTTTTTCTTCTATCTTTTCTTCTTCTTCTTTTCCTATCATTGTTCTTGTTCTTCCGCTGTCCTGCCATTTTTCATTCTTCGTCTCCTAATTCTTATCCTCTTCACCTGTCTTCTTCTTATTCCTCTTCCTCTTTACTTTTTTCTTTTGTACTTTCTTCCTTCTCTTTCTGCTTTTTCTTTTACTTTCTTCCTTCTCTTTCTTCATCTCCTCGTCTTAATTTTCGTCGACCTGATATTGACTCAGGCGCTATATTTAATACTTATGGCTCAAGAATATTTGGTTGATTTTGAATACAGGCAGCCCATTCATGGTCAGTGTGGGCGGCGAACCTTCTGGGCGCATACGAGAAACGGTCGTCAAGAATATTCAGGCAGCCGAAATAGTTCGACCAAAGCAAAACGTCAGCCTCCAACTTAAGATTCCAGGTCATTCACTCTTTAAAAAAACCTACAGTCTGCACACATACATCTTTTATCTTCAGTTTCTGAGATTGGTATAATTTACAGCGTTAGATAAAACACTGCGAAACACGGTAGCCGAGGATAATAATGGCCCAATTTTTTTACGAAGGCCTGGCTTTTCTTTAACAACCTTGGTCACGGCCATGCCCAGATAACTGGAGACAACAGAGAAACTACATTTCTCTATCAGCGCTTATCTTTCGCCATCCAGCGCTTCAGCGCAATCGCTTTTCACAGCACTTTTGGAACTCAGTATGACATCAACGAAGACTAGGCATCCCAGAACAATGATATAACTATTTTTGTGAAATCCTATTGGATTGCATGTACCTTCATAAAAAATTAATAATAGTAATAATTGTTACAATAATTGATTGTATTATAGCAGGTATCATGCCTTTTTAAGTCTGGAATTTATTAAGATGCTTTCGCTCAACTAAAGAACCTTCGTCTCGTTAATAAGTTGTTCATTAAACATAGACATTTTATCACGTCTTGTCAGTATCTTTTGTCGGATTAAGTCCGATGGGATTTTAAGCTGGTTAACTAGTGGTAATTAGACCATTTCAGGAAACAATTGTCATTAAAACCGTTGTATCCGGTTGTAGGAACGAACCCTTTGGATATGGAGGCGACGATGACGACTCCGAATGGAACGTCGGACGCCTGTGAGATCCGAGACTTACCTGCTCACACGTACGAGATCAAGTTCGTTCCACCTGAGGACGGGATCCACACGATCAGCCTCAAGTACAAGGGAATTCACATCACAGGTCAGTCGAGTCGTCCACAATCGGTCGAATCGTTCAAGTCAAGACACGTCTTTTCTCCAAGGCGTATCTCTAACTCACTGTGCGTTTATGCTTGTAAAGGCGCCCTTGAAACGGCAAGTGCTGTGTTACGGCGCCCAAGCAATTGTCGCTACTATTATATTATAATTACAGGTCTCGTCTTCATCCGGCATAGAATTTCTTTTATCTACATCTAGGAAGATCTTGTTTGTAACATAGAATTTGTTTGACCTAGGAAGATCTTGTTTGATATAGGAAGATCATCTTTGATCTAGGAAGATCATCTTTGATCTAGGAAGATCATCTTTGATCTAAGAAGATCTTGGTTGTTCTATGAAGATCTTCTTTGATCTATGAAGATCATCTTTGATCTAGGAAGATCTTGGTTGTTCTAGGAAGATTTTATCTGATCTACGCAGATCTTGATTGATCTAGGCAGATCGTGCATGATCCAGGAAGATCTTGTTTGATTTGTGAAGATCTTGTATGATCTAGGCAGATCGTGTATGATCTTTGAAGATCTTGTATGATTTAGGCAGATCTTGTTTGATTTAGGCAAATCGTATATGATCTGTGAAGATCTTCTTTGATCTGTGAAGATGTTATTAGCATACATGTACGTGAGAGTTCGGTAATATCTGAGTTCGGTGTTTGTGTTTGAATACAGGAAGTCCTTTCCAGTACACTGTTGGAAGGGCTCCGGCTGGAGGAAACCACAAGGTCGAATTTGGAGGCGCTGGAGTTGACAAGGGAGAAGTCGGAATAAAGAGTAAACGTCATTTTACTACTACTACTACTACTACTACTACTACTACTACTACTACTACTACTACTACTACTACTACTACTACTACTACTACTACTACTACTACTACTACTACTACTACTACTACTACTACTACTACTACTACTACTACTGCTGCTGCTGCTGCTGCTGCTGCTGCTCTGCTGCTGCTGCTGCTGCTGCTGCTGCTGCTGCTGCTGCTGCTGATACTACTACTCCTATTACTATCGTTGATGGTTTTAATGTTAGCTTAAGCACAGGCTGACACGGTAGTTCAGCTAAGTCTTAACTGCGACATTTCTTTAGTATAGGATACATGTATTATTTCAGTTCTTAAATTCAAAATCCCTAAACCGATATTGACTTGAAATACGATTTAGATAATAATGTTTCGAAAGACTTAACCTTAAGGACTTACCTACACTTGACAACACAAGATTCCTGTGTACAATCCGTGCTATCCCGAGGTTAAAAATCAATGAAAATGCCATCATCGGTATGCAAACCGGGCATCCTTACACACACGGCGCATGGGACGAACGCTTTAACCGATGTAGCAAATCGGACCAGTAGAGATTGTAGCCTCTGATCACTGTTGTTGAAAGATGCTATGTTCTGTCGTTGTAGACTTCTTCAATATCTACACTCGAGAGGCAGGACCAGGGTCCCTGTCCGTTGCTTTCGAGGGACCTTCTAAGGCGGCTGTTGAAATCCTGGAGAATCCCAATGGATATACGATGGTGTCTTACCAAGTGGCCAAGGAAGGTGCGAAAAATCACGCGTTCCATCGCATGATTTTCACATACATAAGTTGTGCCATTGTCTTTCGTCCATTGATAATCAGCTCTCTCTCTCTCTCTCTCTCTCTCTCTCTCTCTCTCTCTCTCTCTCTCTCTCTCTCTCTGTCTCTCTCTCTCTCTATCTATCTCTGTCTGTCTCTGTCTGTCTGTCTGTCTGTCTGTCTCTGTCTCTCTCTGTTTCTGCCTGTCTGTCTGTCTGTCTGTCTGTCTGTCTGTCTGTCTGTCTGTCTGTCTGTCTCTCTCTCTCTCTCTGTCTCTCTCTCTCTCTCTCTCTCTCTCTGTCTGTCTCTGTCTGTCTGTCTGTCTCTGTCTGTCTCTGTCTGTCTGTCTGTCTGTCTGTCTGTCTGTTGTCTGTCTGTCTGTCTGTCTGTCTGTCTGTCTGTCTGTCTGTCTGTCTGTCTGTCTGTCTGTCTGTCTGTCTGTCTGTCTGTCTGTCTGTCTCTCTGTCTCTCTCTCTCTCTCTCTCTCTCTCTCTCTCTCTCTCTCTCTCTCTCTCTCTCTCTCTCTCTCTCTCTCTCTCTGCTCAAGGTCTCTACAAGTGACCGCCCTGAATGGAGGTTCGAACCCGTACTCTTCGCGTTTCAGGCAGAGTGCTCTATCCATTCCGCTACCGTGCCGCACAAGAAATTCCACCTCAGCAACTCTAATTCGAATCTCGAGCTCGTGAAGTAAAATCGACATGTTACCACTTTTTGATGTGAAATTATCTTGCTTGCGTTGTCCAATAATTGTACCTATTACTCGTTGCAGGTGACTATGGTATTCACGTCAAGTACAACGATGAGCATGTACCTAAATCTCCAGCCATCGTACACGTGTCACCATCGAGTAGCGATGCACAGCTTGTCACCATCCACGGCCTAAGAGACAGAGGACTCGAGGTATACGTTGACACATTCACGGCCAGCTTTAGGCAACATTGCAATGTGTCAATCATTCAGTCCGTCCGTCCGTCCGTCAGTCAGTGAGTAAGTAAGTAAGTTAGTTAGTCAGCCAGTCTGTGTGTCAGTCAGTCAGTCAGTCAATTAAGTAAGTCATTCAGTCAGTCGGTTGGTCATTGAATAGTAACTCTGTCACTCACTCAATCCTCAGACACTTAGTCACTGAGTAAGTCACTCAGTCAGTTACTCAGCCACGTTGAACCCCTGCCTCTGTCTGTAACATAGGCCGAAAAAAAAGCCCCTCCACATACTCCACAGACTGAGTGACGAGGTGGTTGTCATAGACAAAGAACGCGATTATCATGACGACAAACAATGACGATGAAGTGAAAAATAAACAAAGAGAAAAATCAATAAATCAATCAGTCAATTTAAATTTATATAGCGCCCTTCACTCTCACACTAACTCACCGTTAATCGATCTATAACAATAACAGTAGCAACAGTTGCAATCGAACACTAACTACCAACTCTTACGCACAGGTTGATAGGCCAGCGACTTTCAACGTGAATCTGAACGGAGCAATGGGGACGCTGAAGGGCCTCGTGAAGACCCCCTCTGGAACGGAGGAGGATATCTTCAACCAGGAACTGGACCAGGACCTTCACGCGTTGAGGTTCCTGCCGAAGGAGAACGGGGTCTACTACGTCCATATCAAGTTCAACGAGGCCCACATTCCCGGCAGTCCCTTCCCGATGCTCGTCGGAAAACTGGGAGCAGATCCAGCGCTGGTCTTCGCCAAGGGAGACGGACTGGAAAAGGGAGAAGTCGGTCGGTGGAGATCTCATGTCTAAGCTAATGACTTCTATTATAGCGTCGGTTTAGGAAAATAGTGGGAGGCAGCAGCCTAACACTGCATAAGAGCACCTCAAAGGCACTTACGTTAGCCTGTTGAATCAGATATTGAGGCCTATGGTTGTTGATTCTGCTCTATGTATGTATGTATGTATGTATGTATGTATGTATGTATGTATGTATGTATGTATGTATGTATGTATGTATGTATGTATGTATGTATGTATGTATGTCCGTACGTATGTATGTATGTATGTATGTATGTATCTATGTATGCAATTATGCATGCATGTATGTATGCATGCGTGTGTGTATGAATGCATGTATGTTATGCTATATACATGTATGCATGTATGTATTTATGTATGTATGTATGCATGCTTGCATGTATGTATGTATGTATTTATGTACGTTAGTACGTATGCATGTACGACGTATGTGTGTATGACACCTATGTATGTATGCACTATCCAAGTGTATATAACGCTTGATACAGCGCCATCGAGGTAGTAGTAGTAGTTTCAGTTTACCGATCATTAAGTAAGTAAGTAAGTATATTATATATATATATATATATATATATATATATATATATATATATATATATATATATATATATAAATATATTAACGTCGCCCTCCTCCTTCATACAGGCTTGGGACTGGCACTGACAGAAAACGTTCAGTGGCAGAGTTAGCATCGATGTACCTCAACATCTTTGCCTTGTAACACCGTTACATTTGATTCATCCATTCATCCACTCATCACTCGCTGTGTGTCCTTCCTTTCTCCAGGCAAGGCATCTAAGCTGACGGTGATAACGACTAACGCTGGATCCGGAACCCTTGCGGTCCACGTCCAGGGTCCGTCGAAAGTGGCCGTCGTCTGCGCTGAGGTGGACGAGGGCTACGAGTTCTGCTACACCCCGATGGCCCCAGGAGACTACATGATCATCATCAAGTACTGTAACGTCACGATCGCTGGGTCACCGTTCAAGGCCATCGTTACAGGTAAAGGCACCGTAACAATCAATCAATCAATCAATCAATCAATCAATCAGTCAATCAATCAATCAATCAATCAATCAATATTCGTTTATTGGAAATAATCATGCTGACACAGCCGCAACTTAATGAAAAATAAAAAACAGTTATCAGCTTGTTCAGAGGATACGGGGCCTATCTGAGGTACACTGGGATACAGTATCAGTATCAGTTATTTGGCTAAACAGGTTGACTCGAAATTGCGTTTAACGTTAATTAGTAGTTTCAGGTTAAGCATCAAGTTAGACATTAATTTCTCTAGAGTTGTGTTTCTGTTTTCTTGGTGTCCAACAGGCAAAGGAAAAGGTTCGGACTTAACTGAGACGTCTGGACTGTTCGTCGAAACCGTTGAGAAGAAGGCAGGCGTTTCGAAGGCCAAGCGTTTCCATGGCGACGCCAGCAAAGTCGTTGCCCAGGGCAACGGACTGAAGAAAGGGTTTCCAGGGAGACCGGCTGCCTTCACCCTCGACTGCAAAGACGCAGGTATGTTCAGATATAATATACCCTAGGGCCTAGACGTTGAACAAGTCGCCTCAAGCAGAAAACCGTTAAGCATTACAAACATACATTCAAATTACCAGCACATAAGCACATAAAATTATTGCTCTACTGAACCGTATCCTTTTGGGCACTATAATATTACACTCTGCTGTCCTGCTTCAACCAGCACCGGACGCCGACCTCTTCTTTCTGAGGCCCATCATGCAACACCGGGCTTTCTCCGTTGTGGGTCTGACCACCTGGAACGGTCTTCCACTGGAGCTCCGTCTCCAACCTAGGACAAACTCATCGGCGCTCTGTATATCCTTAAAAACGGTTCTCTCTAGCCGTGGTTGGGCCTGGAGCGCTTCTGAGTAGGTATCTTGAAGGGGTGCTATATCAACTTTTGATAGCTTGATCGATTATTTGATTGATTGATTGATTGATTATTTATTTATTTATTTATTTGATTTATTGATTAATTGATTTAGGCTACTGATTGATTGATTGATTGATTATCTGGATTGATTGATTGATTAATTAATTGATTGATTGATTGATCGATCGATCGATTAATTTATTTATTTATTGATTTATTGATTGGCGTGTTTGGTATGGCGGTACTTTACTGCTTTCTGCGACTGTAGGTCAGGCCCTGCTGACCCTTGGAATGATCTCCCCAACTGGAATTCCCGTGACGGAGTTATCCTACAAGAAGCAGAGAGTCGGCAACTACAACGTAACCTACAAAGCGGACGAGAAAGGCGACCACACTCTGACTATCCGATGGGGGTCCGACGACGTCCCTGGCAGTCCCTTCAACATCTCCGTCGGTTAGACTCTGCGACGACCCCCTCCCTGGTCTCCGTCTCTGCCCCTGCGTCTGTAGGCAGGAGCAGCCGAGACGGTATATAGGACGCTGATGGTGGATGGGGAAAGGACATCCTCCTCCACCCGGGACATCGTTTTGGTGGCATCGGGAGGAAGTAGGTGACGTCAGAATGGACGTACTGATGACAAACAAATACATAGCCAGTCCCAAGACTGGATAAAGGAGGAGGGCGACGCGTAGCATCTTTGTTATGACAAAGCGTCGTTAAATAACAGATAGCCGACGCAAGCAGCGATTGAAGTTCTCTCAATAGAGACTGTGTATAGATTGGTTTGCCCCAATGGCCGTAGGCCTATAACAGCCCTGCCAGGCATTCATAGTCCCTAATAGTGTTGCTTTGCCTTGAGCTTAGCAACTCAACTTGTTAATGTCTTTGCTAGCTATCAGCAACGTTCCCATCTTAAAGGCCTTACTAGGCTTTGATAGTCTTCCCTTGTTAAGCCTTTCAAGCGAAAGTAAAAGAAGCTAGCGTAGAGGAATGTTATAAATGCAGTTACAAAAGTTGGCTTTCAAATCCAAACTGCAAGTCATAATTTCGGTCATTTTCAGTGTCAATTTAGATAAAGAAGCAGACCGTTTGTATTGGTTGATCTACCCCAACATATCTCAGTTTCGTACTACGACCTTCTTTTAAAAAAACCTGGTAGGCCTACTTGTGTACCTATCGGTATGGTAAGCATAAGAAAGCACTTCCGTTACTGCGATACCGTCCTCACCCTTTTGATATTAAATTCATGCAGGCGTTGCTTTAGACAACGGATACTAAACATTTCGTAAGTCATCTTATAAATGAGTGCATGTCGTAATTATCAATCACATTTCTAATGTCGTGAGATATCGTGAGATATCATGATATACATGTATCATGAGAATTGACTTCGTATCTGAACGTCTTGAGACGAAGCAATCTAATAGCGACCTCTATCAAACACAGAACGTCCCGTCTCAACATTTCTTAACGAAAAACCCCAAACGTTGTTTGTCATCAGACTTCGGACATGACGTCATGCTACTGGTCCTCTCGACGTTTGCGACAAGTATACCTTCGCCTTATCCAGCTGACGGAAGAGGGAAGCCGCAACAGAGCATTAAAGTTCTGTGGAATGTCGGCGCTTCTACTCTTTATAGCTTGCTGTAGTTTATTAGTATTTTCGTTCATAGAGCTAGAACTAGATTACTGCAAGATTTAGGTACATGCGCAAGATCATTTCAGTTATCGTAATTTAACCGATAACTGAAATTAGTGCGTGTTTGATTTTGCCAGCTTTTGTAGAACAACCAATGTAGAACAACTCGAATCGTGAACTATTCGTTTATTTATAGGAATAAAGTCTGGCAAAAAATATCGTCGGCCAGGTATAAATCTAGTTTTGTTTCTTGTCGACCAGCAACAACTTCAAGTGCACCGATCTTCTGGGTATTGAGAGGAGTCTAGGCTTGTTTTGGTGCGTCATGGGTTGAGGCCTTGTGCATTAGACACGGGCGCAATAGAAGTTATTATTTTAATAATAATAATAATACTAATAATACTAATACTACTACTACTACTACTACTACTACTACTACTACTACTACTACTACTACTACTACTACTACTACTACTACTACTACTACTACTACTACTACTACTACTACTACTAATAATAATAATAATAATAATAATAATAATAATAATAATAATAATAATAATAATAATAATAATATAATAATAATAGTAATAATAATAATAATAATAATAATAATAATAATAATAATAATAATAATAATAATAATAATAATAATGTTCAAGTCCCTGAGGGATCCTGTATACCTCGGGCAAAAAAAATAATAATAATAATATAGTAATAATAGCAATTGAGTAAAAACTACAACTACTACTACCACCACAAGACTACCACTACCTCTACCACTACCTCTACCACTACCACCACCACCAATGCAAACAACGTATATTTTTCGGACAAATTTAAACCCGAAAGTCTTTAAATTTAGGCTAAGCGACGTCACCATTATCAACTGTGATGCTAACGTGTCTAGTGCATTACCCTTTCCACAGCATGTTGTCAACCATATACAGAGTTAAAGACCACTCAATAGGCCTATGTTTTATAGTCTTGGAGTTTGTTATAAGGCAGGCATTAAGGCTTTCATTGGGATTACTGCTATTTAAGTCATTCATTTTAAATTAATAATTTCTATTTACCAAAGGTAAGCATATTTATTGCAATACAAACAGCTGAAATTTAACCAGACAAATATCCATAAATAATGTTCACATTAAATCAATTTATGCATCAAGAAAATTCTTCCCTACAAAGCAAAAATTGAATTTTTCATACACAGTATAATAATTTTCATTTCCTATGGTTTCAGCTGATGACAGACACTCGAGATACTTCGATCCATGCAGATTTTTGCTCAGTACTAACATAAACTAAATGAATTGCAAGGAAGTTAACGACCTAAAATTAAATTTCTGCAACACAATTTTAATCTTAATAGAAACTAAATGAATTATTGAAAGTAAACGACCTAAAATTAAGTTTCTCAAAAACAATTTTAATCTTCATTAGCTCTGAGGTAGTAATGCTATAGTTATATAATTATAATAAAAGCCCTACAAAGTTCTCAGTATACTACCATTAGCAAACAACATTTTAAATACGCCTAAGTTGATGATTAACATTATTAAGTTTTTAGTCTTCACTTTCATACGTTCTATATAAGACTTGATATCTAAGAAAAAAACTGTCTACGTCTTTAATATAATGCAACTATATAAATCATGCCATATCTATCCCTTAGAGAGGCAATATTAAAGAACTAATCATCTCTTTATCATTATGAAAGATCAATATAATTATCATTGTCAATAATTAATATAAAGCGGAACTATCACAGTTTTTCTAAAATTATGTCTCGTAGGCCTATATTTGTAATTCTAATAACTGGAATTTCTTTAAAGTTCTGATGGGGTTTCTCTTTCAGCATTCTCCAGTAGTCACAGGTTCTGAATATTCTCTCGCCATTGTTGTCACTGTTGTCGCTGTTGTCATTGTTGTCTCTGTTGCTGCTTTGATCTTTCACGGTTTAGGTGCTGGTGAAGTTGTGTTTGTTTGACCTGGTGGTAGACCTATTGAGAAATACTGCTATAATGTTCAAATTGGCGTAGTCAATCAATTTTTGAATCACTGCGTGGTAGTGGTGGTGGTGGTGGTAGTGGTGGTGGTGGTGGTTGCGGTGATCGTGGTTGTGGTGGTTGGCGTGAAGGTAATGTTGATGAAGACTTTATGAAGACGATGATGATTATTATCTTCATTGCTCTCCTCCCTTATTCTTGATGAGGATGGTGATATTAATCAGGTGGTTTAATTAGCGCGCTGGAATGTGAACCTAGCAGTTGGAGTTTGAGAGTTTACTATAAGCTTATAATTATCATTGTGAATAATTAATATAAAGCGAGACATTCATAACGCAAGCGCCGATAAACGAGATGGTTCTCACGACTTAGGTTTTTCAGCGATGAATATGAGTGGAAATTACGAATACAATTAGAATCGATACACATATTCATTCATTCATTCATTCATTCATTCCAGACTTTATATAGCGCCGCTTCAAGGTAACTACTTGGAAGCACTTCCAACTCCAACGCGGACAAAGAGGTAAGTGTTCAAAATGGCCATTGAACGTTTCAGTGCATGATCTAGGGAACAGGCGTGTCTCTTGAGGGAGGCCATTCCAAAGCCTGGGACCTACTACAGAGAATGCACGGATTTGCTTAACTGCTGTGCGGGAAACAAAACCACCAGAAACCCCCCAGTAGAGCGAGGGGAGCGACAACCCCGCCCCTCCCCCATACCGGTTGACAGAGATTAGCTATTCTGATTCAGGGCCAAGTTGGCATCACCAGACTAGAGAGACAACTCAATACTCAATGCTCTATAAACGATACACATATTGCTCTACAAATAGGGGAGACCGGGGCTATATGTTACAGGGGGTTATATGTTATACGATCATATCTATGGTGTTTACTTATTTGTAGTGTATATCTATGTTCTAGCGCATGCGCACAGTTAGCCTGCAGGTATAATGGCGGAGCTGTTGATATATTTGACAGCGTGATCAATTTAGGGCAAATAAACGTTTTTTGAGCAGATATCTTTTTCAAAGGTAAGTGCGCACTTTTGTTATTTCTGCGGCCAATTTTAGTACTTCGGTTGTCATATTCTGCGTGCTGGTGGCATGGTGATATGTGTTTATAAACAGAATATTACTAGCGATGTAGCTTGACCGTTTTATGTGTAAAAGCTTGTTGTTTGCGAAGACGTGCCTAGGGGTTATATGTTACATTTGTAACATATAGCCCCGTATTATTAACTTGTGCTATTGACTTATTGGCCTACGTAGGCCAATAAGTCTTGATTACTATGTCATTAAGATTAGGCTGTAGGCTACCCTGTAACTGCAACGGGCACTAGGTTATTGTTTGTTCAGGAGGTGGTGCTGTGACTGATCATCAGTAGGCTATTGTCACATCACACCACAGATCACTCGACCATTCCCTGTTGCTGAGCCTCGAGTGCAGAAACCAGGTGGTCGAAAGCGTGTTAAATCTTCGATACTGACCGACACTCCAGTGAAAAACGCACTGGCCGAGGCACATCGAAACAAAAAAAACGAGTCGACCCAGGTGCAAGGAAAAACTTAAACAACAACTAGTAAAAAATGGATCTATGAGTATGACCAACACCAAAGGAAAGAAATCTGCTCCGAAGAAATCTGCTTCAAAGAAATCTGCCCCGAAAACCAGCAAAAAGAGTTCAGTTACCAAAAACAGCAACAATTATAATAAATCTAAGAAAACGGTTTGCCTGGTTTGCGCCAATCGTTCGATGAGGACTGGGTACAATGCCGAGAATGTGGTGAATGGGCACACGACAATTGCACTGACGGAAACGATTATTATGTACGCCATAACTGTTATGACTCTGACTAGGCCTAAGCTTAAGTAGACCCATTTAACTGATTTCTGATTTAACTAGCATTTCAGTTTATTTTTCGTCGTTTTTATTTAATCAACTGTTGAAGAACTTCAGACTTTACATAGGTCTAATCAGTTCTGAATAATCTTTTATATTGTTAGTGATGTTCCTGTTTAATAATCACTTTACATTTGCTGTAAAATGTCAATTCTACCTGTGTAACATTGTAACCCCGGGGAATGTAACATGTAACCCCTTTATCGGGGTTATTTGTTACATTCCAGTAGCTTGCCTAAAATCAAAATTGCACAAAATTCATTCACTATTAACAAAATCTACTGTGACCAATTTCTGTGTAACATAATGAAGTACTAAACCCCCTTGGTCTTAGGAAAACTCAGGTGCTGAGGAACAGCCAATTTACAAAAAGTGGGAATTGTAACATATAGCCCCGGTCTCCCCTACGTAACGTATTAGTCTGAAAAGAATAAAGGGCCATACAGATGAACAGAGTTTACCGTAGTATTGAAAGCATCTGCCAGTAAATAGAATTACATGTGACCATAATTTGATGAATAAGTTTAATGTGGGGTGAAAACATGAGTAGTTGAGAGTAGTTTACCGTAGATAGATTGAACGGCCAAGATGTCGTCTTCAGCCAGTTCTCTATTCGGATCGAAACCTCGCACCTCGGGGGCCATCACCGAATCCTTGTCTTTACTATGCCAGATGCCGATGGCATGTCCGAACTCATGCATAGTGACATACAACAAGTCAAGTCCTGTGCGTACAACAAATGCAACAAGTCAAGTCCTGTGTGTACAACAAATCAGTTTCTTTGTATTCAAATATGCGACGTGTCTAATATAATATAATGACCTATAACGTCGTTATCATAAACTTAAAGCACACAGCGTCAATGGAGGGTCGCTTTCATCCATCCATCCATCCATTCATGCAACAATGCATCAATCCATCCATCCATCCACCCCTCCACCCCTCCATCCATCCACCCATCCACTCATCCATCCATCCTTCCATCCATCCATCCTTCCATCCATCCATCCATCCATCCTACCCACCCACCCATCCATCCATCCATCCACCTATCCATCCTTTCATCCATCAATCCATCCATCCATCCATCCATCCATCCATCCATCCATCCATCCATCCATCCATCCATCCATCCATCCATCCATCCATCCATCCATCCATCCATCCATCCATCCATCCATCCATCCATCCATCCATCCATCTATCCATCCATCTATCCATCCATACATCCATCCATCCATCCACTCATCCATTCATCCATCCATCCATCCATCCATCCATCCATCCATCCATCCATCCATCATCCATCCATCCATCCATCCATCCATCCACCCACCCATTCATCCATCTATCTATTCATTCATCCGTCCATCAATCAGATCATCCGTCAGATCCATTCATCCATCTATCTATTCATCATCTATTAAGATTCAATATCCATCCATCTCATCAATCATTCAAGAT